>QRDG01001241.1:273821-520399 GCA_012064385.1 Puccinellia tenuiflora
TCTTCTTCCTCCTCCTCGCCACCTCGATGGCGGCCTCAGCGGTTGCAGCAGCAGAAGCCATTGTGGCTGCGGCTTCGGCTGCGGCTTTTGCCAGAGCCACTGTGTCACGGCCCGAGGCGGTGGAGGAACTCACCGGAGTTGGTGAGGATGCAGGAGTAGCGGCGGATGGCTCGGTGACGGCGGCGGCGGCCGTGGAAGCAGCTCCTCCCATCGGCGGAGTCGGACCGGCCGCGGCTGCGTCGATCGCTGGAGAGCTCGGAGCACTGGATGCCATGGAAATCGGAGGAGAAACGGAGGAGTTTGAGCTCGGGAGAGAGATGAGATCTGGATGCGATTTTCGGGAGCTAGGGTTGCGAATGGTGTGGAGATTGCGATGGAGACGATGCGGTCGCCATTTATAGCCCTGCGCCGAGATGTGTGCAACGGTCAGCAGCCGGGTTTCTCGCCACGTGTCACGGATCAAGCCGTTGGAGACGGTTCCTTCCCTCCGACGCCTCGGTTCCAGCGCGGGAAAAACGGAAGTTAGCCCTTGCATTCAAAAGATGCTCCTCCACTCACACTGCCGGGTCTGACATAACCGTCAAATCGGCGGACGCGTGTCGTTACACGCTCAAGTGCTTTTTCGGCATACGAAGCCGGCACAGTTAAAATCGACAAAGCTGTTCGACATGATTTCAGGTTTCTGGGAATGCTCCAAGACTGAAGACGGATGATGAATTTCCCGGACAACACATTGCCGGAAGATTGAAGCCAGCCGCTGAAGTTCTTGAAGCTTTCCGGGGGCTACTGTTGGGGTTATGCCGAACAGGTGTCGTCACAAAGAAGACTAAAAGCCAGCATACCAGGGTGGCCCAAAGTGGTGGTAAGCCGAATCCGGCTTAACCGGGCGGCCCAGTATGCTGAAGCGCAGGAGGCCCATCCAGCTAAGGGAAGGTTCCAGAAGCCGGCCTGCATTGCGGAAGACTTAGCCCACAAGGCAGGGCCCAAGCCGGATTAGAGTAGGACTCTGTACTTAGTCAGTTAGGTTTCCTCCTGTAAGCCCTAGGTTCGGACGCCTTTATAAGCCGGCCTATGGGACGCCTTAGGGACGCTCTGAACCCTAATCCACTATAACTCGGCGATTTAGCCTTATAGTGAATTATAGCAGCACGTAGGGTTTCGCCACCGTTGCGAGATCCGAAGCTGGGTAAACCCTTTGTCGCCTCGTTGCCGGAACACCCCACGTCTCCAAAACCCCTCTCTCTACCTAGCTCGATGGCACCCCTGCCGCGGCTAGATTCGACAATACCACGACACAAACAATATGACAATTTTCAAATGTACTAAACAAAATTGTGTCTCATTTGTTTACACATGGAGGTTATGTAAGATAGCATACGAACATTTAATAATAAGAAAAAGGTCCAAATAAGATCAACAAAAAAGAAAATACAATGGGCCTAAAAGAAACTACAGACAGTGGGATAGGTAGTTAATTGATTCTTTGTTGTGACCGCCAAAAAATAATGAAAAATAAAAAGATGAATTTGTCAACTCAAATATAAAGCACCTAGTAGAATAGCAACTGGGTGAATCCATATGTGTTGTGCGCAATGCAATTCGCAGATTGACCACTATGTTTCACATTATTTCCATAAGATTCATAGAGAAAATTGGCGTAGAGTTTCGCTCCTTCGTCCTACGTCACCATGTTTTAAGTTGGTGGGTTTCTCATGAGCTAGAGTAAATGATAATCAGGTATTTTTACTAAATATTTTTACTTCCCTATGCTCATTTTCACTTAATCTAAACAATACAACATTTATAAAAAAAATGAAAGTAATATTTTTTTCATTTTATCTAACAATGTTTATGACATAACTTGTTGGTAGTACCGAGAAAACTTTACTATTAAAAAACTTGAGCGCTGAACATTACAAATACTAAGTTCGAACTCTATTTCATCGTGGAAAATTTGTTATTTAAAAAATCTAATTTGGTTGGTGAATTGAATCCGTCTAAATCTAAACAAGCATAAAACATTAAAAATCATATCCATATACGAAATAATTTGTGCCGTTCTATTATATATTTTTCATATGTTTTCGCATCTATTTTAGTATCTACATATATATTGATAGAAGGTTCTAAACGCATGGTACTAACGCATCATGTCATACATAAATAGACCGTGCACCGGCACCGTATTATACCTAATACTCCACTTCGAGTGTGCTTAGGTATTAAACTAAAAACAACAGAGTATCATCTTAAGCATCGTATATGATGTAAGCAACATTTATAACACGACGAAATAAACACCGTTATTTTATCCTTAGTAGCAAAAACACATGCTTTCCCTTAGTTGTTACTGCACGCAATCATAGGGATGAAGGAGGATAGAACTCACTATCGAGCGTATACTCCCTCTTGGAGATCTAAACAACTACTTGGCCAGTGTAACCACATAGACCTGAGAGCATGTAAGAACGTAAATAAACCAATCTCATAATAAAGATAACATGCACAACCTGATCAGAACATCATAATTCATCATGTCCCATCAAACACAACAATTCGAGCAATTATATCTGATGGATCTCGATCATGTTAGGCAGCTCACGAGACCATTGTATTGACGAACAAGAGATTGATAATCATCTAACTACTGCTACGGACCCATAGTCCAAGGATGAACTACTCACGGATAGTCATGTGTAGGCAGCAAGGTTGGTGTAGATGCCTCCGCGATGATACCCCCTTCGATAGAGTGCCAGAACAAGACTCTAGATTGGTTTCTGCGATGGCGGCGGCTCGGTATAGAAATTAGAGAAAAGGGATTTGTCCCTGTTGGTTTCGCGTCGAGGGCAATATATAGGCGAAGAGGCGGTGCGAGGGGCCAGATGAGGAGGCCACGCAGGTGGGGCCCGTACCCTAGCCCTAGCCCCCCCCCCTATCGCATGGGCCCCTTGAGGCTCGGCTTCTCGCCTCCTTTTGGTCATGGGTCCACCCTGATAAGTTAGGCATCGTGTAATTTTTCAGGATTTTTCCGACAACTTTTTCTTAAGTGATTTTCTGAAACTCAAAAATAGCAGAAAACAGGATTTTGCACTTAGCACTGGGTTAACATGTTAGTTCCATACAATGTTTGAAAGTGCATGGTTGATCCCATGCATGGTTTTGGTAATTAATGACAATCTCTATGGACTAATATTTGCATTGAGCTATATTTGTAGGTGTCCATTAGCTTGCTTGTCTCCATTTGTTGGAGTCAAGGTTAAGGGAAGAAGATCATTTGTTGATCAAGGCCAAGGTGTTCGTCATCGAGAGAAAGGCCAAGTGAAGATATGCCGAAGGAGTGCTTCCCCCATCTTGGTGTATGGGGGAGCGTCATGTGAATCTTCACCAAGCAAGGCGCAATCAAGAAAGGTGGTTCATCTTGAGGAGATGAAGATCGTCCTCATCGACCTCAAGTGGATTTATGCGCAAGGCAAAGGTATGATCTTGATAGGGTTTTTATTTCACCGGTCTCATGATGTTAGTTGAGAGACCGGGTTATAGGATAGATAGCCGTACTATCAAGAGGGGCTCTCGACCGAGTATCGTGATCGTATCGTCGTAGAGAGCACAAACCTTTGCATCCATGCTATCATCTTTATTGGTTCTTATTTGGCTCTTATCGTGGTGTGGTCTTGGTGCTTGTCATGACAAAGCCAAGTTCACCGAAAACGGTTTGCATATGCGTCTTCTATTGCGTTTTCGGTTTTGGAGATTTTGCCGGTTCATCCGTTTGGAAGGTTTCACCTTTCCAACCCTTTGCACAATCTCCCTTGCTTGTTTCAATATTTTGACTTTTTGTAGTGTAAGCTCTTGTCGTCCTCTTTCCAACAAAATTGGATTCACTTGTTTCGGAGCTTCCACGCAAAAGTTATTCAGTTTCTGGTTTCGGCTGATTTTCAGTTACCGGAAGTACCGGCCACGCTGGCGGTACTACCGCTCGGAACTTCCGGAGCTACTTCCGGAACCCAGTACCGCTTACGAAAGTTCGGTTCTGGAGTTCAACGGAAGTAGCACCGGAAGTAGGACCGGAACTACCGGTTTACCGAAAGTACCGGTGCTCCCAGCGGTACTACCGCCCAGAACTTCCGGTGATACTTCCGGAACCCAGTACCGCTTACAAAATTTCGGTTCTGGAGTTCAACGGAAGTAGCACCGGAAGTAGTACCGGTACTACCGCCTTACCAGAACTACCGGGCCTTTTTCCGGTAGTACCGGTCCTGCGAGTGTTGTTCTCTAGCCGTTGGCATGCTTTTTGAGTGGGCCAGAAGTACCGCCCTATGGGCTGGTACTACCGGCCCTGCGGGTTTCTGTGCCCAACGGCCAGATTCTCAGGGCTCCTTTTAAGGGTCCCTTCTTCCCCTTTGGTTTAACTACTCTTCTTCCAATCTTTTGAATCTCTTCAAGCTCTCTCTCCTCCATTGTTGCACATCCTTGTGAGCTTGATTCCTCTCAATCCCTACAATGATTCTTGCCCAAACTTAGGGATTCAAGAGAGGAGATCTAGATCTACCTTTCCACCAATCAAAATCTCCTCTAAGTGAGGGGAACCTAGTGGATCTAGATTTTGGGGTTGCTTTGTGTTCATCCCCTTTGTTCTTCCTCTCTTATTCCCCCCAAAGCATTTGTTGCTTGGTTGGAATTTGAGAGTGAAGGACTTGACCACTTTGTGTGTTCTTGCCTCTTGCATTAGTTGCATCGGGTTGCTCTCCCTACGGTGATACGTGAGGATTGACGTTGAGAAGCTTGTTACTCTTGGGTGCATTGTGTTCCCAAGAGCTTTGTGCCTCTTGGGTGCATTGTGTACCCTAGACGGTTTGGAGGTGCCGCGAAGACTTCGAGTTGTGAAGCTTCGGCACGTTTGGGAGCCCCCAATTGAGTTGTGGGTGTGTGCCCCAAGGAAGTTGTAAAAGGGCTCCGGAATCCGCCTCGAAGGATTCCGATAGTGGAAGGTGAACCAATCCCTTGGGTGAGGTTCATCGGAGAATAGGGTGAGGCCTTTGTGGCATCTTGAGTAGGCCTCTTGTGGCGAGCTCACACCCCTCCAACGAGACGTACTCACTTAACAAGAAGGAACTCGGGAATACATCCTCGTCTCCGCGTGCCTCGGTTATCTCTATACCCGAGCTTGTACTTATGCACTTTACATTGTGATAGCCTTCGTGCTTCAAGTTTATATCTTGCTATTGAAGGGGTCGCAGCATAGAAAACAAAAAAATTCCTACGCAACAAGCGGAATAAATCCCAAGGATCTAGATCTATTAGATCAAGGTAGCAAAGATGAGATCCAATCTCTTACCCTCGAAGAACGTTCAAAGCGTTTTGTCGATGCAGGGGTTAGTCTGTCGATCCCCGCAACTAGACTCGTCTAGTCGCGAGGAGATGTATTTCCTCGAAGATCCAATCCGATGAAGTGCCACAAGGGGTAGCACCTCCGCGGTATCCACACGTACGGCTCGATGTAGACGTCCTCTCCTTGATCCCGCAAGCGAGGAGGACGTGGCTAGATAGATCTCGGCACCACGACTGTTGTGGTGGCGTTGATGGTGGAGTGCTCCATCCGACAGGGCTTCGCCAAGCCATGTGAGAGGGAGAGGGAGAGGAGAAGGCGCAGCAGCCCTAGGGCATAGGGGTGGTGCGGCTTGGGAGGAGGTGTAGCTCGCGGCAGCCCTCCGGGAGGGGTGGCGCAAGAGGTGGAGGTGGAGGAGCATGGAGGGGGCGGCTAGGGTTTGCCACAAGGGCTCCCAAAGGTGTGTCGCACCCCTCCCCTTGCCCTCCTTATATAGGTGGCAGGGGGGTGCGCCCCAAGGCCTCCCTAGGGCCGGCGGCTGGGGTGCCTTAGCCCCCAAGCCAGCCCCTAGGGTTAGGGTTTTGGCCGGCCCCCCCTTTATGGGCCCCTTTGGCCCATATGGGCCTTTAATGCCCTGGTGGTGCGGCTGGCCTATGAGGCCAGTCCACCACCCCTTCATGCCATGTGGGCCCCATAATCCTATGGGCCCCACTTCTAGACTCCTATAGAACCTTCTAGAATATTCCGGTACTCTGCCGGAAAATTCCCAAAACTTTTCCGATACCTCCGGAAACCACTTTCCATATATGAATCTTATTCTCCAGACTCTTCCGGAACTACTCGTGACGTCCGGGATCCCATACGAGACTCTGAATCACCATTCGTGCATACCATCAATTATCTCATCGCTAACCCTAGCTACATCAGAGCGTTAAGTGTGTGACCCTACGGGTTCGAGAACATGCAGACATGATCATATCAATAATCAACAGCGGGACCGGGATGCCCATATTGACTCCTACATATTCAACGAAGTTCCTTATCGATTGAACCATGATACCGGAGATTCTTAATCTCGTATACGATTCCCTTTGTCTCACCAATATTTAATTTGCTTGAGATTTGATCGTCGATATCTCCATATCTAGTTCTATCTCGTTACCTGGCAAATTCTCTTTACTCGTCCATAATATAGAATCTCCGTGATTAACACTTAATCACATGGTTGCAACCTTTTCTGATGCTATATTACCGAGAGGGCCCAGAGATATCTTTTCCGTCACAAGGAAGGACAAATCCCAATCTTGATTCATGCCACCCAACAAATGCCATCGGAGATACCTGAAAGCCACCTTTTATAATCACCCAGTTACGAAGTGACGTTTGATGTCCACAAAGTATTCCTCTGGTAAACGGGAGTGACATAATCTCATGGTCTAAGGAAACTATACTTGGCATACTAAAAGTGTTGGCAATAAAACTGTTGTGACACGATCAATTGCAACTCTTTATTATTTGGGTCTTGTCCATCACATCATTACTCCTAATGATATGACTCCGTTATCAAGTGACTATAACAAGTCCATGGTTAGGAAACTCTAACCATCTCTTGACTAACGAACTAGTCCGGTAGAGGCTTACTAGGGACACCTGGTTGTTTATATCCACACATGTATTATGTTTCCGATTAATACAATTATAGCATGGATAATAAACTATTATCATAAACATGAATATGCTAATAAACCATTTTATTATTGCCTCTAGGGCATATTCCCAACAGCTATCACCTTGTTGCTTGCCTTGCTTAGCATAAGTTGTTGGTGCACATAGGTGAGCCTAGTAATTAGGTTGTTGGCTTGTTAATTTAAACACATAGTTTTATTCCGCAATTATCAAGCCCCTAATTAGAAAAAGTGTTAATCGCCTATTCACCCCCCCCCCCTCTAGGCGACATCTCGGGCATAGTTTGTTCTTTCAATTGGTATCAGAGCCTCGTCTCTCTTGTTTGGCTTTACCGCCTAGAGAGTAAAGATGTCGTCTAGGGATTTAGTGCACAATTCCTTGTTTAGATTTAATGGCACAAATTTTAATGTTTGGAAAACTCATATGCTTAGACACTTACGGGTCTTGGACCCCAATATTGAGCGTATCTTAGATATAGGTTCTTCTCCTCCAAAGGATTGCGAAAGTAAGACTTTAGAGGATGAGAAAAACTTATATCTAGATGCTCTAGCATCTAACGAGTTTTGCAAGTTTGTGAGTGTAGTTGTGTTTTGAGTCAATCATGCCTCTCCGGGATGCTCATGAGCTATGGACCAAGCTTCAAAATAAATATGAGTGTCCAACTCTATTGAGGATGATTGTTCTCCTTCCATCTCCGGCCGTGACAAGTTCTCATCTTCGTCTACTTCACCAAAATGTGGTAAGCCACAATCCAATGTGATGGTGAGTAGTGATAGGTCTTGCAATATTGATAGTGAGCTATTCTTTGATAATCTTTTATCTCTAGCTTGTTGCAATGCCTCATCTTTGGACTTAAACTCTTCTAGCACTCCTAATGTCATACATGCTAGTGTTGATAGTCCTTGTATATCATCCAAAAATTGCTTAGATAAATCTAATTATGATATGCTTGCTTTATCTTGTTCCAATGATAAAAATGCTTGTGTTCCCTCTAACTCTTGCATGAATATTAATGTAGAGGAAACCCAATTAATTGTGGAACAAGATTTGAACTTGAGTAGTTCAAAAATTAATTATTCTTCTTCATCCACCTCTCATTGTCTCATGGCTAAATCTTCTTCTAGTAATGACAATGATGATAATAATGATGAAGAAGATGATATGGAAAAAGTTAATGCCCTTCTTCAAAATAAAGGTCTAATGATTCTCAAAGCCCTTCCTAGTAATAAAAGTGCCCAAGCTAACCTCTTTGAAATCATGAGCACTCTTATTGAGCGTGGGGAAACTATTGAGGCTTTGGAAGCAAACCTTGAAGAAAAGGGTAAGATTGAAAGGGATGATGCTATGGAGAAAGCATCGTTAGAAGATGCTCTTGAGGAAGAGCAAGAGACTCGTGCTTCTCTAGAGGAGAAACTAGAATCTATCGAGGAGTCTCATAATGATATAATTGCTAAAATCATTAAAGAACGTGACCATGCTCATGCTAAATATAAAGTCACGAAAAATGAAAATGCTAGATTAAATGATGATCTTGCCAAGTTATCTTCTTCTATTCCTAAAATTAATGATGCGTGTGCTTCTAACTCCACTTCTTGTGAAGCATCTATTATGAAGGAGAATGTTGAGCTAAGGGCTCAACTTAAGTTGCTAACTAGCAAGTATGAGAAGTTGGAAGAAAATCATGAAAAGCTATCTAGCTCTAATGATGAACTTCTAGCATCCTATGCTTGCCTTAAGTTAGCTCATGAGGCCATCACTACAAAGGTAACATCAAGTGAGCCTCATGTGGATATTAGCACAACTTTAATTAACAATGCTATATTGCCATGTGATAGTCCTAGTAGTTCATCCACTAAGAATGTTGGTACATCATGTGATGAATTACTTGCTTTGCCTTGTTGCTCTAACAATGATGCATCTACCTCCTCTAGTACTTGTGTTGTCACTAACCATGTAGAGAAGAGAGGCGAGCTCAAGGCCCAAGCCACGTCTTTGAAGAAAGGCTTGAAAAAGCGTCATGAGGGGAAGAGTACACTTGACAACATGTTGAGTGTGCAACAATCCCCAAATGACAAGAGTGGACTTGGATTCAACTCCAACAACAAGTCCAAGTCCAACAAGAATAAGGGCCAAGTTCAAGTCAAGAATCCGGCCAAGATCACTTGCTTCAAGTGCAAGGTTGAAGGGCATCACGTCCGGGATTGCCCAATGAAGAAGAAGCCTCTTAGTGAGAAGCAACTAGGGAAGCGGCCTCTTGTTCAAACTCGTGCTCAACCACGTGTTGAACAAAGGCCACCTCCCAAGAAGACTCAAGCTATTGCTCCTCAAGTTGAAGAGCCTATTAAGAAGAAGAAGAAGAGTCGGTGTTGCTACCTTTGCCGTGGCAAAGGTCATCTTGCTTCTTCATGCACTAACGGTACCTCTTCCTCTCCTATCATAATTGATGATGTATATTCTCTTAGGAAGGATAGAGTTGGCAATGTGGTTGCCAAGTATGTGGGAGCTCAAAGTGGTGTCAAGAAAAGCACCATTTGGGTTCCCAAACCTATTGTGACTAACCTCTTAGGACCCAACTTGGTTGGGGACCAACAAGCTTCAACTTGATCAATAGGTTGATGTGGAGGACATTGGTGACTTGGCTATTTTTGAAGAATTAAGGGATCTTCATGGGTTTATTTCTCAAGCCAAGTCAATTGGATTACCACATATCTATCTCATATCCAATGCTCCTCCTTGCGGTAACTTGTACTTAATTCACATATTCATTGAAAGTTGCTTGCTCCCTAGCATGTGTTAATTTTGTTCCTAGCATGTGTTCGTATGTGATATGCTCCTTTCTTACTTATCTTGTTATTCAAGGTTGTGTATGTTAGTTATGTATCATGTATGTGTAATTTGTGCGTTGAGCTTTATTGAATCTTGTGTGGATTTCATTTGGCTCTTTGAGATATTAATGGACTATCCCATTTTGGGGGAGTGATGTGCTTTGTGCACATCACAAACCTAAAAATGTGTATACATGAGGCACACCACCTAGTATTGATATTTCAATATTATCTAGCTACTATGTGGTATGTCATATTCATGAGAAATTCAAATTCTACAATGTCCATTCATTTCTCCAGTTGGTTTTATTTGCCTCTTGTTTAAAAATAAAATGAATTATCACATTATGGGGGACTAATAAGCTATGTGCATATTACAATCCCATAAAAATGTGAACATTTGAGGTTTGACACTTAGAGTTGATATTGTACATTATCCATTTCCTATGTGGCATGTTTACTCAAACAAGTTCCAATTTTCCTTTGTGGTTACCCTTTGGTTCTTGTTTGTGTGAGGTTGCTTGGTGTGGTTTTTGTCTAATATGCATTTCCATATATTATGTGAGAAACCATTTGTTTCTTTTTATTCTAACCATGGCTTTGCCGGTTGGTTCGAATAATTGAAACTACCAACAAACCTCTTTAAAAAATGGTGTTTTAATTCCTATCTTTTGCCATTTGCTAGTTTGTGGTGAAGTTGGTCTTGTACATCATTCCTTTATACCACCGAGAAATATCTCTATATAATCCTTGTCCATGACAAGTGATACTAGTAATTGTGGTGGATTTTGTAGACCATCTTCACATTGGCTCTTGCGTTGATTTGCTTATTGCCTTCCTTGCCTTTTGAATGTATCCTATCTTTCAATCGGTAGTGTTTAGTGTTTTAGATAAAATATGGAGAGTAATGATCCCTTGAGCATGCATTTTGTATTCAAATGCAAATATCTAAGATAATGCATTAATCTTGGGGGAGCATTCCTTTTTATTTAGAACACTATTCTTTCTATCAATTATTGATCCTCTCAATTGGCATTTGATTCTTTATCTTGTGTTGGCACCTTCAATTGGTATTAATTGGAATTTAATATCTCCTCCATAGATATTTGTTCCAATTAATATTTATTGTGGGAGTCTTGATACCTTTTTGCCTTATTTTACTTTACTTGATTTCGGTCAAGTATCACCCTCTTCTTGGTATCTTTTCTCCTACTTGATATTTTTTTAATTGGTATCTCATTTTCAATTGGTGTCTTATCGATCATTTGTTGTGTTGATTTGATTCCTTTTGATATCACACTTCATGTGTTGATGTGTTTTGGAATCAATCATAGGTTGATTTGATTTCTCCTAATTCATGTGTTGATTTGGATTTTGATATAATTTGGACAACCTTTTTGGTTCACTTTGTGTTTTCGTCCAAATTGTATCTCTTTTGGTTCTAGAAAGCCTTTGCATGCTCGGTTACTAATTTATATTATTTTAGCATGCTTATCTTTCTTGATCCAATATATAGGGGATACTCCACCGAATCCTAAATCGGCTAAGATGTGCATGAAAATTCAATTTCATATCTATATGCACATATTTATGTGGAGTGTTCCTATATATTGTAGTTGATCTAACTACTATGGGACCCAATGAGTTTGGGAACCATTTTGTACTCTAATTGTGTTTTAGGTACAATGGAGATGCATTGGATGCTTGTCTCATTCATAAGGAAGGTGTTCTCACCATGTGATTGTCGGAGTCAAGCTTTGATGATAATCAAAATTCTCATCTTCTTCATCACCAATGACATCTCGGTAACAAGTATCTATCTCATGCATACCTTTTAGTATCCAACCTTGTGTAGGTTGCCTCTTGGCATGAAAAGCTTTTAGATGCAATTGTTGTGGTTTTGGCTTATTTCCTTCATTTAATATATCTTTGTGATATGTGGGATGAATTTGCAAAAACCTTTTCTTCAATTGATATTATTCCTTTGTGATACTTGTTGCCTATTTCAAAGCATCTCCACTATCTCTTGTTCCCTTAGTGATATGTGTGATGCATTTGATATATTTGAAGTTCATTTATATACAATGAGATAAATTTGAGCTATGTGCTATGCGTTTAAGCAACAATCTCGTTAGTATATTTATGACTTCCTTTTGGATACCTTGCTCTTTTTTTCCGGACCATTTCATATGTGCAAGTTTCTTTGTGGATGTATATCATCAATGGTTAGTCCAATTAGAAACCTATACATATGAGAGAGGTCTCCTTTTAGTTGGTATCCTAATTCTTTTGAGCCACCTTGTTTTTCATCTATAATTCTTTGGTGGTTCCAAATTTGTCTCATGAGTGCTTGTCTTATTGTTTATTGGTATCTTTGCACACTCATGTATTTCTTGAAGATCTTTGACTTCATGCCTACCATGGTGAGCATGTTGAATTTTATTGGCTAAATGTTCTCACTAGCTTTTGGCATTTTCAATTGGTTTTAGTTTCCAATTGGTATCCCTAAGCTTGTGAACATATTTCTCTAAAAGATCCTTTTATCTCGGTTGGGCCTATCTTATGGTGGATTTTTTTTGAAAATTGGTATCTTTTTATGGCTCAACCACATCTTTGGTGCAAGTGCTATGATTTGCTTTTGCATTATGCACTCTTGCACTTGTTGCGGGTTCTAGATGATTTTGGGGGAGTGAGGATACCATATTTGTGCACTTCTCCATTGTGCATGAACATTGGGGAGCTTCTCCGTTTGTATTTAGAACTCCCACTTTGGATCTTTTTGATTGCTTTTCTCCTTTGTGGAGATGTTTAAAATGGCTTCATCTTTTTGCAATCTTTTGATCCTCAATATAGTTTGATTTCCTCTAATTTATTCGTTAAAAGGGTTTGCCATCACCTTTATGGAGGAACTCATATTATATTGGCTCTCTAAATTTTTCTTCCCATTTCGGCAATCGATGCCAATGGGGGAGAAGTTTAGAGGGTTTAAGGGAATTTGGGTTTTATGCTTTTGTTGCATTTGCCTTTAATGCGCTTGCATTCTTGCTCGTTGGTCTTGCAAGGATGCTTTATTCATTATATAAACCCTCTTAAAAAGGGATTGTCATCAATTACCAAAATGGGGGAGATTGAAAGTGCATGGTTGATCCCATGCATGGTTTTGGTAATTAATGACAATCTCTATGGACTAATATTTGCATTGAGCTATATTTGTAGGTGTCCATTAGCTTGCTTGTCTCCATTTGTTGGAGTCAAGGTTAAGGGAAGAAGATCATTTGTTGATCATGGCCAAGGTGTTCGTCATCGAGAGAAAGGCCAAGTGAAGATATGCCGAAGGAGTGCTTCCCCCATCTTGGTGTATGGGGGAGCGTCATGTGAATCTTCACCAAGCAAGGCGCAATCAAGAAAGGTGGTTCATCTTGAGGAGATGAAGATCGTCCTCATCGACCTCAAGTGGATTTATGCGCAAGGCAAAGGTATGATCTTGATAGGGTTTTTATTTCACCGGTCTCATGATGTTAGTTGAGAGACCGGGTTATAGGATAGATAGCCGTACTATCAAGAGGGGCTCTCGACCGAGTATCGTGATCGTATCGTCGTAGAGAGCACAAACCTTTGCATCCATGCTATCATCTTTATTGGTTCTTATTTGGCTCTTATCGTGGTGTGGTCTTGGTGCTTGTCATGCTTGTCATGACAAAGCCAAGTTCACCGAAAACGGTTTGCATATGCGTCTTCTATTGCGTTTTCGGTTTTGGAGATTTTGCCGGTTCATCCGTTTGGAAGGTTTCACCTTTCCAACCCTTTGCACAATCTCCCTTGCTTGTTTCAATATTTTGACTTTTTGTAGTGTAAGCTCTTGTCGTCCTCTTTCCAACAAAATTGGATTCACTTGATTCGGAGCTTCCACGCAAAAGTTATTCAGTTTCTGGTTTCGGCTGTTTTTCAGTTATCCAACAAAATTGGATTCACTTGTTCCTCTACCGCTCGGAACTTCCGGAGCTACTTCCGGAACCCAGTACCGCTTACGAAAGTTCGGTTCTGGAGTTCAACGGAAGTAGCACCGGAAGTAGGACCGGAACTACCGGTTTACCGGAAGTACCGGTGCTCCCAGCGGTACTACCGCCCGGAACTTCCGGTGATACTTCCGGAACCCAGTACCGCTTACGAAAGTTCGGTTCTGGAGTTCAACGGAAGTAGCACCGGAAGTAGTACCGGTACTACCGCCTTACCGGAACTACCGGGCCTTTTTCCGGTAGTACCGGTCCTGCGGGTGTTGTTCTCTAGCCGTTGGCATGCTTTTTTGAGTGGGCCGGAAGTACCGCCCTATGGGCCGGTACTACCGGCCCTGCGGGTTTCTGTGCCCAACGGCCATATTCTCAGGGCTCCTTTTAAGGGCCCCTTCTTCCCCTTTGGTTTAACAACACTTCTTCCAATCTTTTGAATCTCTTCAAGCTCTCTCTCCTCCATTGTTGCACATCCTTGTGAGCTTGATTCCTCTCAATCCCTCCAATGATTCTTGCCCAAACTTAGGGATTCAAGAGAGGAGATCTAGATCTACCTTTCCACCAATCAAAATCTCCTCTAAGTGAGGGGAACCTAGTGGATCTAGATTTTGGGGTTGCTTTGTGTTCATCCCCTTTGTTCTTCCTCTCTTATTCCCCCCAAAGCATTTGTTGCTTGGTTGGAATTTGAGAGTGGAGGACTTGACCACTTTGTGTGTTCTTGACTCTTGCATTAGTTGCATCGGGTTGCTCTCCCTACAGTGATACGTGAGGATCGACGTTGAGAAGCTTGTTACTCTTGGGTGCATTTTGTTCCCAAGAGTTTTGTGCCTCTTGGGTGCATTGTGTACCCTAGACGGTTTGGAGGTGCCGCGAAGACTTCGAGTTGTGAAGCTTCGGCACGTTTGGGAGCCCCCAATTGAGTTGTGGGTGTGTGCCCCAAGGAAGTTGTAAAAGGGCTCCGGAATCCGCCTCGAAGGATTCCGATAGTGGAAGGTGAACCAATCCTGCAGAAAATCAAGGCTATCCACAACCTGCAGAAGCCGACTTGTCTGAAGGACGTTCAAAAGCTCACTTGATGTGTGGCAGCTCTAAGCAGGTTTATTTCAAGACTCGGGGAGAAGGCGGGTCCTCTCTACCGACTCCTAAAGAAGTCAGATAAATTCCTATGGGATGAAGAAGCTGACCGAGCTTTTGAGGAGTTGAAGAAAACTTTGTCAACAGCACCAGTGCTTGCAGCTCCTACAGATAAGGAGCCCATGTTATTATATGTAGCTGCCAACGAGAGAGTTGTCAGTGCAGTAGTAGTTGTGGAACGCGCAGAGGAAGGAAAGGAGTACCCAGTGCAGAGACCTGTCTACTACATCAGTGAAGTCCTCACAGAGTCAAAGCAAAGGTACCCACAGTGGCAGAAGTTGGTCTATGGAGTTTTTCTTGCAAGTAGAAAGCTAAAGCATTATTTCCAAGAGCATCCAATTAAGGTGGTGAGTTCAGCACCGCTGGCAGATATTATACGTAACAGAGAGGCAACAGGGCGAGTCGCCAAGTGGGCAATTGAGTTGGGTCCTTATCATATCACATATGAGCCAAGGACAGCGATCAAATCTCAAGCTTTGGTTGATTTTGTCAATGATTGGACAGATTTTACATCTTCACCAAGCACCCCTTGCACCAAGTATTGGACAATGCACTTTGATGGGTCCAGACAGTTGGAAGGCTCAGGAGCCGGCGTGGTGTTAACCTCACCTAAAGTAGATAAGTTGGCATATGTCCTTCAGTTACACTTTGATTGTACCAACAATATGGCAGAGTATGAGGCTTTGCTCCATGGCCTGCGTTTGGCCAAAGAGATGAACATCAAGCGTATCAGGTGCTTTGGAGACTCGGATCTCGTAGCTCAGCAAGTGTCTGGAACCTGGGACTCGAAGGACGCAAACATGGCAGCTTATAGAAGAGCAGTCGAACAGATAGCCGGGTTCTTTTCTGGTTATCAAGTGGAGCATATTGACAGGCGCAAGAACGAGGCTGCTGATGCGTTATCACGACTCGGCTCTCGTCGAGAGAAAGTACCACCAAATGTGTTCTTGGATGAACTCCATCACCCTTCAGTCAAGTTGCCCACAGAGGAGGAGTTAGCTTTTCCAGACCCAGAGTCGGCACTTGTTGCAGCAGTACGAGCAATCCCAACGTGGACAGAGCCCTACCTAGCGTATCTCCTGCGGGGTGAACTCCCAAAGGATGAAGTCAAGCGAAAGCAACTCATCAGGCGATGCAAGTCCTACACAGTCATTGACGGCGAGTTGTACAGAAGGAGTGTTACTGGAGTCTACCAGAGATGTGTGTCTCCAGAAGAGGGCAAGCAAATATTGCAAGAGATTCACGCAGGAGATTGTGGTCATCATGCATCCACTAGATCCTTGGTGTCAAAAGCTTTCAGACACGGGTTCTTTTGGTTGACAGCACATTTGGATGCAGAGAGGATAGTTCGAGTCTGTGATGGATGTCAAAGGTACGCAAGGCAAGACCACGTGCCAGCTCAAGAACTCAGAACCATCCCTATTACTTGGCCATTTGCAGTTTGGGGACTCGACATGGTGGGCCCTTTCTCAAAGTCGCCTTGTCAGAAAACCCATATGCTAGTAGCAGTTGACAAGTTCACCAAGTGGGTGGAAGTGAAACCCGTCAGCAGAGTCGACGGTGCATCAGCTGTGAGATTCTTCAAGAAAATAGCAACACGTTTTGGATATCCTCACAGCATCATTACAGACAATGGAACCAACTTATCAGTTGGAGAGATGGCCAAGTTTTGTGGTGAGAACAACATCAGACTCGACCTAGCCTCAGTGGCACATCCACAGTCCAATGGACAAGCCGAGAGGGCAAATCAGGAGTTGTTAAAGGGGATTAAGCCTCGGCTCCGAGTCCCTTTGATAAGAGCCGCCGGGTCTTGGGTTGAGGAGCTACCAGCAGTGCTTTGGAGTATCAGGACGACTCCCAATAGATCCACTGGCTTCACACCTTTCTTCATGGTGTATGGAGCAGAAGCTGTCTTGCCAAGCGACTTGTTGCATGACTCGCCACGAGTCGCCAACTACGTTGAGACAGAAAACGAACTCGCCCGCCAGGACTCGGTCGATGCGCTTGAGGAAGCAAGGGAGTTAGCCCTTGAGAGATCAGCAGTTTATCAGCAAGACCTGCGGCGATACCACGCACGCAGAGTCAAGACTCGGACTTTCCAGGAAGGAGACTTAGTGCTTCGCCTTGTCCAGAATAAGGAAGGGATGCACAAGTTATCTCCACCATGGGAAGGACCGTTCGTCATAAGCAAGAATCTGAACAACGGATCGTACTATCTAATGGATGTGCGAGAGCCGGCAAGTGTGGGCAAAGGAGCTGATACAGCTCATACTCTAGATCCTTATGCAGAGGCAAAGAGGCCTTAGAACATAGCTCAATTGCGTCCATATTATACTTAAGTTGTATTAGTTTTATGAGTTGCAAGGCAAAGAGCCCAGTGAGCCATGCCTAGATGTAATAGCATTGTTATGATCAAATGAAATAAAGCCGGCTTTTCTGAACATGAGTCCTTTAGTCGAGTCACCCAGTGAGTGTGCTTTGTTCTTTAAATTTTGATCATCAGGTTCTTGGGGGCTTGCTTTTCAGTGAAAAAAGTTAAGCTTAAACTCTTGGACCCGGCACAGTAGCCAAACTTTCCTAGTTTTCTCGCTGGTAAGTCAGATGCATCCTGCACAATATGATCTATCTACAGGCATGACTTGTTTCTCTTTCTTATGGATCCTAAGGAACATATGAGTTAAGAACCTGTCAGCACAAACTGTAAGAGAAGTCATGCAGGGCCTACTTATTCATCAGTGAAAAATTAGACGGGTTATAAGAACCAAGCCGATTGGCACAAATTCAAAATAGCTAACAAGCTAAATAGTTTAAAGCACCAGTAGTGCATCATTACAACCCAACATAGCTAACAAGCTACATAGTTTGAAACCATCAGAATCACATCATTACAAACTAGAATCATCTAGAGAATTGTCTTTAACAGGAGCTGAGTCCTTGACTGGAGCTGTGGAGTCCTTGGCTGGAGACTTGTCTTTCGCCTGTGCAGCAGA
Source organism: Puccinellia tenuiflora (assembly GCA_012064385.1). Classification (NCBI taxonomy): domain Eukaryota; kingdom Viridiplantae; phylum Streptophyta; class Magnoliopsida; order Poales; family Poaceae; genus Puccinellia; species Puccinellia tenuiflora. Next base: position 291,790 of record QRDG01001241.1, read on the forward strand.
TGTAGAAGTCGACTTCGCAGGGGATTTTGTGGCAACTTTCTTCATCTGAAAGCCAGTTCCCCTCGGGTTCTTCATGTGCTTGCTTAACTCCTCTTGAATTTGGGAGCCGCCAGTTGCGACTCTTGAGGGGGTGGGCGCAGCAGGAGTCTTTAGCATGGGCTCTGCACCAGTCGAGTCGCCAGTCCCAGGAGCCGCTGGAGTGGAAGAGCTTGGCACAGTTGATGGGGCACCAGCCATGTCCTGTGAGGGACGCCCAAAGTTTACGATTGGAGGAACTCCTGGATTAACCCTCTTGTTGTCCAAGTCATAATGATGAACCCATACCTCCGGGTCCATCTTATTGGCGATCTCGCAGGCGTAAGGCCGCACTAGCTTCTCCTCAGCCTTGAAGTCATCTTGGGTGAAGGGTTTGCCATCTTCATGCTGTTCAGGCTTCCCCATAGTGAGCATTGCCGGCTCCAGAACGGTTGGGTAGTAGCTGTGTGCCAGTGCAAGTATCCTTATGGCAGATCTCCTCATGGCAGATTGTTTCCACAAATGCATGTACCCTGGAGCTCTTGACAACTCATCAACCAATCGTTCAGGCTCCTTGGGGTACTTGCCCTTGGAGTTAAGATATTTTACCACAGAGCGAGCACCCTCCTGCAGCCCATGGCAGTGGTCTAGCATGGCATGGAGTTGTTGGCTAGTGGGCAGCTTGAGTTTTGGGGAGTCAGCCCCTGCAAAGTAAGAGAAGTCAAAAGTCATAAGTAGCCGAGTTCTTTGTATCAAGCTAAAAGAAGGCAAGTGCAGTAACTTACCAAAGATATGATGGCACATAGCCTTAATTCCCTTTTGGCATACGTCCAAGACGGCTCTCAGATCAGTGTGTGCCTTTTGAGCGGCCTTCTTTGCTTCAGCCGACTCCTTCTTCACCTTTGCTAGCTCAGCAGCTAGGACTTGTAAGTCTTTCTCCAGTTGGAGGGAATGCTGTTTCTCAGATTCAGCAGATTTGGCACTGGAAGCTGCTTGGTCTTCCAACTTTTTCATGTCTCTCTTCATCTTGGAGACAACAGTCTGAAATAAGCAGAAGTCAGAAAAAGTAGAAGTCAGCAACGTACAAGTTGACAATCAACAAGTCAGAAAAGTGCAAGTCAGATCTTTACAAGTCAAATTTTATAACTCATGAGCTCCAAGTCGTCACAAGTTGACAACTTGGCGCTTGGGGGCAACTCAGGAGTCAATTTTTTCTATCAGAAAAGCAGGCATGAGTCCTAGTTGACAAGTCATAAGCTCCAAGTCGCCACAAGTTAGCAACTTGGCGCTTGGGGGCTACTGGCAGTTCAGAATTTTTCAACAAGTTAAGTATGAGTAAAGTACATATATTTACAGCTCCAAGTCGCCACAAGTTAGCAACTTGGCGCTTGGGGGCTACTCGCAGAACAGAAAACTTTTCTTCAAGTAAGGTATCAGTAAGCAACATATATTGACAGCTCCAAGTCGTCGCAGGCTGACAACCCGGCGCTTGGGGGCTACTCAAGGAAAAAAAAAAAAATTGGTCTAAGGACCCGACAGACAGTAAATTAGCAGCCCCGAGTCCTAGTAGAGCTAAGGACTCAGGTCTTGGGGGCTACAGTATGCAAGTTTTTCCACCTAGCAAGTGATTTGAGTTCAGGATGAAGCACCTATCTTAGCTCCAAGTCACCAAAGATAAGGTGCTTGGGGCTACTGTAATAGGAGACTAATGGAGAGAGCATAAAGAGCACAAGTTAGAATACTTACGTTATGAATCATCTCAAGGGCTCTGAGGGCTACTTGCTCCTCATCCTTTAGCTTAGAGGCTTGATCATTCAGCTCTACGGCTTCAATATAGGCCTCGTTGAAAGATTTATTGTCAGATATCCTGAGCCGGCTGTAATCAGTTGAGGACTTTGCTGGCTCGGTGTTCAGCTGAGAAGTGGGAGCCGCTTTTTCCTGACTTGGAGGCATCTGAACTGTAGTAGTTGGGGTTCCACCTCCAGAGGAGGATGGGATCACCACAGGAGTCTCCAACCGAGTCTTTGGAGCGGACTCGGGAACAGGGGGAGTCCTAGTGGTTGTTGCACCAGCAGATGCGGGAGTCGTAGGAGCAGTCTTTGTACTCGTCGTCTGAGAAGTCGACGGCGGTACAGCTCCTCGGCTGGAAGTCACATCGGCCATGCCTGGTAGCTTGGAGACCTTGGCGCAGGGCCGGGCTCTGAGACAGGACAGATTAAAAGTCAGATATTGATTAAAGGTAAATACAGATGTCATGCTAGTAAAGATAAAGGAGAAAAGTCATACCCAACATTTGTCTCAAGATCCAAAGAGGCTTGAGAGTCAGACGAAAAGATTGACATTCCTGACTCATAGGAGTCAGCTTTCTCAGGAGGAGAGATCGACTTCTTCTGGTGTGATACAGGTAGAGGCGGAGGAGTCTCTGCAGGGCCACTTGAGCGCAGTTTCCTTTTCTTGGCAGCAAGGACTTGCGCAGGAATTTCTTCAGGCTCGCTGGAGGAGCTGCTAGATTTTCGGACTCGTGAGGCGGGTGCCTTAGGCACAGCAGCCCGAGACCCATTTTTCGGAATTGGAGGAGTCGGGGAGCGACTCTTGACATCTGATGACTCCTCAGATGGAGTTGGTTGGGCTCCTGCAGGACTCGATTCGGTATGCTCTTCGTCAGCATACTGTGCTTCAGAGGAGGACTCCTCCTCAATGACATTGACAGTGGGAGCCTCAGGTGAGGACTCCTCATCTTCATTCTCTTCACCAGCGGCAGTAGCCTCTTTAGAGGACTCCTCGCTGGCCTCTTCTTCCTCAACAATCTCTGCAGCAGCAGAGGTACTCCCTTTGCCCTTGTCAGTTTCAAGGGTCGACTTCCAGAAGGAGTCGGTAAGCTGCAGAGAGGAAACAGAAAGTGTGAGTTAGTAAATTGAGACAATACAAGCAAGTAAGAAGGAAAGACAGTTGAAGTACTTACAGCAGGAGCTGGGCAGGTGGAGCAGAAAGGCTGGAGCCCAAAGTGGGCCTGGTCCTTTACCATCTTTCCGGTCAGCTTCTTGATCAATCGACCAAGTTCAGGACCGTCAGACAACTTATCTGTCACCCTGAGATCATCAGTGACACACCTGGTATACGAGCAGATGAGCCGAGTCCTGGGACTCAACGGTTGAATTCTCCAGGTGGTCCAGCAGCGGACGAGATCCATGTTTTCCAGGTCATGAGAGAGGAGAGCCCGGATTCTAAGGATCAATGACTCGACTTTGGGCCGGGCGGCCTCTGAGCATCTGGCTTTCATAGCAGGAGTCACCTCCAGTCGGCTCTCAGAGAATTGAGGGAGCTTAGGTTCATCCTCAGGAGAGGTGTCCTTGCAATAAAAGAAGGTTTTTTGCCAGTCTTTGATGCGGTTTGGGAAAACTGGCTTAGGGAAGACAGAATTTAGGCGACGCTGGAGAGCTACAGCGCCACACTGTAAGAGAGGGCCCCCGGAGGTTTCAGGTTGGGGGTTGCAGTAGAACAACTCGAGCCATAGATCTAGGTCTGGCTCAATCTGGAGGTAATCCTCACAGAGAACAACGAAGTTGGATAGGGTAAGAATGGAATTGGGCGCAAGATCGTGAATCCGCAACTTATAGAACTCGAGGAGCTGGCGGAAGAACAGATTACCAGGGGGCGTGAAACCGCGGAAAAGGTGCTCCGCAAAGATGACGACCTCGCCCTTCGCCGGAGAAGGCACCGATTCATCCCCAGGAGCTCGTGCCTTGACGCTTGAAGGAAGGAGGCCAGCTAGGCGATGTGCTTTCAGTTGCTCCGCCGTGATGGTTGAACCGCCCCAATCGGCGGAGATGGATCTCTTCGAGGCAGGTGCGGCGGCGGCGGCGGCCTCGGAGGCAATGTCAATGATCCTGCTTGCAGAAGGGGCCTTGGCCTTAGAGGTGCCCTTGGTGGCGCGCTTGGGAGCCATGGCGTACGTGCGGTGCAAGAGGGAGCGCTGCGCGGGAAAGAAAAGAGTGCAGGAGAGACAGAAAGTTTGGGGAATGAAAGGGCTGTAGAGGTTTTAGTTCTTACCCTTTGACATTTATAAGTGGGTAAAAACCCTAGAGGATTACAGTGGTGGCCCGCGGTAAAATCGTGGGTAACGAGTCAACAGTTAAAGGTTAAAGTTATGGAAGTGGAAAAAGCCGGCTTGTCCCAGAAGGGCGAGTCCTGTGACAGTAAAAGTCAAGCCATCTAGTCTTTGTTCGCAAGAGTCACAACAAACCCGGCCAGAGTGTGTAAGAGCAAGGGCAGGGGTGATGACTTGAACAAGGAATGAGGATAGACTCACCTTTTATATTTATTATGTCTTTATGCAGGAATTCATCTTGGAGCTAGCAGCAAGCGACTTTGGAGCCTGTGGCTCAAGTGGAAGGAGTCGACCCAGGGAGTCGAACCAACAAGTCAGAGAAAGCCGCCAAGCTGCGCCCAAGATAAATTCGGGGGCTACTGATGGGGGGATACTTTATAGGTAGGCCCATGGACCCGGAAAGTAGACCCGCCAAGACCAAGAAGGCCAACGCCGAGTCACGAGACAAGTCACATGGGCTGGGCCGGAGACAAGCCGACCAGGGCCCGTGTGGAGAAAGAGACTCGTCCAAAGGAGGAGTCCAAGTACAACCCGGAGTCTAAACTTGGAAGACCAAGACGTAGAGTAGGACTCCGTGTTCTAGTATGACTCGGTATAGCCTGTAATTCCAAAGACCCGGCAGCCTTTATAAGCGGGGTCCTGGATCGTAGTGAGCGAAGCTTCAACCAATAGAGAAACCCTAGCCACCAGAGAGAAGTCGCCAGCTCCTAAGTTGTGGGAGCCGGGTCCTTGTAATCGAGATACAATCAAGAGCAATAACATAGAAGCAGGAAGTAGGTCTTTACCTCGAATCAGAGGGGCCGAACCTGGGTAAATCCTTGTTCCTTGGCGAGATTAACCGTTCTAACGTGCTTCAGTCATCAATGGCCCCAGAACTCATCTTCCCTGAGGAAGAACTTGCCGTGACAACACCACGACAAATCCCTTGGGTGAGGTTCATCGGAGAATAGGGTGAGACCTTTGTGGCATCTTGAGTAGGCATCTTGTGGCGAGCTCACACCCCTCCAACGAGACGTACTCCCTTAACAAGAAGAAACTCGGGAATACATCTTCGTCTCCGCGTGCCTCGGTTATCTCTATACCCGAGCTTGTACTTATGCACTTTACATTGTGATAGCCTTCGTGCTTCAAGTTTATATCTTGATACCACCTTGTTGCTTGCCTTGTTTAGCATAAGTTGTTGGTGCACATAGGTGAGCCTAGTAATTAGGTTGTTGACTTGTTAATTTAAACACATAGTTTTATTACGCAATTATCAAGCCCCTAATTAGAAAATGTGTTAATCGCCTATTCACCCCCTCTAGGTGACATCTCGGGCATAGTTTGTTCTTTCAATGTTGCAAAATGGTATATAATCATGATATATATGTAACAATTATATTAAATTAGCATGGAATAATAATAAAAAATTATAGACGGTTTGGACGTATCAATGAGGTGGGGGCGAGTTTTGAGGATTTTATTCCCCGACTGTTCCGGGGGCTGGAAGTTCTACATCCGTTATAACCTCCGAGGGATCGTATTGTGTTTGTGATTCCCTCAATTATACTCAATTACTTGCTGCGGTCTATTTTCGTGGGAGCTTGCATTTGTTGCATCATATATATGGTAAGTCAACAAGAATAAAATCAATTGGTAGCATTACAACTTTCATTAAAAAGTTAGAATCATCAATTTGTCAGGAGTGATGGTTTGGCTTTCGAGCTCAAATGCTCCTGCCCAAATAAAAAATTATTAACATGTTTTAAAAAATTATGAAAAAATTGGTGATGAACACATACATGTTTCGAAATACATGCCAAGTTTCCCTGATGAAATCGGCATGATACATGGCATGTATTTAGAAAGCAGTAAGAACAGATGCTGTACAACATGTTTCTTTCTTCCTCATTTGTGTATTTACATATGGCTCGGCCGTCGGCAATCTAAGCTACTGTACCACCCTTCCCCCGATCGGTACCGTGTCAAAATCCACGTAACAACCGCACCCACTGCTGTTGGAACACGCCACAACCGACACTGACTTAATCTGTGGGCGAAAATCTCCTAAGCCAATAGCAGAGCTCCTCGCCCAGCCAACCCATGCGGCCTCGCCGCGCTCCCCGTCACCGCCGGCCGGAGCGTGAGCCTGGCCGGCGCCTTGCCGTTGCCAAGCACGGAGAGCCGTCCTTTGTTCACCTTCTTGAAGGCGGCGGCATTGTGGTGGTGCGAGAAGCGCCTGCGGTGCGCGTCCTGCAGCCCGACCTCGCAGCTCCGCGACGTCTTGAGCCGCTTGCTCAGCGGCTTGGCCAGGTCCTCCAGGCTCCCGACCGCCGCCAGCGACGCGAAGGACTGCGACTTGCCGTCGAAGAACTTGGACAGCCCCCTCCTGCAGCCAAAAGGAGAGATCGCCATGTCAGATCAAGACGCCAAGAAAGATCAGTTGATAGCTTATGAAGAGACGACAGACAGTATTGTCGTCCGGGCGATCAGTACAAGGGCACGTACTTGAGCGGGAGCTGCGCCATGAGTGAGGACATCTGGAAGTTATCCGTCGATCCGGACGAGCTCGAGCTGGAGCTGGAGGTCGCGTCGTCCTCGAGCTCCTCCCCTGACGACGAATACAACATGGATCCCGCCGCCGACATCTCGGACTCGGACGGGCAGCCGATGTCCTCCTCCTGCTCCTCGCAGCTGCTGGCCTCCCTCCTGCCGTTGCTCATCGGAAACAAGAACTCCATCTCCAGAACCGAACAGATCACACGCACCAAACGATCGAAACGAAGTGTAAATGGTTTGCGTCTACGGTTGCTTGCTTGCTTGCTTGCAGGATAGATAGCTTGGGGAACAGAGCTGGGGGATCGGGAGCTATAAAGGTGCCGAGGACGAGGAGGGGGGAGGTAGGGCAGGAGGATAAGAATGAGGACGAGTCGTGTGCAGCCGGGGGATATGCGCGCGGGACGGGATAAAGAAGTCAGTTCGTAGAATGGGAGAAAAAAATATACGATTGTGATAAAATTCGGCGGGATGGTTATCTGAGCAGACTCGATGGAGTGGGTCGATGATGAGGAAGGAGGAGGAGGGGATAAGGCATCCACGTATCCTCTTGCGCGGCTTTGCGAGATGCGACGGGTCTCGGCGCTCTGTTCCCCATGGCGCAGGCGTACCGACCAGACCATCCCCATCCGGTGGGGCCGGGAACCCGGGAGGTATGCTTGCAGAGTGGTGCTAGGCTTTGGCTACGTGTTTTGGTCGTCGGATCCTTATCTCGTAGTCAACGGCTCAGATCGGAGATCAGGGAGTCGACTAAAATAAAGTGCTTTATCAGTTTGATGAATGCTCAGATCGCTGAGTACTGGGATGCATGGCATCTGGTTTTGGACGGTGTAATACTAGTAATATACAATTCGATTATTTATCATTGTTGACTAAAATTTGTGTATGTCATGTACAAACCGGCTACAACCTTAGGCCGGTGCCAGTGCACCACGGGCTATAGCCCGTGATAGTGCTGCCACGTCAGTTTTTTTCCCCACTCTCACCCCACGGTGGCAGTGCACGGGCTATAGTGCCAGCTCTCACTTCTCTCTCCTCCACATCAGCATTTATTTTTCAGATTAAGTTATTTCACTCGCTTTTGTTTAGACATTCAAAATAATGCAAGAAAATAATTTTATTGAACTAAAATGTTACTGATTACATAATAATTAATAAAATTGCATAATAATAAAATACATAATAAATAAAAAATATATTCTAATCCTCCTCATCCTCATCATCTTGCAGCCCAAGCTCTTTTTCCACCAAATTCATGGCCTTCGCATGTTTGCGTTTTTCTGCTTCGTCCATGTCGGCGGTTGATCGGTCCTTCATTTTGTTCCATTTGAGCGACGATGTGTCGGAGAGATATCATCTAGGGGAGGGGCTGGGGTTGGTGACCCGTCGGACTGCAAGAGATCGGTGAATGCGGTGAAATCTGGAGTCCAACCCGACATGGTGGAGAAGATTTGGGAGAGTGGAGGAAAGAAATGAGATGAAGTGAGGTGTGGAATGAGTGAGGTGGTGGGGGGGGGGGGGGGGTATTTATAGGGGGTTGGGGATGAAATTTGGAGTTTTTTGAAGAAAAAAAATCGAATTTTTGGAGGCTGCAACGGACACCTCAACGGCTAGCTGACGTGGACGAATCACAGCTCGCCACGTCAGCTAGCCGTTGCGGCTACCGCCTGCCTCTCGCTCGCCTCCCGCCCCGCTCCCGCCCGCCTGTCGCCCCGCCAGCGCGCCTCCCGCCTCCCTACCGCCGCACTCTCGCCGCCAACGTGGGCGGCAGCGGGGCGGTAGCGGCCGCTACCGCCGGGCGGTGGATCCACCGCCCCCCGCTACCGTCCCGCCCCCCTACCGCCCCCCTCCCGCCCCGAGCCGAGCGATATCGCCCCCCGTCTCGCCCGCGTTGGCACCAGCCTTAGATAGAGCTCTCCCTCTCTCTAAGCACATATTTCATAAATGTATGCAATTAACAAGATTTCATAATGCAAAAGGTTTAGTTTTAAGCTCAAAGTTATATTGTAATTCGTACAAGAAAACAATCCATGTGAATCAACCATTCTCTCGCCCTCATATACTCTAATCAATGATTCTCTCATCACTCTTATATACAGGTCCACTTAATCTTGTGTTAAGCCACACATATTTAAGTTGAAATGCCCTCCCAGACAGCGACGGAGCCAGCGGCAAACTGATGTGGGGTCGGCAAATTGTTGTGGGATCAAATCATCTTAATATGAGGATCCAATACATAAACAGGCCCGGGCCTATAGGTGTGCAAAGTGTGCAGCTAGGCCCACAAATTTGAGGGGCCCATAGTTTTTATATAAGTCTATTATTGATTTGGCCAACTAAAATAAAAAAACAAAAAACATAAAAAGTTGCTGGGCCTGAGCTGGGCCGCGACTCGTTGGCTCCCCGTGCCCCTGCTTGGCTCGCTCAATCAATCGATCGGAACGATTAGTGACTAATCTTTACTCCTGAAACGAAGCGTCGAACGAAACTCACTCGTCGCTTGCGGCACAGCGGTTCGTCGTCTCCCGACCTCGCCCTGAATTGATCGATTAGTCCGCGGAACGGAACGCATCGCCATCGCCAGTCGTCTTTTAGTCTACCTGAATCCCGACTCCCGAGCCGTCGGAGGCCGCCAATCGGCAATGGCCAACGGCGCAACGCTGCATCACAACTAGGTGAGTTCCGTGGCGATTCGTTAAACTAATTAGCAATTTTGTTAATACTCTAATTGATTTTGCTATTTTATATATTGTATTTAGTGTTTCAAAAATCTTATCATGGGGAAGCACAAATCTAGTGCCGAAAAGCGCAAAAGAAAAGAAAAGGAACAAGTTCTGATTAAAGCTCAAAAGGGGGCTATGAACATTTTGGTTATAATACAAACGTGAGTGTCCACCAATAAACATTTTGCAACGGGGAGTTGAATAGGTATGCTTCTTAATTATGTAATTGCTATATAAGACGTTATGACATATACATTATAATTGTTGAATAGTTAAAATGTTCTACTAGTGGCATAGGCCCATTTTTAAGTTTCGAACAGGGTCTTAGATTTTGCCGGCTCGGCCCTGTACATAAATATGCATAAACTAAAGTTTTTTTTTAGAAAAGCTGTGGCCCCCAGCTAACACGTAGCTTCGCCACCTACTCCCAGATTGCTGTTGTATATTTTCCGATTTCCGAACCCGAAACCTGAAAATCCCGAACGCGAACCCAAATATCCCGAACCCGAAGATTTCCCGAAATATTTTGGGAAATTCGATAACGTAAAGTTAAATCCCGAAAATAAAAAAGCCCAAAGGCCCATGTGCGTTGCCTGTCCCCAACTCCCAGCGAGCCTCCCATCCCAACGTCCGCATCCCGCAAACCGATGTGCTTCATCACGCCTGTCGTGGTATTGTCGATTCTAGCCGCGGCAGGGGTGCCATCGAGCTAGGTAGAGAGAGGGGTTTTGGAGACGTGGGGTGATCCGGCGACATAGAGACGAGTTTACCCAGCTTCGGATCTCACGTCGGTGGCGAGATCCTACGTGCTGCTATAATTCACTATAAGGCAATATCGCCGAGTTACAGTGAATCGAGGTTGAGATCGTACGTGCCCTAAGGCGTCCCAGGGGCCGGCTTATAAAGGCGTCCAGACCCTGGGCTTACAGGAGGAAACCTAACCGACTAAGAACAGAGTCCTACTCTAATCCGGCTTGGGCCCTGCCTTGTGGGCTAAGTCTTCCGCAGTCTGGGCCGGCTTCTAGAGTCTTCCCTTAGCCGGATGGGCCTCCTGCGCTTCAGTATACTGGGCCGCCCGGTAAGCCGGATTCGGCTTACCACCACTTTGGGCCACCCTGGTCTGCTGGCTTTTAGTCTTCTCTGTGAGGACACCTGTTCGACATAACCCCAACAGTAGCCCCCGGAAAGCTTCAAGGACTTCAGCGGCTGGCTTCAATCTTCCGGCAATATGCTGTCCGGGAAATTCATCATCCGTCTTCAGTCTTGGAGCATTCCCAGAAACCTGAAATCATGTCGAACAGCTTTGTCGATTTTAACTGTGCCGGCTTTATATGCCGGAAAGCACTTTGGACGAGTAACGACACGCGTCCGCCGAATTGACGGCTGTGTCAGATCCATCAGTGTGAGTGGAGGAGCATCTTTGAATGCGGGGCTAGTTTCCGTTTTTCCCGCGCTGGAACCGAGGCGTCGGAGGGAAGGAAACGACTCCAACGGCTTGATCCCGTGACGCGTGGCGAAAAATCCGGCTCCTGACCGTTGCACAAATCTTGGCGCACCACTATAAAGGGAGATCGCCTCGTCTTCATCGCGACACCAGGCCATTTGCAACCCTAGCTCGAAAATCCTCCAGATCTCATCTCTTCCTCCGATTCTTCCACGAGCTCCATGGCCTCGAGTGCTCCGGGTTCCCCAGCGTTCGACGCAACCGCGACCGGCCCAACTCCGCCGATGGGAGGAGCTCCTTCCACGGCCGCCGCCGCCGCTGCCGCCGCCGCTCCTGAGCCATCTGCCGCTGCAACTGCACCTTCCTCATCTCCGGTGCACGCCTCCGCCGCCTCAAGCCGCGACGAGGTGGCTTTGGCAAAAGCTGCTGCTGAAGCAGCTGCCACAATGGCTTCTGCCTCCACTGCTGCTGAGGCTGCCGTCGAAGACGCAAGCGTCGGTGAAGAGGAGGAAGAAGTGGAAGAAGCCGGCAGCAACAAGAGCGCTGCCAACAACCCGACTCACAATTGGGGTTGCTCGGTGGTCGACGAGACTGAGCTGAAGGGAATGGAGGCTGACGGAGCCATCCTTCCGCCCTCAGAATCAGCGCCGACTTGGAGATCCGCCTTAGGCGACCCTTGTCCCACTCCCGTCAATGACGAACGGGTACTTCTCTCTTCCCACGTTATTAGGGGATTCTCCTTGCCGCCTTCGGCTTTTCTTATAGAACTCCTAGATTCTTACGGCCTCCAGCTCCACAACATCACTCCAAATAGTTTTTTGTACATCTCCGGCTTCGTAGCATTGTTCGAAGGCTATTTAGGCATAAAACCTAGGCTAGACTTCTTCGAACATTGCTTCTTAGTTAAGAGACAAACTATCAACAAGGAGCTGCTGGTGGCCGGCACAATCAGCTTCAACTGCCGTCGGGATATCGACTGGTACCCTCAAGTGCCAATCGTTGATTCGGCTAAGGGATGGGCGTCCACATTCTTCTACTGCAAGGACGTGGCGACGCCAAACCGGCTGCAGGGGCTAGCCCCTTTCACAGACGAAGCCGGCATGCCGCTGCCCTCCTGGAAGAAGAAGCCGTCAGGTATAATGCCGATGGAACATGCCGCCCTCCAAGCGAGGATTGCGCAATTGACGTCCGGCTCTCCTCCCTTGACTGGGGAGGACACCATTATTTGCTGGATGAAGAGACGGATCCAGCCCCTCCAACATCGTGCTCGCCTTCTCTGCGAGTACACGGGTAATTCTGATCCAATGAGGATCAACGAGAAGGACCTGGAGCAGGGCCTTTTTGAGGCCCGCTTCAACAAGCTCATCAAAGCCCGGCCTGGAGAAGGCCGGCAATATGAAGAATCACTGCCGATGTTTACGGCAACCAATCCTCCCCCAAAGGTACTTTGACTAATCAAAGTTCAATTCTTTGAGAGATTCGGGTTTGCTTTTGTCGGACTAACATGTTATATGTCAGATTGCTGGAATCACCGACGTCCGCCCTGCTGGCAAGCCGTCGTCCAGCAAGGCGCCCACGCGGTCCATCGCCTTTTCCTCGGCTACTGCATAAAGCCGGAAGAGGAAGGGCCAGTCGACCACAAGCAGCGCTAAGTCGTCTGAAGACGACGATGCACTTGCCAGGCTCAATATCCCCAGCAAGAAGTAAGTCGACAGATAACATCTCCTCCTTCCCCTGCAGCAATGCCGGATTTACCAAATTTTGCTTTTCAACTTTGCAGAATAAAGAAGGGTGCTCCGTTGAAAATAAAGACGGTCGCCACGAGGAAGAAAGCCTCTCCTGCCATCCCTCCATCAACTCCATCAATTCCAGAGCCGAACCCAACAGAGGAGAACACGCGCACGATAGTGCCGGCTTTGCCTGTTGGGAGAGCCAGGGTAACTCCTCCCACACAATGGACAGAGATGACGGGGAAAGTGATTGAAACATCCTCTCCAAGGGCTGAAGCTCCGGCTAATGATGCCCCAACCTTTCCCCCCATCAAAGCCGAAGCCTTCGACGATGAGGGGCGTATCAAGCCGGAATTTATGAGCCGGTTCATGAAGGCACCTCGGCTTCCCCGAAAGAAGGGAACAACCGTCCGGGACGACGAGCCGGATCACACCAAGGCCTATGACACCTTTGATGTCATAGAGATTCTTGAAGATCAGCAGAACTACTTTGCTGATAGCTTTGAGGCCGGCATGACACTTCTCCGCGAGCACTACCACGTAAGTTACCTTACCAGTAGCCCCCGAGCACTATGCCAGGTTAAGTTATTAAAACTAGCCGTCATAGTGATCCGAGTTAATGCGCATGCACACACTTAGCCCCCCAGTCATGAAATGTCGTCATGTAGCCACCTTAATTTGTAAATATAGATTTAGGCTTTTAGCGATTCCTTACGCAGATCCATCGAAACATTGGCGCTGAAACCATCAATTCTTTGGGTGTGCGAAATCAGGAGATGCGCCGGCTCAAGACTGAACTGGCGAACAAAGACGCCATCATCGAAGGGTTTGAGGCAGACCGGGTTCAATACCAAGGTACAGATGCCGAATCTTTAGCTTTGAGTTCCAGGCTTTCTTTTATACTGCTGATATTTTTGTCTTGTAGACGCCATCGTCAAAGCCAAAGAGCTTGCCGAGAACGCCGGCATTGTCGACCGGCTCCGCAACGAAAATATTGAGCTGAATAAGCTTTATCAATCGATGGCTGCGGAGCTGGAGACAACTAAGAAGAATCTTGCCAAAGCCGAACAACTTCTGGAATCAGAGAGGCAGAGCCACAAGGATGCCTTCAATGAAATCCAGGACCGGCTTAACAGGCGCCTTGATGAATCACTTGCTATCGACAGCCAGCTTCTGAGTAAGTTTTTTTTTAAATAACTTAAACTCATTGGTCTCTGTCTTAGCCGAATATAATTGAACTTCGCCTTTTGCAGCTCCGGCAGGTTATGGCCATGAGCTAACAGCAGAAAACCGGCTTGACCGGATTCTGGAAGTAGGGGAGCTTATCCCGAAGATTATTTCTTCGGGAAAAGATCTTGCTGAGAAGTTCTTTCCCGGCAACCCCGAGCCCCCGACGAATCTTGCCAGTTTAGAAGCTGAACTGGCCGAAGCGGCTTCATTCTTCGATGAACGGCTTTGTTCAAGTGCTCGTGGAGGTGCCAAGACGGCCTTGGGCTTGATGATGGCACATTACCCGGAGGCAGAAGCATGGCGAGTGGCATCCGGCTTCCCTCTTGAAAAGGAGGACGGCACGCCGCTGGATGACCAAGATCGCAAGAAGATCCTTCGGTCCGTCTCCGGTTATGCCAGCAAGATTGCCAACATGGTCTCCTTGACCACCATCTTCAAGGAAATGCCGTGTCCGCCAACTCCTGTTCAATCAGATGATGACACTGAGGCGGCGGAGAAATCTTCATGAGCCGAATTTGCTCGTTGAGCCGGCTATCCTGAAAATGTAATGGGCAATATGTAAAGCCGTCCAAACAATGTATATGTCTAGAATTAACTTAGCCTTTTGCTGTATGTTAACCAGCTTTATATTTTGCAAACTTGCAATTTTATGCCTCAGTTCAATCTGGCCTTGACACCTTAGCTTTTAAGCGCCGGCAAACCTATGGCGAAGCTAACTTGCTGAGCAACAGGGTACACAATGACCAATCTGTTTAGACTCAGAACAAGTGCCGCCTTTCGGTGCCGAAACGCTTTGAAGCAACCCGGCGCAAAAAGCTAGCAGACAAACATTAATTTGGCAAAACGTTGTTTTTTCATCACCTTAAGGCGGATTCAACATGAAAGAGTTTACCAACGAGAGCAACACAGGCAATTTCGGGTAAACAGAATAACAATAAGATCATAGGGAAATAAAGGATGGTACAGATTCTCGAATTCGACATGAGAGAAACCAATTTTTATTTCATGATCACATTGACATGGTTACAATAGAATTTGCTAAGTGTAAAAAGGACGTAGCTGAGCGATATTCCACGGACGTTTCGTCTCATCTAAGTCGTCATCTACATGTCTTTTCCTCTTACGACCTTTCTTCCCGGGATCTTTCTTTGAATCCCTTAAGTCGATGAGGTAATATGACCCGTTTTTCAGAACTTTGCTGATAACGAAAGGCCCTTCCCATGGCGGGGATAATTTGTGCTGCCGGCTTTGCACAAGCCGAAGCACTAAGTCGCCTTCTCGAAAAGATCGATTCCGCACTCTACGGCTCTGGTAGCGACGTAGATCTTGTTGATAGATGGCGGATCTTTGGAGAGCTAACTCTCTTTCTTCTTCGAGGATATCTAAGCCGTCTTGACGTGCTTCTTCTGCGTCTTTTTCGACGTAGGCTGCGACTCGAGGCGAATCGTGGATCATGTCGGATGGGAGCACCGCTTCGGCACCATAGACAAGGAAGAAAGGGGTGAAGCCGGTTGATCTATTTGTGGTAGTACGAATACTCCATAAGACCGCCGGCAATTCCTCAACCCAAGCGCCGGCTGCTCGATGCAAAGGAGTTTCAAGCCTCGGCTTAATACCTTGCAGAATAATGCCGTTAGTGCGCTCTACCTGTCCATTGGATTGCGGGTGTGCCACCGATGCCACGTCAGGTCGGATCTTTGATCGGCTGCAAAACTTCGCTAGCTCACCGACAGCAAAGTTTGTGCCATTGTCAGTGATAATGCTATGCGGTATGCCGAATCTAGTTGTAATCTCGACGATAAACTTTGTAGCTGTAGCTCCGTCGAGTTTCTTGATGGGCTTTGCCTCCACCCACTTCGTGAATTTGTCGACCGCCACCAGCAGGTGGGTTAAGCCTCCCCTTGCCGTCTTAAAAGGTCCCACCATGTCGAGCCCCCAGACCGCAAATGGCCAAGTGATAGGGATCGTTCGGAGCTCCTGAGCCGGCAAGTGAACCTGCTTTGCGTAGCGCTGACACCCTTCACAAGTCTTGACGATGTTGATAGCATCCTCCTTAGCCGTCAGCCAGAAGAATCCGTGCCGAAACGCCTTGGCGACTAACGCCTTTGCCGCCACGTGATGCCCACATTCGCCGGAGTGGATTTCTTCCAGGATTTGCCGTCCTTCCTCTGGAGAGACGCACCTTTAGAAGATGCCAGATGTGCTCCTCTTGTAGAGTTGTCCGTCAATAATCGTGTACGCCTTTGCTCGACGCTCAATTTGACGACTTAGCACCTCGTCGTCCTTGGGTAGTTTCTTATTAATCAAGAAATCAATGTAGGGTGTGGTCCAATCTGGGGTTACCAAGCACACCTGAACTGATTCGGCCGACAAGGGGTAATCTTCGTCGCCGCCTTTGATGGACGGCTTGTGAAGGTGATGGAGAAATACGTCTGGTGGCACTGCCTTTTCTTGGATCCTATTCTGGCCAAGGCATCAGCAGCTTCATTGTCATCTCGGGAGATATGTCGAACCTCTAAGCCGGCAAAACATCGGCCGAATTCATCGACTGTTCTTCTGTATTCCGCCATTGTGGGACTTTTTGTGTCCCAGCATCCATCAAGTTGCTGCACAACCAGATCCGAGTCGCCATAGCAGAGGATGCGATGTACTCCCAATTCCTTAGCCATGTGAAGACCATGAAGGAGAGCCTCATACTCTGCTACATTGTTGGTGGCGTTGAAGTGGATTCGGAGGACATAACTGAGCTTATCACCCTTAGGCGATTTCAGAACTACTCCAGCCCCCGAGCCTTCCTTCATCTTTGAGCCATCGAAGTGCATTATCCAGTACTGAGAATCCGGCAAAGGTGTGCTTTCCATCGCCTCTGTCCAATCTGCAACAAAGTCGGCTAAGACCTGAGATTTGATGGCGGTCCTCGGCTTGTACTGGATGTCGAAAGCTGCTAACTCGATGCCCCATTTGGCGACTCGACCCGTTGCGTCGGCATTGTTGATGATTTCCCTTAATGGAGCCTTGCTGACCACCGTGATCGTGTGATCCTGGAAGTAATGCCGTAGTTTTCTGGAGGCAAAGAATACACCATAGGCTAACTTCTGGTAGTGAGGGTAGCGCTGCTTTGAATCTGAGAACACCTCGCTAATGAAATAGGCGGGGCGCTGATCCGGCCATTGCTTCCCTTCCTCCAGGCGCTCCACTACAATGACGGCACTTATGACGAAATTCGTGGCCGACAAGTAGAGGAGAAGCGGCTCTTTTTCCCTTGGAGCTGCTAAGATTGGAGCATGTGTCAATGTATACTTCAGCTGAGCTAAAGCTGCCTCTGCTTCCTCTGTCCAAACAAAACTGTCCGACTTTTTGAGGAGTTTATACAATGGCAATGCTTTGTCGCCCAGCCGGCTAATGAATCGGCTTACAGCCGCGGCGGAACCCGTAAGCCGTTGTATGTCTTTTAGACAAGACGGCCTTTCGATGTTCTGAATCGCCTTTATCTTTTCCGGGTTAACTTCAATTCCTCTTTGTGAAACAATGAAGCCCAGAAGCTTGCCTGCGGGTACTCCGAAGACGCATTTTGCCGGATTAAGCTTCATCTGGTACTCCCTTAGATTTGCAAAGGTTTCCGACAGATCGGCGATAAGATCGCCGCGCTTCTTCGACATGACCGCTATGTCGTCGACGTAGACGTGAACATTGCGGCCAATCTGCTTGTCCAAACACCGCTGCATACACCTTTGGTAAGTAGCACCAGCGTTCTTTAAGCCGAAAGGCATTGTGACATAGCAGTAATTGCCATATGGCGTGGTGAAGGACGTCTTGATTTGATCTGACTCCTTCATCTTAATCTGATGGTAACCCGAATAAGCGTCCAGAAAACATAGCATCTCTGAGCCGGCAGTTGAATCAATGACCTGATCGATACGCGGTAAGGCGAACGGATCCTTAGGGCAAGCTTTGTTTAAGCCGGTGAAATCAATGCACATACGCAGCTCAGAGGTGTTCTTCTTTGGGACTAGCACGGGATTTGCCAACCAATCAGTGTGGACAACTTCACGAATGAATTTGGCGGCTGTGAGCCTTAGGATCTCCTTTCCAACCGCCTTGCGCTTCTCAGTTCCGAGCCGGCGGAGGCCTTGCTTGACCGGCTTTGCGTCCTTGTTGACTTTTAGGGAGTGCTCGGCAAGTTTCCTCGGGACACCTGGCATGTCAGATGGTGACCAGGCAAATATGTCCCGGTTCTCACGGAGAAACTTGACGAGCTCGCCTTCCTATTTGTCGTCGAGACCGGCACCGATGATGGCCTCCTTTGTCGGATCATCCTTTGAGAGCTTGATTTTCTTGGTGTCATCCTTTGGCTTGAAGCTTGAGTCGACCTTAGAGGACGGCTTTTCAGTCGCCGGCATCTCATCGGGACCAATTGTTTTCTTGAGATCCTCCAACTCTTCCCTGCAGATTTCTTGTTCAGCATGGACGGCATTGGAGGCCTCGCATTCCTTGGCTTTCTTGAAGTCTCCCTTAACTGTGATGATGCCATTGGGTCCCGGCATTTTCAGCTTGCTGTAGATGTAGCAGGGCCGAGCCATAAACTTGGCGAAAGCCGGACGTCCAAAGATTGCATGATATGCACTTCTGAAGGGAACCACCTCAAAAGAGACGTCCTCAGTCCGAAAATTATCGGCTTCACCAAAGGTGACCTTCAGGGTAATTTGCCCCATCGAGGAGGCTTGTCGTCCCGGCACAATCCCATGAAACTTCACAGTACTGTGGGTGAGTTGTGACTCGGAAATACGCATCCTCTTCAACGTTGCGGCATAAAGTATGTTGATACTGCTGCCGCCATCCATGAGCACCTTTGTCAACTTGTACTTGTCGACTATTGGGCTGACGACTAAGGCGTAGGTGCGCTTTGCAGGAACTCTATCCGGGTGATCGCTGCGATCCCATGTGATGGGTGTGTCGGACCAATCCAGATATTGAGGAACTGCTGGCACCGTAGCGTTGAGTTCTCGCCAGGCCGCCTTTTCTTTGCGTGAAGAATCCGTTGCCAAGTTGACGATGAGACTTTCGGCATGCTTAGGGAATTTGCTGCCTTTTTCTTTGGAGGCCGCGTCATCCGACTCTGAAGCAGCTTCCTCCTTCTCTTTGTCGTCTTTCCTGGACTTGCGCTTGTTCCTTGACTTGCCGGCTTTGGGGTCCTTGGCGATGTCTCGATTGATGTGACATTGCTGGAGCGTGTGGGAACTTGTTCCATCTGGCCTCAGATGATGGACACAGGGGTTGTGCTTGATGTCGTCATACTTCACCGCTGGTGGCCGGGATGATTGGTTATTTGCCGGCTTCTTGCCCTGCCACTTGCCATTGCTTGAGCCACCTTTTCCAAAGGCGGCAGCGACTTCGTGAGAAGGGCCGGCTTGGTCTTCAATCTTCTTTTTCCCGGATTCACGTCGGCGGTTTTCGGCATCCTCCCTGTTGTCATCATCAGCGGCGGCATACTTGTTTGCACAAGCGAGTAAGCCCCCCAAAGTTTCCGACTCGTCGCTGTAGATCATGAAGCGGAAAGTCGTCCCCTTCCTCAGAGATTGCTTGAAAGCATGGATCGCCTGAGTTTCTGAGACGCCTTCGCAAGCGTTCTTGATTTCACTCCATCGTGAGACGAACTCACGGCTAGACTCGTTCTTTTGCTGCACGCACCGCTGTAAGTCGAAAATCGACTTTGGGCGCTTATATGTGCCCTGGAAGTGCTGGATAAAAACACGCTTCATGTCACCCCAGGTATGAACCGTCCTTTCTGGCAAACCTTCAATCCACATGCGTGCCGTCCCGGTCAACATCAGGGGCAAAAATCGCACTGCGGAGTCGGCGCTGCCTTGATATATGTCGCAGGCACTGACGTAATCTGAGAGCCAGGTCTCAGGATTAGCCGTACCGCTGTACTTCTCAACCATCTTTGTTACGTTCGACAAAGTGGGAGGTAGAATTTGCTCTCTGATTGTTCTGCCAAAACACTTGGGGCCGAGGTATTGGGCATCTCTGGCCGACTTCCTCTCCTCGATTAGGCTTCGAACATCATTGGCTGATGGCGGTTTAGCAACCGACTTTTCTTGTCTTGGTTCTTCCCTGTGACGGCTTTGGCTCGCCCGGCTTGCGTTGCGCGGAGGGCTTGGAGTCCTTTGCCGTCGTGGAGGGGGTATGTACTTAGAAGGATTATCTCCCTCTCTGCGCGGTGGAGGCGGCGGTGGAGGTGGCATCTGATCTCTGTTATCCTCCCTTCGGGGTTGGTTTTCCCCTTCACGTCGTCGCTCCTGACGGGGTGGTGCCGCCTTCTCCTTGCGAGGGTCCTCCTTTCGCTCGCTGGCTCCAACGTCCTTCCCGACCAGCTTGACGATGGCGAGAAGAACCTGTCCGGGATTCCGCGCCCTTAGGCTGCTTGTCTTCGGGTCCTTGTCGCCTTTGTTGTGGCTTGCTTGAGCCAGCCGGGTCATTGTCTGGGTCGGCAGGGGCAGCAGCCATTGGCTTGTTGGCAGTTGATTTGCAAAGGCGAGAATTGTCAACAAGCCGTCCTGTTTTGACTTGCGAATCATTTTGCTGCTGTTGTGCAACCTCCAGGAGATAAGCGAATACTTAAGCCGGGCGTCACGATCTAAGACTTGTCGAACATGACTTCCTGGGCGGCCTCCATGTTTTGGCTGGGTATTGAAATAACACAGATTTGTCACCGGGTCACGTCGGTGGTGGTACTTCCTCCAGACTGAATCGACATGGTCGGCTTCCCACTTGCTGCGGAAATCCAATCTCTTATGCAGGTTCTTGTCACGAGCCGACGGAAAACATCGTCGCCCCCTTTTCTCTCTGCTTTCGGATGAACTCTGTTTCCTTGTTTGTGAGCTCAACTTCACGCTCTACTATCTGGGCGGCTTGCTCCTCAAGTAGGGCGCGGCGCTTCTCAATGTCGTCCAGCGATGCGTTAGGAGGAAGTGGCGTTAGAAGCTGCTTGTACTCGCCATCCTTTCTTCGTGCTCCTCTCGCTGCCTCGCCGGTCCGTAGCATCGATGTCGTCTCCTTCAGCCGGCACTCTAGCTGACCTCCTTCAATGGAGCCATGGGGGAACAAAAATCCATCTAGAATTTCCGGCTTGAGGAGTTTTTTTCTTCGTCATTGGTGGCTTTCGAGGTGTTGGGGTCGTCTTTAGATCCGAGACGTTGTCCCATCAAGACCTCGGCAGGTGCAGTCCTAAGCAGGATGCAACTTTCCGACTAAAATCGTCAGATTCTCCTTCAGATTCGAGGTCCTGCTCCATATGAGCGGTGTCCCCAGATCCGGCTTCTGAATCAATCCCAGACTGCAGTGCAGGGAGGATAGACTCAGGTTCAGTCATCGACTCTGTGAGCCGGATTCTCCTACACGCCGACGAAGTGGAAGTCCGGCGCCGCCGTTGGAACTTGCGTCATCTTCAGAGTCTTCGTCGTCAGCGTCGAAAGCCAGATCCAGATCGGCGATCTCGTCAGAGTCCAGATCCGACTCCTCGTCGAGGTTGCTTGGGTGGGTGGGGGCAAGCTCGAGGTGAAGCCGAGATCGTCCAAGGCCTGGGCGGTGAAGCCGACGAAGATGTCGAACCGCCGATGGAGACCGTGGACCAGCCGGCGGGATCCTCCTTTGCCGGCGTCCAGAGGCCGTCGTTGAAGACGTGGCCGGCTCCCNAGACGCCTTCGCAAGCGTTCTTGATTTCACTCCATCGTGAGACGAACTCATGGCTAGACTCGTTCTTTTGCTGCACGCACCGCTGTAAGTCAAAAATCGACTTTGGGCGCTTATATGTGCCCTGGAAGTGCTGGATAAAAACACGCTTCATGTCACCCCAGGTATGAACCGTCCTTTCCGGCAAACCTTCAATCCACATGCGTGCCGTCCCGGTCAACATCAGGGGCAAAAATCGCACTGCGGAGTCGGCACTGCCTTGATATATGTCGCAGGCACTGACGTAATCTGAGAGCCAGGTCTCAGGATTAGCCGTACCGCTGTACTTCTCAACCATCTTTGTTACGTTCGACAAAGTGGGAGGTAGAATTTGCTCTCTGATTGTTCTGCCAAAACACTTGGGGCCGAGGTATTGGGCATCTCTGGCCGACTTCCTCTCCTCGATTAGGCTTCGAACATCATTAGCTGATGGCGGTTTAGCAACCGACTTTTCTTGTCTTGGTTCTTCCCTGTGACGGCTTTGGCTCGCCCGGCTTGCGCTACGCGGAGGGCTTGGAGTCCTTTGCCGTCGTGGAGGGGGTATGTATTTGGAAGGGTTATCTCCCTCTTTGCGCGGCGGAGGCGGTGGTGGAGGTGGCATATGACCTCTGTTATCCTCTCTTCGGGGTTGATTTTCCCCTTCACGTCGTCGCTCCTGACGGGGTGGTACCGCCTTTTCCTTGCGAGGGTCCTCCTTTCGCTCGCGGCTCCGATGTCTTTCCCGACCAGCCTCCCGATGGCGAGAAGAGCCAGTCCGGGATTCCGCACCTCTAGGCTGCTTATCCTTCGGGTCCTTGCTGCCTTTGTTGTGGCTGCTTGAGCCGGCCGGGTCATCGTCTGGGTCTGGGGCAGCAGCCATTGGTTTGTTGGCAGTTGACTTGCAAAGGCGAGAATCGTCAACAAGCCGTCCTGTTTTGACTTGCGAGTCATTTTGCTGCTGTTGTGCAACCTCCAGGAGATAAGCCGAATACTTAAGCCGGGCGTCACGATCTAACGACTTGTCGAACATGACTTCCTGGGCGGCCTCCATGTTTTTGGCTGGGGTATTGAAATAACACAGATTTGTCACCGGGTCACGTCGGTGGTGGTACTTCCTCCAGACTGAATCTACATGATCGGCTTTCCACTTGCTGCGGAAATCCAACCTCTTATGCAGGTTCTTATCACGAGCCGGACGGAAAACATCGTCAGCCCCCTTTTCTCTCTGCTTTCGGATGAACTCTGTTTCCTTGTTTGTGAGCTCAACTTCACGCTCTACTATCTGGGCGGCTTGCTCCTCAAGTAGGGCGCGGCGCTTCTCAATGTCGTCCAGCGATGCGTTCGGAGGGAGTGGCGTTAACAGTTGCTTGTAGCTCGCCATCTTTCTTTCGTGCTCCCTCTCCGCCGCCTCGCCGGTCCTAGCGTCAATGTCGTCTCCTCCAGCCGGCACTCTATCTGTCCCCTTCAATGGAGCCAGTGGCGGCACGAAATCCACCTTGAGATTTCCGGCTTGCGGAGTTTTTTCTTCGCCATTGGCGGCTTTCGAGGTGTTAGGGTCGTCTTTAGGATCATAGACGTTACCCATCAAAACCTCGGCAGGGCGTCCTAAGCAGGATGCAACTTTCCGGCTAAAATCGTCGGATTCTCCTTCAGATTCGAGGTCCTGCTCCATATGGGCGGTGTCCCCTGATCCGGCTTCTGAATCAATCCCAGACTGCAGAGCAGGGAGGATCGACTCAGGCTCAGTCATCGACTCATGTGAGCCGGATTCTCCTACGACGCCGACGAAGTGGAAGTCCGGCGCCGCCATGTTGGAACTTGCGTCATCTTCAGAGTCTTCGTCGTCAGCGTCGAAAGCCAGATCCAGATCGGCGATCTCGTCAGAGTCCAGATCCGACTCCTCGTCGAGGTTGCTTGGGTGGGTGGTGGGCAAGCTCGAGGTGAAGCCGAGATCGTCCAAGGCCTGGGCGGTGAAGCCGACGAAGATGTCGAAACCGCCGATGGAGACCGTGGACCAGCCGGCGGGATCCTCCTTTGCCGGCGTCCAGAGGCCGTCGTTGAAGACGTGGCCGGCTCCCGACTCGTCGAAGTAGCTCACCATGCCGACCGCGATGGTGTCGCCGACTCCGCCTGCAGCTCCTGGACAGATCGAAACCCCGGAGGTCTCCTGCCCCACGGTGGGCGCCAACTGTCATGGTATTGTCGAATCTAGCCGCGGCAGGGGTGCCATCGAGCTAGGTAGAGAGAGGGGTTTTGGAGACGTGGGGTGATCCGACGACATAGAGACGAGTTTACCCAGTTTCGGATCTCACGTCGATGGCGAGATCCTACGTGCTGCTATAATTCACTATAAGGCAATATCGCCGAGTTACAGTGAATTGAGGTTGAGATCGTACGTGCCCTAAGGCGTCCCAGGGGCCGGCTTATAAAGGCGTCCAGACCCTGAGCTTACAGGAGGAAACCTAACCGACTAAGAACAGAGTCCTACTCTAATCCGGCTTGGGCCCTGCCTTGTGGGCTAAGTCTTCCGCAATGCAGGCCGGCTTCTAGACTCTTCCCTTAGCCGGATGGGCCTCCTGCGCTTCAGCATACTGGGCCGCCCGGTAAGCCGGATTCGGCTTACCACCACTTTGGGCCACACTGGTCTGCTGGCTTTTAGTCTTCTATCTGAGGACACATGTTCAGCATAACCCCAACAAGTCAAGTATCACTGCTTTCATATTATCAAAGTTCAACCATGCTATTTTCGATTTCTCCTTGCTGGATGTTCATAGCTACTCTCCTGTTCTATTGTATATGTGCTCATATTTTGCAACCTCATTTAGTATTTGACCTTCTCAGTATGAGTTGTATGGATCTTCGTTACCTTTGGGGTAGTCCAGATTCTTAAGTTTTCACTGCATTTTACAGGCATATTCTTCTTTTTTCTACCGATCTTCTCATATCCATTTCTTTGTGATAGGTATGTGCAAGTGGACGATGTGCTATTATGTCCTGATGGTCAGGAGACAGGGCGCTGTTTATCTGGTTTCATAACAGGTCCTCATGTGAAAAGGTGGCGAACACTCTGCGCAAGTATCTGTTGGATGTAGAACATTGACCGAGTTATTTAAACCTACTGCATCGTTTTGTTGGTATTTTTAGGCCCTTATTCTGAACGAATATGACGTTAATGCAGAGGTCCCTAGATCAGTGTTCATTTTTCTTTCTTGATGAGGGATTAGTCATTCACGACAAGAAATTTTCCAGTCTTTAAAAATATTCCCAAAAAATAAACACACGTGCACGTTAATAACTATCACGTGTGTAGAGTTAAGTTGGTATAAAAACATGTATTCTTGTGCGATATGGAAAAGGAACGAATACAAAGCACAAAAGGCTGATATTCTAGCAACTAATGCTTCTCGATTTTGTGAACAACATAAACTGGCGCATTTTGCTACCGAAGTTTGCAACTATCAACAAAATTTCGACACTTTAAAGCACGGGACTAGCAAGGTGGTGATTAAGGGGATGTGTAGGATGTGGGAGAAATCCAATAGGTGCAGATCAAGCTTCTTGTAGGTTTTGTAGGAAAGTTTGTTTCCATCACGGTAAATAAGACGTTGTTTCAGTTTGTCTTGATCACCAAAGATAGGATTAAAGAATGATATCAAGTAAAGTACGAGAAATTACCCAGCTTTTGTAGGGTTTGTGGATTACTAGGGCATTCACATCATGGAGTGTGGTAACGGGGAACACGGTGAATCTATATCGGAGTGGGGTTTGTGAATTGCTGACAGCGGAAGGGCCCGTGGGCGTGCTCATGGGATGGGTCGTGGTGCAACTCAGGATGGATCCCGCCTATAGGAAGAGGTCATGGTCGTCTTTCCATGGCTTCTCTCCTGCTTACCAGTATACTGATCCTACCACGAAAAAACATTGGGATGGAGATCATCGTACAAGTGACGTGGATATGGATGATCGTGGGAATATGATCAGGAGGCGTTTGACTAATAACTCAGGCCTTGGCGTAGCTCATGCTTTTCCGCTAACACAAAAGGCGTCCAATGTGGTGGGTATAGTGCAGGTGCTGGCAGAAAAGGAGTCTGAATCAGTGACAGGGAAAACATCAATCACCTAATCGTTCGAGGAAGCCACAAAACATCTGATTATCAGATCGGCAATCCTTGGGCTAGGAATCGACTGAATGCAATGAAAATATTAAGCCTTAACATTCGTGGCCTTCAGAAGGTTACGGTCGTCATGACACTTCTTGAGGTTCAGAAGCGCCATAACTTATGTGTTGTGTTCATAATGGATTCTCATTTAGATGAGTGTCCTGCGAAGGGTCTACGTCGACGGTTTAAAATGGATCACAAAGAGGTGGTAAGAAGCTTGAAAAAATGATGTTGTGTTGTCCTTGCGATATAAAATAATCTTACATCATTGTTTTCGTTGGGAGTGGTGTGGAAAATATATGGCGATTGGATGGATTCTATGGGGAGCCAAGGTTGGCAGATTTTTATCTTGGCGGCGAATTAGAGAGCTAAAAGAGGTATGCATAATAATACCTTGATTAATATTGGATGAACTTAATGAGATTTTGTATCCTTTTGAAAAGGAGGGGTTTAATCCTAGGTCAAATCATATTATGCAAGCTTTGAGAGATGTGTTGACGTGTTGACGAACTATGCTTATATGATCTTGGCAACCTTGGTGAGAAATTCGAGTGGCACCATGCGGGTATGTTATAAAGGCTTGATCGTGGTTTGGCCATTGGTGCTTGGAAGGATTAAAAAATTGATCTTTTTGGAAGGATAAATTTGATGATGTAATTCTTCATAACTTGGATTATAGCAGGTTTGATCATAGGTCTATTATGATTAGCATTTGGGAGAACCGGTCCAGGATACTAGAGGGCCTTCTATTCTCTCGTTTGAGGCAAGATGGCTGAAAGAGGTAAATTTCCAATGTTAGCGATAGGAGAAGCGATGACCCGTTAGGGCCTCGTGTACGTGTTAATATAGGTGGGAATAGCCCCCACCGTGGCCATACAGGAGACGTGTATGGATCGGTGTACTACACCGTATCCACCTACGTATTGTCTATGTAATACATGTTTGACAGCCCCCCTTAATCTAAGCCGGATGTAACACATGAAGGTTTAGATTACGCGTGAACTCACGCAATTTTGCAGCAGGCAGTGTCTTGGTGTGTGAAACCATCAGCGATCTGATCTTTGCTGGAGATGAACCGAATATCAAGGAGTTTGCTTGCAACTCTTTCACGAACAAAGTGATAGTCAATTTCAATATGCTTGGTCCGAGCATGAAAAACTGGATTAGCAGATAAATATGTCGCACCAATGTTGTCACACCAGAGGATTGGCCGTTGACGAAGAGGAAAAGCAAGCTCACGTAGTAAGGCTTCGACCCAAATCAACTCAGTCGTGGCATTAGCAAGGGCTTTGTATTCTGCTTCAGTACTAGAGCGAGAGACAGTGGCTTGTTTACGAGCACTCCAAGAAACTAAATTAGGACCAAGAAAGATAGCAAAACCTCCTGTGGAGCGTCTGTCATCAAGGCAACCGGCCCAGTCGGCATCTGAAAAGGCACTGAGAAGTGCAGAGGAGGACTTCTGAACTGAGAGCCCGACATGAATAGTACCTTGAACATACCGTAGAATCCGTTTTGAAGCTGTCCAATGAGAAGTAGTGGGTGCATGAAGATATTGGCATACCTTAATAACAGAGAAAGCTATATCAGGCCGTGTTAATGTCAGATATTGCAAAGCACCAATGATGCGACGGTATTGTGTACTGTCTTCTGGTCCAAGCGGTGACCCATCATGCAAAGAGAGTTTATGATCACTAGACAAAGGTGTAGGGGCAGTGGTGCACTTGATCATACCAACTCGAGCAAGAATATCGGAAGCATACTTTTCTTGAGTCAAAAGAAGGCCATTAGAGTGTTTCTTGACTTCAATGCCCAAAAAATAATGGAGATCACCAAGATCTTTGAGAGCAAAAATCTTGTTCAAATTGTGGAGAAGAGCCGAAATAGCCTTGTTTGACGAACCAGTCAAAATAATGTCATCAACATAAATCAGCAAGAACATTATGATACCTGACTTGTTGTATAGAAAGAGAGATGTGTCGGCCTTGGATGGTATAAAACCATAGTCATGTAGTGTGGAGGTGAGACGAGAATACCATGCACGAGGAGCTTGTTTGAGACCATATAAAGCTTTATCAAGTTTGCAAACATATTGGGGGACATCAGGGTCTTCAAAACCAGGTGGTTGTTTCATGTAAACCTCTTCTTCCAGAACACCATGAAAAAACGCGTTCTTGACATCTAGCTGCCGTAAGTTCCAACCGCGAGAGACAGAGATGGACAGAACAATACGAATAGTAGCTGCTTTAACCACTGGACTGAAGGTATCTTCATAGTCAACACCATACCTTTGCTTGAACCCTTTTGCAACGAGTCTGGCTTTGTACCGGTCAATTGTACCATCAGCATTTTTCTTGATACGATACACCCATTTGCAGTCAATTATATTTGTGTGCTTGCTAGGAGGAACAAGATGCCAAGTCTTGTTTTTCATAAGCGCTTCATATTCATCATCCATAGCACCCTTCCAATTCGGATCATGAAGTGCTTCAGAAAGGATTGTAGGCTCACCTGTGGAGGTAAGCAAACCATACTGAATAGTACCATCAGTATAAATTTTTGGTTGGCGTATACCTTTTTGTAGACGAGTGCGAGGTTCAAGTACATGCGGAGCTGCAGGAACAACAGAAACTGCAGTATCTGGACAAGCGGGAGCAGGCTGCACAAAAGATCCAGAGGAGTTGTGTGCGTTGTTGTGTGGTGAAGGAGCTGTCGTAGAGGATCCAGCCGGGCTGGAGCGGGCCTGCGGTTGCATGTGCGCATGCCCGGGGTCCTGCACCCTGTCGGCCGCAGGCGAGGACTCGCGAGGGGACAAGGGAGGCATGGCAGCACCAGGCTGGCCGGGCGACACTTGCCGCACGACGGATCCTGGGGACGAATCTGTCCCATGATCCGAGGCGGATATTTCCAGAGAATCAGCTCCGGGATTGGAGCTGTCTCCTGATTCTTGTTCTTCATCATATGTGGTGGTTTCTTCACTGTTTTCTGAATTTTCTGGAGCGTGTTGTTCAGAATTTGCAACACCTTCTGGCTGGTCCTGTAGAGGGTTAGTGGGAGGTACAACAAAATGCATGTGATCATTAGTATTGACACCCTCATTAGGAGATGGCGAAGGAGATAAATGTGGGGGTAGTAAAAGGAATTCTTCGCGAAGACGTTTGCCGGCATTGGGATGAAATGAGGCAAAAGGGAAAATGTTTTCATCGAACACAATGTCTCGAGAGATGTAAACACGACCAGTGGACACATCAAGGCATTTTACGCCTTTGTGAAGAGGACTATATCCTAAGAAAACACACCGTTTAGAACGAAAAGCAAGTTTGCGTTTGTTGTAAGGGCGAAGATTGGGCCAACAGGCACAACCAAACACGCGAAGAGTGTCATAATGAGGTTTGACATGAAGAAGTTTCTCCGTGGGGGTGGCAAAATCAAGAACTTTGGAAGGAAGCATGTTGATAAGAAAAGTAGCCGTAAGAAAAGATTCATCCCAAAATTTTAGTGGCATGGATGCATTGGCAAGTAGAGAGAGACCAACCTCAACAATGTGACGGTGTTTGCGCTCAGCTGAGCCATTTTGTTGGTGAGCATGGGGGAATGAGACATGATGGGTAACTCCCACTTTTTGGAAAAACGCATTGAGCTTTTCATATTCGCCACCCCAATCAGTTTGCATGGTGATTATTTTTCGATTAAATTTACGTTCAACAAGTTGCTGAAAATTTAGGAACACTTGATAGACATCAGAACGTTTCTTGAGTAAATAGATCCAAGTAAATTTACTGAAATCATCAATGAAGCTTACATAGTATAGATGTTTGCCAACAGAAGGGGGAGTAGGACCCCATACATCAGAAAATATTTGTTCCAAAGGAACAGTGGAAACAGGATAGGGCAACTGATGACTCTTAGCCTGTTGACATGGATCACATATGTAAGGATTTATTTCTGGAGAGTACGAAAGCTTATTTCTTCTAAGAACTTGTTGAACAATAAAAGATGATGGATGCCCTAGACGACAATGCCATGTGGATGAAGAAGGCTTGATGGTGAGGAAGGCGTGCTTGCTTGACCCGGTAGAGACAGGAACAAGAGGATATAGACCACCATGACAAGGACCTCTAAACAGTATTTCCTTCGTGTCCTGAGCCTTAATCAAGAAAAAAAATGGGTGAAACTCAACGAAAGCATTATTATCAAGGGCAATTTTGTGTGCAGAGAGTAAGTTTTTAGACGCACTAGGAACATGCAAAATATTGCGAAGATGGATAGAATTATGAGGAGTGTGCAATACAGAATGACCAACATGTGCAAATTGCATACCTTTACCACTCGCAGTGTGGACACGATCACGACCACGGTAGGTGTCATGTGTAGTCAGCTTGTTCAGGTCTCCAGTGATGTGATTTGTAGCACTCCGTGTCCATGTACCAGTTTGTATCAACGCCGTATGTTCCCTTGTCTTGGACGTCATCATCCTCATCATCACGATCAGAATAGCGCCACCAGCACTCATTGGCGAGGTGACCTTCTTTCTTGCAAATTTGGCAGAAGACACCATCCTGCCACGGAGAGGGAATACGACCGCCACGCCCACGGCCTCCCCTGCCTCCCCTGGGGGGACGACGCTGGTCATCACGCCGTCCCTGCTGCCAGTCACATCTGCGACTGCGATCATCACGCCTGTCATAGCGGTCATCTCGACCGCGCCTGTCACTATCATAGCGATCATCTCGACCGCGCTTGTCATCACGTCCTCGCTGCTGACCCCACCACGATTGCGACCACGAGTAGCAGCGTTTGCCGAGAAAGTGCCGGTGTTCTGACCAGAGGCCGTGAGCATCTGCTGGCGAAGATCAAAGGCCTCGAGCTGGGAGCACATGTCCTGAAGAGTGGTGGAGGGCACGGCATTGACAGAGGAGACGAGGGAGTTGTAGTCACCATCGAGTCCGTTGAGGATGTAGTCGTGGAGCTCATCATCATCAACTCGTTTTCCTGCAGCAGCAAGTTCAGAGACGAAGCCTTTCATCTTGGCTATGAACTGGGCTGCGGACATGTCTTCTTTCTTCGTGTTTGTGAGGGCACCACGCAAGGTAGTAACCCTGGCCTTTGACTGAGTGGTGTGCATGGTGTTGAGAGCAGCCCACACGTCGACGGCGTGTTCTAGTCCAAAGACTTGTGCTAGCACATCTTCAGACAGGGAGTTTACAAGGTATCCCACAACCTGCTGATCTTTGGTGATCCAGGCATCATAGGCCGGATTTGGCACCATGGTTTTTTTCTTGTTGTCATCTTCAACCTCCAGTTCTTCAGGTGGTGCCCGATCGGAACCCTCCAGGAGTCCCATGACCCGAGTAGCACGGAGGGCAGGTAGGACCTGCGCTTTCCAGTAGAGGAAGTTTCCCCTAGTAAGTTTTGTGGCCGGCGGCGCACCAAGTGCTCCAGCCGAGGACGTCGCGGAGGAGGACGCCATGGATGTCGTTGTTGTTGGGAGGGAAGGGTGGATTTTTGGTTTTGGCGATCGAGATCAGAGCGATCGGGATCGAGGTCTTTGGCCGATCGGGATCAGGAAGATCGATCGAGATCGGAGTTCTAGGGTTTTGGTTTTGGAGATCGACTTCAGCAGCGGCTAGAGGGAAGAAGATTGGCTCTGGTTACCATGTTAGCGATAGGAGAAGCGATGACCCGTTAGGGCCTCGTGTACGTGTTAATATAGGTGGGAATAGCCCCCACCGTGGCCTTACAGGAGACGTGTATGGATCGGTGTACTACACCGTATCCACCTACGTATTGTCTATGTAATACATGTTTGACATCCAAGAGGTTGTTGACGGAGCTTGAGAGGCCTCTATGCATTAGTTTCAAACCAAAGGAATGGTGGGCAAATTAGAAGTGTTGCATGATAGCTTGCACCAATGGGATCGGTCCATTCTGAAGGGGCCAAAACGCAAGATACATGCAGCGAAAAGAGAACCGTAGGAGGTGACATGTAGATACCTTACACCCTAGAACATAGCAAAGGAAAAAGTGCTAGCTGCGAAGATTCAGAAATTGTTAGAGTAGGAGGACATGCATTGGTCTCAGCGTAGTAGAATAAATTGCTACAATTTGTCAATCGATTTTTTCTCACATGTTTGATAATTAAACGTCTAAAAGATAACCATGACAATTGGCATGAGGGAACCACTTATTTGAATCCGTTGGTATCAGATTACTTTGTTTACAAGTGCTCCAAGAGCAGGATCAAAATGTAGGTTACATTAAGTTGTCAGCATAGATGTCACAAGTGCTCCAAGAGCAGGATTCAAAAGTGGGTTACATTAAGTTGTCATCATAGCTAGTAATGATGCCAGTAGAGTACATAGCTCCGGAGATCCTCTCCTTTCTCTCTCCTCTCTCGTTCCTCTTCTCCGCTTGAGCTCCTCCACCATCCGCCCGACGCCGCTCCTCTCTCCTTCTACTGGCTTTGCCGGCATTAGGGGAGAGGGAGATGGCGGCCATGGCCTCTTGTATAGCATAGGTTTAGTTTCTCTCGCCCTAGGTGTAGGTTTAGGTCTTGGAGTCTGGTCCTACGTGGCGTATGGCGAAATGCCGCTGGGTTTTTCTAGTCCGGTGCTGCTGCCAAGCACGGGCTGGCCGACGTTGGTGCTCTCCGGCGAGCTTCCAAGGTGGAAGATTGGTGGAGGTACGGTGTCCGAAAGACTTTTCTTCAATAATGGAAGATCTGTCCTTCTCTGGTTCATGCGGTGTGGCTGCACTATGAGGTGGTGCTCACATAGTTGGAGCTGGAGTTGGCGCTGGGGTGTTGCTGCTGGAGTGCTCGAGCTGCTCCGGGCAGAGTGCAAGGATGGTGATGTTGTTGTTTGTGCTCTGGAGGGCAGAGCCAGCGGCCTTCGGCATCGCCTTGCCGTCCCCTACAATAAAGCTCGTTGTGCATGGTTGCTTCTGTGTCTACAATCAGCCTGTGTTGATTGCTCTTCTGGCCGGCCGCGGAGGCGAGTAGAAGGGTGTGATTCCCACGGCGGCTTGCAGCGACAGACATGACTGAGGAGTCCGTGATACTGCGTTCCGGAGAAGATCCTCGACGACCCATGTTTGGTCGTTGACTCAAAGTGCTGGCATGCATCATCTCCAAGCCTTGATGCCGGTGTTGCGTCAGGTTATCTTCAACCTCCATCGGAGGCTCTCTGGAGGTCTCGCGTCGATGCTTTACTCCCGCCCTGCACCAAGTGGTTTCGTCCCCGGTGGCTGCGTTCGTCGGCGGCGACAGAGGACCTGATTGTGTTTTCTTTTCTCCGTCTAGAGTCTGTTTTGTAATACTGAGGACCGGTTCTTTTTTCCTGCTTTTTCTATGGTCCTTTATGTAACTTGTACCCCACAACTAAATGTTTAATGCAGTATCTGGCCCCTTCGGGGCCTTTCCTGTTAAAAAAAAGTAATGATGTGAGTGAATAGTATAACTGTTGCGCAATAGGGTGGTTGTTTCTTTAAATTGTGGTCTGGATTTCACAGGTTTGATGAAAATGCGTGAAAATTGTCTACATTTGGACATGCATAGATTCCCTTGTTATAGCCCTAGTGGGTGTTGGGTGTACAAAGTTGATTCATCGCTGCATTGACATCACAGGGAAGAACCCGGGCCTCGCCCATGCCGCTTTGACTTGCTGTGCTCTAGCGTCGACCCCGTCACATCGGCGCATGTTCAGGTGCCCTGCTCGGTGCAAAGTCTTCATAGTTCGGCACATCAACTACTATAACGAACCTATCGCAACTCGTACGGACATATTTGCTAGTATTTTTAGAAGGATTTGCATGTTCGTGCTACAAACTTGTTTTTCGGAATGGAAGAATGCATGTGTGAGAGAAAAAAACAGGACTTCATGGTACTCCAATTCTCTGTAGTGAACACAACTTCACGGGCCGCACACATCCGATACAATATCCCCGACGAGTCGTGTTTTTTTTTTCTGGAGGAAGACAGACAGCCCGATGAATGCGGTCGCACCTATTTATCTCCCGCACACCATCTCTTCCATCGCGTCTCTCCGGATAAATTGACATAGCCGCCGGCCTCACGGCGGCGCTGTCCGCCTTCGCTCTGTCGAGCTTCGGAGAGCATTGCCAGGTATGCGCAAAACTACCCGTGGATCTTGCTTGTGTCGTCCCCCACTACCCCAGTTCCTCAGCCTTCAAAAAATTACAGTTGTTTCTTGTTTGCACCGGTGAAGGCCTCAATTCGTTTCACTTTTTGTGCTTCTAAACCCTAGCGCGCTGCAGTTTGCTCTTCTTTCCCGTGATCCTGTACCAGGCGTGGGTCGCGAGATTTGTTATGCGAAGACATCTTGGTGTCTTTCTTAACTGTGTCCACGCTGATTTCGCGAGGCTTGTACCATGCCCCCGATTCCGTGTTTTTGGGGTTTTGCCCCATATCGCGCGCGGCTTTGAGGCATTGCACATCTGAGAGACTGAGACCTCGCTGGCAATACTGATTCCGTTTAGGAGACTGGACTAGGTTCTAATTAATCCTACTGTCGTTCTCAAGCTTGTTCAGATTTATTTGCTTAATGTTGTCCAGTTTCGTACTCTGTTATTTACATTGCTTTTTATTGTCTTGTATCTACGGTACTAATTTTGCAGAATTAATATTTTACTAGCATATTGATCTGGTAAGAATATTCATTAACTGTCAGTTGGAACCTATAGTCTAGTTCTTAGTATTGCCACACATAACCGTTGATCCGGGCCATGACTTTAAGATAGCTAGTGCGTAGCATGCTCATTTCTTATGTCGGAACTAAAATGATAAAACTGCTAAAATAGCATTTTCTGTGACATGATATTTAATAGTGAATAATTTGAGTGCAACTCCACATCTAGGCTAAGAAAGGGTCTGTTTCTGCGGTAAATTGACTCTTTGTCCTGAAGTAGAGTTGCACTTCATCATAATCCACAGGTTGACAGCCTCTCAATTATATCAACTAAATTGTTTGTTCAATTGATTGATATTTTAGGTTTATTCTCAATTTGTAACCACCTCTTCTTCAAATTAGTATATACAGTGCTACACTTCCCTTTTCTTGATCACATTATCGCTCATGCATTCGACAAAAGAAACTTCTTTCCTGATATTCAATCTTTTCAGTTAATCATCGCCAGTAGTTGAGTTCAGTTCTTCATTTCCTTTTGCTTTTGTTATGAGCAAGCAACTTAGTGCACCATTTTCTGCATGTATAGTATTTTTAGGGTATGTGGTAGCATCCACACTAATTTAGGCTACCCGTCTTCTGGTAATTCTTGAACAGTTTAATCTGGATTCTGGAGCAATGAGTACCCGTAAAGAGGCCAGAACAAAAGCAATATGTGCTGTGAGTTCAGACAGACTGAGCAGTCTACCTCTAGAGATGAAGGGCAAAATCCTCTCCCATTTGACTGTCCAAGAAGCGGTTAAGGCTAGCAGCCTTTCAAGTACTTGGAGAAATGCATGGACTGATATGCCAGAAATATTTCTGTGGGATGGAAAATATTCACGAACCAAGTTCGTTACGTTGGTTGATATGGTGCTATCTCTCCACATTGGACCTATAGAGGTGTTTACTATTTCAGGCAACAAAAATTATCATGATGTATTCGCTAGGTGGATGCTCATGCTGTCAAGGAAATTACCAAGTTCAATTAAAATCAAGTTGACCTCAGGGCAAGGGTATAGGATTCCCTCGTGCCTATTTTCTATCAGCGGTCTGGAAGATCTGCAACTCCGAAACTGCATCATCAGCTTGCCTCGGGGATTCCAAGGTTTCAAGAGCCTAAGTTACCTCAAGCTGAACACTTTCTCCTCCACAGACAGTGATATCCAAAATCTAATATGTTTTTGCCCTGTGCTGACTCATTTGATATTACGTTCTTTTGAGGGCATCAGCTATCTAAACATTCAAGCTCCTAAACTGGAATATCTAGATGTTGATGGGGACTTTGAAGACATTCATTTGGGTGCCCCTAATCTGGAGGAGGCCAGTATCACTCTTTACAAAGCCGAACCGTACCAATCCGTTACAGTTGTGCATGACGCCAAAAGCTATCTCAACCAGTCATTGGGCAGTCTTAGTGACATCAAAACACTTCACATTGGCGGTTATTTCTTCACGGTAAACTATTGTTAGCTTCAGCATTATTACGGCCTTCTTCCACCGTTTTCTGACTAATCCATGTTAGCATTTCCTTGTTCTTGTTGCAGTATCTCTCAACAGGGTGTATACTTACAAAGCTCCCTGTTGTGTTTGATCGCCTCGAGAATATTCTTCTTACGATATGCCTTTGGGACCCAAGAGAAGTCTTGATTGCTAGTTCATTGTTTCAGAATGCCCCCAACTTGAAGGAACTTGTGATTTGGGTATGCCTCCATTCGATCATCAAATCCATTTTTGGGTCGTTGTTGCAGCTAATGAGTTGTGGAAAAAAAATGCAGAGTTACCCTTTAACTGAAGGCTTTGAGCCAATGACCACGTGGGATCAGTATCAGGCGAGCATTCAAGAGCTTACCCTGCAAATGGATCACCTCGTAACAGTCAGCGTGGATGGTTTCGCTGGTTTGGACTACGAAGTTGATTTCGTGGGAAAGCTACTGAGCTGGGCACCGGCTTTAGAAGAAGCGAAAATAGAGTGGAACGGCGAATTAGACTGCGGCATGGTGCTTAAAAAGTTACTGGCTCTGCCGAGGGTGTCTCCCAAGGCAAAGGTTGTTCTTACATGATAAGAATGCACCTCTATAGAGCATCACAATAATTCCTGCACTTATCTCGTAGAGGCAGTGTTTTTGTTTTGTTGAGTACATACTTATGCCTGGTGGGAGTATTCAATGTACTAATATCAGCATATGAAACACTTTCAGCATGTGGTCTTCCTAGCGGCATTTCCATGTTTACCAATGAGATGTGGTTATAGAAAACCAAGCACGTCGAGATTAGGATTAAATACATCTCTAGCCTGCTTATGCTTCTTATAGTCAACCTGCCGCTCCTAAAAAAAAGATTAAAGACCATCTTAATTTATTAGCATCTCCTCAAGTTCTTGCATCTCCTGAAACCTTCTCATTTATGTTCCTCCGCGCGTAAAATTTTAAACTGCAAGTATTTTGTAAGTACACAAAACGTCTATTGCATTTGAAAATTTTGAGTGCTAGCCGTACTAGGTCCACTCATGCCTCCGTCCTACGTGTTGGCCTTGTTCTTCTGCACCAATATCCACACTTTCCGTAAGACCGTAATCCTCACCTGAACCTTACAAGCGTGCATGGTGGCAACCTACCAAATAATGTAAATACTATGATCTTTCAAATTGGCTGCGATACAGATAACCGTATTACAAAAAAAAAAATTATCTTTGGAAAGCAGAAATGGCCTAAGGCTTTGTTTCGATGTCGATATTGGGAGGCTTGATATTGAAATGGGCTCAATACCAAATCACCCACTGTATTGAAATAAACTCTTATACCAATTTCGATGTTTGGTTGTGCATAGTATCGCTAGATGGAATCACAAGAGTAGTCATTTCCAAAATTACGTTTGGATACCCGTCTAACTGAATTGTATTCGGGCTAGAGAACCGCAACTGCTGCAACAGTCGTCATGGCTGAGGGTCACTTTAAGAGCATCTCCAATAAATGACCTAAAATAGGATATCACCTTTTGGTTGTAGGGCACCAACTTTTTGGTTTTAGGGCACAAAAACTTGTTTTGCTTCGGCAGATGATGTATTTTAGGGCAACCTGAAATTTGTGAGCTCCAAGAGATGATGTAAAATAGGGTATGAAAATACAATTTGATATTACACAAATGCATACATATGAATCAACAACTACACAAACAATAGAAAATTATGTCTCAAATAACTGGAATCAAAATCAAACACACATAGTAGTTAATTATTGTATAATTAATCAATTCTTGAAATAAAATACGAGGAATCATCCAAAGCAATGTTCTCGTCTTCTTCCAAGTCCCACTCCTCATCAGACGAGGAATCATCATACAAAATCATCTACAAACACCCAAATTTCTATTACAAACTAGTTCTAAGATGTGCAGACACAAATCGAGAATTGATTTTGTGTACCTTCTAGGCTTTGAACATAAACCTTGTGTGCACGGTTGAGGAAGGTTGCGGCTGGCAGCGTCGGGGCCGAATCGGGTGGTGGTAGTGGCTGGAGAGGCGCATAGGAGGCCAAGTGGCGCTTGGAGATGGTGCCGAGGGGCCCCGGACTGTTGGATTTGACCCGGTCGGGGGCGAAGCGCCGACAGCCGATTCACGGCTCGGTGGCGATCTCCAACGGCCAGGCGTCGGGCGGAAAGCTCAGAGAATATACCAGAAACATGCCTGGAGGTGGATGGCCGCGGGCAGAGGGGTGGACAGCTCGAATCAAGCAGCCGCCGGAGGCGGATGACTGCGGTCAATCCCGGCTGCAGGAGGAGGGGAGGAAATCGGATGCAGAGGACGGTGGATGGGTGGGGGGGGGGGGGGGGGGGGTCGGGTCACAGCGAGACGGCGCAGTCGAGTTTGGACGGTGGCGGCGGGAGGGGAGTGGAAGTTTCAGAATGACAATTTGGCTGCGCGCGACAGCGAGTTCGTTTTGGGTCAACCCTACTGGTGATGCATATTTGCATCACCTATGCATCACCAAAGCTAAAAATTTGGGACATGTACATAAAATTTGCATCATCGGTTAGGAATACATCATCTCTTGGAGCTGTGTTTTTGTTGTTCGATGATGTAAAAAACAGTCTTTTGGGCACAAGCCCTATTATACATCATTTACTGGAGATGCTCTAAAACCGTTGAACTCCTCGTTGGGGGGGGGGGGGGGGGATGCGTCTAGATAGGAGAGAGAGGACAAGGTGAGGAAGAGGCTGCTTGGGGAAAGGCAGACCTAGCCAAGCTTGGCTGGACTTGCGCCGACACCACCGACCCTGCTTGCGGCACCATGTTCTTTCTGTTTGGGGCGAAGGAGAGCCGGGGCTCTGTATTGCGGGAGGAGCGCATGTGTAATAAGATTGTACTCGGTATTCGGCCACATTTTGAGCGAGCAATATTTAGGCCGCCATGCCATATGGGAATTGGAGCGCCTGGATACCAAATCCCGATTCCACGTACAATCCGACACCCCCGACCACCCCAAGCTAAGACCATGTACTACGTGGTGCCGATTCAATGAAAAAGGTTGTCAGGATTCGGTTCGGTCCCAAACCCAGGATTCGTATCGAACCGGTTCCTAGCTGTAGCAATGGGGTCCATTATAGAAAAGAAAAAAGAAATTTCTCGCTCGACCCTTATCCTTTGTGCGCGACGGAATTCCCGATCCAGAAATCCCCAATTCTCCCCCCACCCTCTACAGTCGTTCGCTCCCCTCGCTCCCGAGAAATCCGGCGGCAGTATTCCAGCCCCTCCCGACTGGCCAATATGCGGGCGACGAACGGGAGCTCGACCGGGCGGGACGGCGTCGACTGGGCGGGACAACGACGGCAGCGACATCGACCGGGCGGGACGGCGACGGCGGCCACCGACCGGGCGGGACGGCGACGCTGGCCAGGTCGTCCGGGCGGGACGACGTCTACATCGACGCCATGATGTCCGCATGTTCTACAGACCTGTAGGTTATTTTTTTCTATGATTTGCCAGTTTTATGTTCTTTTACCGTGATGTTCCTGGTTGTTGTTTGGTTGACGATGTTTGATTGAGGCCGGATTAAATGCCTCTGAACAAATATATGTGATTCTAAAATTTGAAAGCTCTAGTTTGGTTACACTGTCAATCCTCAAAGCCTCAACATATTGAAGACCATACTTGTTACATTATTAATGAAACCTAATACAAGGTACTGACCAATGTTACATATTGAAGACCTATTACAAGCTACTGCATAAATAAAAAGACAAGTACAAAAACTACTAAATTAAGGCAGTCGGCGATGAATAGAATTACATCAACACTAGCTTCGTCACCATCATCACTAGCTTCATTGATTCTAACAGTCTGTTGATTGTTGAACTGTGCAGGGGATATTGGAGAATATGGTGCAGAGGACATGGGAGAACCTGAGTCATCGCATCTTGAACTGCTTCCTCCAGCGGCTCCAAAAAAGACAGATGACCCAACCGGCGAGGATGGACCACCGAGCATACCTCCTCCGAGAGCGGCTTGCGGGTACTGCCCAACATTACCTACGTAAGGAGCACCAACATGGCTTCCTAAAGCCATGAGTTGCTGGTAACTTGGTTGAGTCCCGGCCATGAGTTGCTGGTAGCTTGGTTGAGGCCCAGCCATGGGTTGCTGGTAGCTTCCTTGACCTCCAAAAGGCATGTAATTTTGTGGGTGGTGAGGCTGATAACCATAGTGCTGGGGAGGAAAATTCATGTGAAAATGGGGTGGTGGGTAAGCTGAGATCTTTTGTGGTATATCCTCTTTGTTTTGTGTATTTGGTGGGGGATTTGTGTTGAGCATGTCTGTGAAGGGGGTTGAAGAATTCTCCATAGCTGCTGGCTGTGTTTGGGAGGCCATTGTTTGAACTCTGTACGCGAAACTATATATATAGAGAGAAGAAGAGGAAGCAACGGTTATTATTTGAACCCTGTATGCAAAACTATATAGTGAGAAGAAGAGGAAGCAACGGTTGGGAGCCAACGGCTTTGTGTGTGTGTGTCAGCCAAACAAGTTGGTTCGCTTGTTGTGTCAGAACGCATGGTGCGATGCCCTGCTATGTAGGGCACCGGTTCAAAGCCCTCGATGAATCGCTTTTGTACCACATAGTGGCTGGTCTAATTGACCTCAAAAGATTGTTGCTAATATATGCCCGCTTCCATGTAATTCTATCGATTTGCTTTCACAAGTTAAGTGGGTCATAGCTTATGGAAAAATTGTCCGCATACAGTAGTGATTTTCGCTCCTTCAATATATGAAGACGAATTATTAGAATATATTTAAATGAAAAAATAAACAATGTTATTTAGTAGCATAATAACGTTACAACATTACTTTTGCTTGTGATTTGAATTTAACTTCATCATCTCTATCAGTATTGATGTGGTTTTTATATTCATGTGAATCAAACACACGACTCCAAAATTGATGCATTTTCCAATTCCTTTATTACTTGTTTTCCACGTGTATTCATATAATTTTGTCCTTCTATTTCTAGGTTATAGAATCCTAAAAAAACGAAAAGTGTCTTTGGCTTTCGAGCTAGATCCATTCATTTTAAAATATTAAAAAAAATCATATTTATAAGTTTACAATAATTCTGAAAATAATTTTGTGCATAGACAATGATATATCCTACAAGAATGGAAACCCGCAATACAAAATTATTTGTATTTTGGGCTACACAAAAATGACAAAATCTGATTAAATTTGAAGATTTAAAAATATGCATACCCAGATCCATACTTTTATTATTTTTTGTGTAGGTCACAATACAAAGTATCTAAAATTAATATTTTGCACGTTTGTGAGATTCACTATTGTCTACGTCTAGATTTGTTTTAATATTTTTAAAACTCGTAAATATAATTTTCGAAAATTTTAAAATAACATGATCACGGAATCTCGGGAGCCATAAATCTCCACTCCTTAAAATAGAATGTCTTGTTTTCTGGAATTTTACGATGGATAAAGATTTCCTTCCATACTTATTCTGTTGTACTCCCTCCGTATCATAATATAAGATGTTTTATCTATTTTTATGCTAAATACATATGAATGTATGTAGACATAATTAGTGTGTGGTTCTCTCATTTTGTTCCGTACATAGCCCACATGCAAATAGTTAAAACATTTTATATACAAATTACTCTCTCCGTTTGAAAAGAGTAATTTATGTATAAAATTATCCCCAATTCTATTTTAGATGATTTTCAAATAAATGTATCTAGATGCATTGTATCGAATATCTAATATGGAACGGAGGAGTACATTTCATTATGTAACTGGTACGGCGTGGCTGATCGGACGTGTTCCATTTCTGTACCGCTGGATGCTGATCGGACGCTACGTCTCGGTCGGCGAAAGAAACCGGAACTCCAGGAGAAAAAACAAACAAGGGAAGGAACAAACCTGGTCACCACCTCCGGCGTCAAGACGCGCACCGCCGTCACCTCGCAGCGCCGCCTCGATCTCCCCTCGGTTTTTCCCGCACCTCCGCATCGCGCCTCCAGCCGATTCCAGGTAAATGCGAACTATCCATGGAGCTTGTTTCTGTCATCATCTATTCCTCCTTCCGCACTAAATTAATTCACTACGGGAGAGCCCATCATTGCCGTGTGCCCGGGACACACGGCAAAGGCCCAAAAACACACGGTAAAGCCTTTGCCGTGTGTCGCACACGGCAAAGAACACACGGCGACAAACTGCACGGTAACGAGCTCTTTGCCGTGTGCCGAATATCGGGGTACACGGCAATGTTGAAAGGTGGGCCCCACTGCCACTTGACGCCGACGACGGACGTTGACGGCAGGATCGTGACAAGTAGGCCCCACAGGTCGCTCGTTACCGTGTGCATACACACGGCAAAGGATCAGCCCTTTACCGTGTGCAAACACACGGCAAAGATCGATGGATTTATTAAAAAAAAATCCTGCCCTGCCGGCGTCCTCGCCGCGAGGTCGACGGCGAGCTGCGGTGGCGTTCTCTGGGTCACGTCCTCGCCGCGAGGTCTACGGCGAGCTGCGGTGGCGTCCTCCGGGTCACGTCCTTGCCGCGAGGTCGACGAGGACGGCGGCGGCGTCCTCCGAGTCGATGCAGCGCTCGGTGTTCCCGTACCACTTGTCGCCGGCGTCGAGGTAGGACGAGAGGGCGTCGATGGTGGCGTCGATGGCGAGGCCGGCCTGGACGACGAGCACGACCGTGCGGGGACGCGCGAGGGAGAGGACGAAGTCGGGCGGGTCGCGGTGGCCGTGCACGGGAGACCGTGGGGGTCGCGCTGGGCGAGCACGGGCAGGCCGCACGGGTCGCGGTGGCCGAGCATGGGCAGGCCACGCGGCCGCGACGTGGGCGAGATGGACGCGCTCCGCGAGGACAAGCGCAGACTTGGAGGAGAAGCTCGCCACGGGGAGGGACGTGTCGCCGTGGTCGCCGGCGGCCGGAACGGGGATGGGCGGGGGAGCAGTGGCGCCGTGGGAGGAGCCCGGCCGGAATGGAAGGCGTTGGAGCGGCGCCGTGGTCCGCGGGCAGGCGAGTTCGACGGCGCGCCGCGCGTCGCGGGTAGCGATGCACGTGCGCGCCGGCGAGCAAGCCAGCCGTGGGTGGCGTCGATATGGAGGAGCGGCGGCAGCAGATCTAGAGAGGGGATCGACGATGACGAGAAGAGAAGTAGGAGAGCAGATCGAGGATGAGGCAGAGAATCCAATCTGTAGTGGGCCCCACGGATGGAGGAGGAGTGCGTTGTGCTTTCTCCTGGATGGACGGACGGTTCACCTGGGCTCGATCCGCGATGGGTTTGTGTGGACGGTTAAGATGGGAGGCGATCCGTGGGAAGTCTGTCTGTGTCATTTGATTGGCCGGCCAATGGAGAGCCCTCTGGTTTCATTACCGTGTGTCCATGTGCTGGCACACGGCAAACACATTTTTTTTCTTTTCTTTGACTAATCTTCTAGCAACTAGTACACATACTAGCACAAAACCCGGGCATTACAACGTGGCAAGATATTTTTCTTTTCTTTTCTATGAATAAAAGTTTGCACCATATTTGTTGTACTTGATTCACAAAAATAGTCATTTTTTGCACTTAGAAAATGAAAAATGATATTTATAAAACTATCGTTGGTGAGCACGGATATTCGTTGAAAGAGATCAAATTTT
The DNA here is from genome assembly GCA_012064385.1 of Puccinellia tenuiflora. Classification (NCBI taxonomy): domain Eukaryota; kingdom Viridiplantae; phylum Streptophyta; class Magnoliopsida; order Poales; family Poaceae; genus Puccinellia; species Puccinellia tenuiflora. Next base: position 335,280 of record QRDG01001241.1, read on the forward strand.
TTAAAACTATCGTTGGTTCTGTGAAGTAACCACTACTTGTGTACCTTAAAATTATTTTTTCAAAAATTTCAGAGCAAAATATCACACACTTGTAGTTCAAATTTGAATTACTTTCGGAAAATCGACATAAAGTCATTTAAATGTGCGAAATTAGGTAGAAAGGGATAAAATTCTAAATATTTCTGGATTATCCATCAAATATGGACTACTTTCTGTGAAAATTGGATTGGTGTCATTTTACACCATATTTTTGGTACTTGCTTCACAAAAAAAGTCAATTTTGGCACTTAGAAAATAAAAAATGATATTTATTAAAATAATTTGGAAAAATCTGTTCGGTAACATTGTTTATCATATCAAGATACACCTATGTGCCAAATATGGGCACATTATAACAAACTATTCCACGGGAATGGTCATATCTTGGTAGTTTGATTTGAAACCTATAGATGTTTATAGATGATAGAACTTTTCGTGAAGGAATTTTTCGTACAATTTGAAAAAAATAAAGTTTATCATTTTTCCTAGCAACTAGTACACATAAGAGGACTCCATGCCAAAGAATTTCATTTTTTGAGGTTCTGTTCATTTTTTTTGAGTTTTTCGAAAAAACGATCCAAATGGTGAGCATGGATATTCGTTGAAAGGGATCAAATTTTTTAAAACTATCGATGGTTCTGTGAAGTAACCACTACTTGTGTACCTTAAAATGATTTTTGCAAAAATTTCAGAGCAAACTATCACACACTTGTAGTTCAAATTTGAATTACTTTCGGAAAATCGACATAAAGTCATTTAAATTTGCGAAATTAGGTAGAAAGGGAGAAAATTCCTAATATTTCTGGATTATCAATCAAGTATGGACTACTTTATGTGAAAATTGGGTTGGCACCATTTTGCACCATATTTTTGGTACTTGCTTCACAAAAAATGTCAATTTTGGCACTTAGAAAATAAAAAATGGTATTTTTAAAAATATTTTGGAAAAAGTCGGTTCGGTAACGTTGCTGTCCATAACAAGATGCACCTATGTGCCAAATATGGGGACATTATCACAAACTATGTCATGAGAATGGTCGTATCTTGGTAGTTTGACTTGAAACCTATAGATGTTTATAGATGATAGAACTTTTCGTGAAGGATTTTTTCGTACAATTTGAAAAAAATAAAGTTTATTATTTTTCCTAGCAACTAGTACACATAAGAGGACTCCATGCCAAAGAATTTCATTTTTTGAGGTTCTGTTCATTTTTTTTGAGTTTTTCGAAAAAACGATCCAAATGGTGAGCATGGATATTCGTTGAAAGGGATCAAATTTTTTAAAACTATCGATGGTTCTGTGAAGTAACCACTACTTGTGTACCTTAAAATGATTTTTGCAAAAATTTCAGAGCAAACTATCACACACTTGTAGTTCAAATTTGAATTACTTTCGGAAAATCGACATAAAGTCATTTAAATTTGCGAAATTAGGTAGAAAGGGAGAAAATTCCTAATATTTCTGGATTATCAATCAAATATGGACTACTTTATGTGAAAATTGGGTTGGCACCATTTTGCACCATATTTTTGGTATTTGCTTCACAAAAAATGTCAATTTTGGCACTTAGAAATAAAAATGATATTTTTAAAAATATTTTGGAAAAAGTCGGTTCGGTAACATTGCTGTCCATAACAAGATGCACCTATGTGCCAAATATGGGGACATTATCACAAACTATGTCATGAGAATGGTCGTATCTTGGTAGTTTGACTTGAAACCTATAGATGTTTATAGATGATAGAACTTTTCGTGAAGGATTTTTTTCGTACAATTTGAAAAAATAAAGTTTATTATTTTTCCTAGCAACTAGTACACATAAGAGGACTCCATGCCAAAGAATTTCATTTTTTGAGGTTCTGTTCATTTTTTTTGAGTTTTTCGAAAAAACGATCCAAATGGTGAGCATGGATATTCGTTGAAAGGGATCAAATTTTTTAAAACTATCGATGGTTCTGTGAAGTAACCACTACTTGTGTACCTTAAAATGATTTTTGCAAAAATTTCAGAGCAAACTATCACACACTTGTAGTTCAAATTTGAATTACTTTCGGAAAATCGACATAAAGTCATTTAAATTTGCGAAATTAGGTAGAAAGGGAGAAAATTCCTAATATTTCTGGATTATCAATCAAATATGGACTACTTTATGTGAAAATTGGGTTGGCACCATTTTGCACCATATTTTTGGTACTTGCTTCACAAAAAATGTCAATTTTGGCACTTAGAAAATAAAAAAATGATATTTTTAAAAATATTTTGGAAAAAGTCGGTTCGGTAACATTGCTGTCCATAACAAGATGCACCTATGTGCCAAATATGGGGACATTATCACAAACTATGTCATGAGAATGGTCGTATCTTGGTAGTTTGACTTGAAACCTATAGATGTTTATAGACGATAGAACTTTTCGTGAAGGAATTTTTCGTACAATTTGAAAAAAATAAAGTTTATCATTTTTCCTAGCAACTAGTACACATAAGAGGACTCCATGCCAAAGAATTTCATTTTTTGAGGTTCTGTTCATTTTTTTTTGAGTTTTTCGAAAAACGATCCAAATGGTGAGCATGGATATTCGTTGAAAGGGATCAAATTTTTTAAAACTATCGATGGTTCTGTGAAGTAACCACTACTTGTGTACCTTAAAATGATTTTTGCAAAAATTTCAGAGCAAACTATCACACACTTGTAGTTCAAATTTGAATTACTTTCGGAAAATCGACATAAAGTCATTTAAATTTGCGAAATTAGGTAGAAATGGAGAAAATTCCTAATATTTCTGGATTATCAATCAAATATGGACTACTTTATGTGAAAATTGGGTTGGCACCATTTTGCACCATATTTTTGGTACTTGCTTCACAAAAAATGTCAATTTTGGCACTTAGAAAATAAAAAATGGTATTTTTAAAAATATTTTGGAAAAAGTCGGTTCGGTAACATTGCTGTCCATAACAAGATGCACCTATGTGCCAAATATGGGGACATTATCACAAACTATGTCATGAGAATGGTTATATCTTTATTACAAATAGAAAAAGTAAAATTAAAAAAATGAAAATGGTCTTTGCCGTGTGCAAACACACGGCAAAGAAACACACGGTAAAGAGTATATCTTTGCCGTGTGCCAACACACGGTAAAGACTTGCCGTGACGGCGCTGTGGACGTGGCCGTTTGATGGACACGTGTCGCATTTCTTTGCCGTGTGTCCTTCTTTACCGTGTGTATTTTTTTTTCTTTACCGTGTGCCAAACGTTGCCGTGTGTTTTCTGTGCTAATTCACCGTGCATCGTTCTTTGCCGTGTGCCGCACACGGCAAAGATCTCTTTGCCGTGTGCCCGATATTTGGCACACGGCAAAGACCGCCAGCACACGGCAAAGTCTGGCTCTCCCGTAGTGATTCCCCCTCTGCTCGGATGATTGATTGATCGACCTATGCGGATCCATCTTGCTTTCTACTTTTGCGCTTGCTACTAGTGTTTCGTGGTGAAAAAATTCTCTAGTTTTCTGCTCATTATTATTACTATATTATTTTCGAAGAATTTGTGCGTAGGAGCAGCGAATGCCTGCGGCGCGGTCCACGCCATGGGAAACGGTTTACTCCACTTACCATATCTTCCCAAATTGAAGTACTTGGTGATTCTTAGATTGATCTAGCAGCAAGTTCGTGTGTCTTCTGGTTGCAAGTTGTGTAGTTTATGTTAGAAATCAGAGCTTATAGAGCCTCTTTCCCCTATTTCTTGATCACTTCCATGGTCAAGCCCTTCCCAACATGCAACTGGGAACACTTAAACTTCGACTCCCAGTACTTTAAATTGACGAATATGCTTCCCTGTATCAGATGTTCCACATTTATGTCGAGTGATGATTAATTCTTTTATTTAGACAATTGCATGCAAGTACTCCCTAAATGTGTGCCGTCAGTACCTTTTGATTTCACTTTGTTAATAAAAGAATGCCAAACTTGTTTCTTTAAATGCTGGCCATCAGCACTTTTTCATTTCTTCTTCCATAAATTATCTGTGCTTAAGTCTCTGCACATGCAAGTTCAGTGCAACATTTTCTGTATCTTAGTATTATGTCGTTTTTAGGGTGTAGAACCGGCATTAATCTAGGTTTCCTGTTTTCTGAAATGCTAGGATATTTCAATCTAAATTCTGAAGCAATGAGTACCGGTAGAAATGGCAAGGTGAAATTTACATCTGATGTGACATCAGACAGACTGACCAGTCTACCAGAAGAGTTAAAGTGCAACATTATCTCCCGTTTGAATGTCCAAGAAGCCGTCAGGACTAGCATCCTTTCAAGCGATTGGAGAAATGCATGGACTACTATGCCAGACATAATGCTTTGCGATTGCACCTTTGCACAATCCAAGTTTATTACATTGGTCGATATGGTGCTCTCATTGCACAAGGGACCTCTATTTACATTTACAGTTTCAGGAAATGAAAGATACCATGATGTATTTGACAGGTGGATGCTCAGCTTATCGATGAATTCACCAAGTTATGTTACAATTGAGTTGACCACTGGGCCAAAGTACAAGATACCATCAAGCCTTTTCTCTATAGGTTTAGAGCATCTGTATCTGAAAAACTGCATCATCAGATTGCCCCGGGCGTTCCAAGGTTTCGATGGGTTAACAGTCCTGGACCTGGATATTTTCACCACCACTGACAAGGACATCTATAATCTGGTCTCTTGCTGCCCCAGGCCGAGTATATTGAGATTATGTTCTTTTGAGGGTATCAAATATCTCAATATTCAAGCTCCTGAACTGGAATATCTAGAAGTTAATGGTATGTTTGAAGACATTCTTGTGGATGCCCCCAATCTGAAGGAGGCGGACGTGACCCTCCTCAAAGCTGAATCATACCAGTCTGTTCCAGTTGATCATGGGAAATGCTATATGAAGCAGGCATTGAATAACCTAAGATATATCAAAAGACTGAGCCTTAACGGCTATGTCCTGACGGTAATGCATTATAAGCTTGAACATTACTGTTTTGTTGTCCTGATTAAATTTTGTGGCCATTTTTCATCTTTTTCTTTTGTTGCAGTATCTATCAAAAGGTTGCATACATTCGAAACTCTCTGCTGTGTTTGATCACCTGGAGTCTGTTTGGCTTGAGATATGCTTTTGGGATACGAGAGAAGTCTTGACCGCTTGTTCGTTATTTCACAATTCCCCTATGTTAAAAGAACTTGAATTAAGGGTATGCTTCTAGCAAATCGCTCTCCCTCTCCAACGTTTGGTTACATTTCTGCTAGGCAAACAAGACGTTCTTGGACATGCCTGAATGCTAGCTGGATGCATCATGTCCATGTAACTTTTGCTGACAGCTAATGAGTTGCCTAAAAAATCATTATGCAGAGTTTTCCTTGGAGTGAAAATTCGGGCCAATGAGCACGTGGGATCAGGATCAGGCGAGCATTGAAGCACTCACCCTGCGAATGGACCACATGGTAATGGTTATCGTGACCGACTTCCTTGGTTTGGACTACGAAGTTGCTTTCATCGGAAAGCTGCTGAGATGGGCACCAGTTTTGGAAGAAGTGAACATAAAGGGTGAAATAGACGACCTGATGGTTCTTAAGAAGCTACTAGCTCTGCCGAGGGTGTCTCAAGAGGCCAAGGTCATTGTTACTCCCTCCGATTCGATTTAAGTGTTGTAAGGATTCAACTAACAACGTACAATTCCTAGGCACAGCTAGCGACATGTATTTCAGATCAGAGGGAGTACATGATATGCACCTCTACAGAACATCCCCATTCCCTGCTGATTAGCAAAAGTTTTGCTCTGCACTCATGCCAGCTAGGCCGGGCGGTTAATTTATACGTGTGTTGAAAGCAAATCAACTTGTGCTTCCTTTGTTAAAGCACTCGATCAGGTGGATGTATTATCTTTGTTTTGTTGAGAATATTCATATGTTTTGTAGGAGTTTTGATGTATTATGATGCTGAGACTGCTTCCCAATTTACCATCCAATTGTGTTTAAATAGGACATTTAGCAAGACAAGGGGCGTCCAGTATTGATTTAGCAGCTAAGTTAGTAGCAACGGTTTTCATAGAAAAGGTAGTTCTGCTTCGGCACACAGAGCGTAGGAAAGTTCAAAAAGAGGGTTTTGTCCTTCTTGAGAGGTCGTAGTCTTTGAGTTTGATGGTGTCGCTGTTCTTGTTGTTTCAGCAAAGCTGCGCTTCCGGCTTTACCTGCTTGCCGCCGGCCTTACCCAGACGGCTTCGGCTTCGCACATCGCACGTCCTTTCGGCCTGTGATTTTTTTTTTTTGGGAGAGAATGTCGCACTTTATTGATCAAAACACATCAGTACAAAGTTCAGCCCGGGAAGAATCCCGGTAAACAGAAAAAGAAAGATTACAAACTGAGCGCACTGAAGTGCGAGCTAATTTATATGCTACGACATTCAAACTACCATTAATATGCTTAAGCGAGGTCGACTCAAACCCTGCCATCAGAAACTTGATATCTCGAACAACTGAACCAGCGGGAGACCTGTCCTGGGTCGGGGAGAGAATGCGCTTGATCATCGTCAACCAGTCGGATTCCAGAATACACCGGAGGAAACCATGATTGCGGAGGACCGTCAGTGCTCGACGAATAGCCACCCTTCAGCGATTTCAGGACCGGGAACTCCCTCAAACCTTCAGAGCATGAGAGGAGAACCTTGCCATCGTTATCCCCACCCCATGCGTGGCTCGGTCGGGAAGAGGGCTGCATCAACACACAGAGAAAGCATACCAGCAGGAGGAAATTCTAGGACGGTGTCTGGAGGTTGGACACCCTTCTAGGTAAAGAAACAGTTGTAAACAGTATAGCAAAACAGTTGTAAAATATGACCAGCGAGCAAATGAATACGGAAAGCTATTAAAACAGTTATAAACAGTGTAGGAAAATAGAACCGGGGTCCACAGATAACTAGTGGTGTCTCTCCAGAAGATATGCATGATGGGTAAACAAATTACAACAAGGCAATTGACAAAATTGTGGGCGCATAACAATGCTATCATAAAACAATATAGTTCACCGTTTCATCTAATATGGGCATTACGTCAAAATACATAGACCGTTATCCAACCGCGTTTATGACTAATAATCCACTCACGAAATCGCTATCCAGCATGTCTCCTAAAAGTATTAAGTTGCAAGCAACAGATCATCGCAATAAGCATGGTGCATAATATAAGCAATGTAATAACACAAGGAAATAACACCGCTGTTTTCTCCCTAGTGGCGATAGCACAATCTGGGCATGAGCGTTTCTGTCAATCGCACTCTGCACAAAAAAGGCATGAAGCACTATCTAGCATAAATACTCTCTCTAAAGAATAGTAACAATTACTTGACCAAAGCATCCACTAGTATCAGAGAGCATGCAAGATCATAGATAAAACATATCACATAGATAAACAAGAGTAATGATTTCCACAATTCATCGGATCCAAGCAAACACATCATGTAGCAATTACAGATAATATGACCTTGATCATGTAGGGCAGCTCACAAGATCTAAATAATGGAGTACAAAGAGAAGAGACAACCATCTAGCTACTGCCATGGACCCGTAGTCCTGTGGTGGACTACTCACGCATCACTCTGGAGGCAGGCATGGTGGTGTAGATGCCTCCGGTGACGATCTCCCCCTCCGACAGGGTGCCGGGAAGAGCTGCAGAACCCTCCTGATCTAGGGTTGGCGACGGCGGGGCCTCGGATGTTTTCTGAAAAATATGATCGGTTATCAAGGGTTTCCGAGACGAAGACAATTTATAGGCGAAAGGGCAGCTCGGGGAGGCGCCCGAGGTGGCCAGTGGGACCCAGGTGCGTCCCAGGTGTTGGCCACGCCTGGGGGGCGTCTGGGGCCTATGGGCCCCCCTGCAGGCCCCCTTTCTGGCTCCATATTTGTTTCTTCGTAAAAATAATTCATTTAAATTTGCAGCTGATTCCGAGAAACTTCCCCGAACAACTTTTCCGAAATAAAAAGGCAGCAAAAAATAGGAACTGACACTGGGCATCTTGTCAATAGGTTAGTTCCATGAATTACGCCAAAATGATATAAAAACATGTGGCAATGATATATAATCAAGCATGGAACATAAAAAATTATAGATACGTTGGAGACGTATCAACATCCCCAAGCTTAATTCCTGCTCGTCCTCGAGTAGGTTAATGATAACAAAATAGTTTTTGAAGTGACATGCTACCAACACAATCTTGATCAATTAATAATCTAAAGCACATGAACTGAATGAAGTGATCCAAGACAATGGTCTATTGAATAAAGTAAACAATGATCAACCAAGTGACATCTAAGCAAGAATTTTTCGCAAATAGTACTTTGGAGACCTAAAAGTATGAATCCTGACATGATTGATATCTCACAAAGCAAAATTCTTTCGTCAAAGGTGTTTGACCAACACAAAGGGAGATTTAAGTTTTCAGCAAAATGCTTCAACTTACAACATATTTATCTCAAGATAAAGTCAATATAAAGTTTTCATGGTTAGACATAAAGATAACATGTAGTAAGACTTGCACCAAAGTTGATACTATGCGTTTGCTTGAGAGGTAAAGATTGGAAAGGAAAACTGACTCAACATAAAATAAAAGAAAGGCCCTTCGCAGAGAGAAGCAGAGATTAGTCATGTGCTAGAGCTTTATTTTATGAAACAGAAGTAAAACAATTTTGAGATATGCATGCTTTCGTCAACGACTCCACAACAAAGAAATCTGCTAGTCCCCTACACCAAGCAAGGTTTTAGACTTGTGAGAGAGGCTCCCATAGAGGAATGAGAACATTCCTCTTTCTCCTTTGTTTATCACTAGCCAATGTTTGACTGATTTCTCAGGTTGCACTGTGTGAAGGAGATATTAATGATGTTAAAATTATATTTTGCGGGCTGGGAACCCTTGGCCAACTCTCGGCAAATTTAAGTGAGCACGTAATCCACGCTCACCAGGTGAAAGGGGGGAAATAACCTTGCTTGACATAGGATATAACAAACTTCCTTACTACTTCCTCATTAGCTAAAAACAGAGACACAAATTAGAATATTTTGAAAGTTTAAAGGTAGCACATGACAAATTTAGTTGGAGTGGCAAGGAAATACCACATGTAGGTAGGTATGGTGGACTCAAATGGCAAAGATATTTGGCTCAGGGATTTGGATGCACGAGAAGTATTCCCTCTCAATACGGAATTTTTAGGCTTAGTAAGATATCAAGCAAACACATAACACCAACCTAGTTCAATGAATGCCTACATGACATACTTTAAGCATAACCATTAGACTTCACATGGTCTCCCTTGTTAGCCAAACCATCCCAGTATCAAATATTCAAGACAACGATCTACAAGATTATGCAAGCACTTCTTTTCGCCACTTCCTACATGATAATTTCCTTTCAACCAAACACGAATCAACTTATTTGAAACAACTACAAGTGAAAACACAAGAGAGTACTTCCTAACTAAAAAAGTTAATAGCTCTAAACAGGACATACATGAAAAACAAGATTTAGCAGCAAGAATAATAAAAGTGAAACACTCAACACATATAAGTGAAGACCACGAGTGTTTTATGAAAAAGCGGAGCGTGTCTCTCTCCCAAACAAACATGCAAGGATCCAATTTATTGCAACGACCAGAGAACAAAACATAAACAAACTAACGCTCCAAGAATAATAAATAACGAGTAAAGGAATAAAAATATAGTACCATGAGTAAAACTGATGATTGTTGATGAAGAAGGGGATGCCTTGGGCATCCCCAAGCTTACATGCTTATGACTTCTTGAATATTGCAGAGGAGGGTCCATGGGGAGCCTCCCCAAGATTGAGCTTTTATCCTTTCTTGATCTCCTTCATCATCTCGCTCTTGAATACTTAAAAACTTTCTTCATGCAAAACTTATTGCAACTTCATTAGAGGGGTTAGTCCATAAAAATAATATCTTCCTTCAGTTCCAAAACACATATCATGAACTTATTTTTAAGCATTAGCTACTGTCACCAAGATCTAAGTAAAGCTTTTGGCCTCAAAAGAACTTCACTTTGCCCGTACAAGAAGCAATGCAAAACTAAGACAGAATCTGTCAAAAACAGAACAGGCTGTAATGATGAATTTTTTCGGGGTACTTCTGGACTTTAAATCAGAAAACGTAAAACTAGAGAAAGGTAGAAAAAAAACCTGATGCAACCACAGATGACGCACTGTGATTTTTTTTAATTTCGAACAGTGAAGAACAAAAATCTATTTGAAGACAACAAACTCACAAATTAGTCTCCCTCTCTTTAGAGGCTATTCTTGGCACAAAAAAACAAAACCAAAAGATACAAGGGAGTTGTTACAGAGGTAACATCACCCAAAGCAAGAACAAACCAAAAAGAAACAGTAGGTAAAAATAAAATGGGTTGCCTCCCATAAGAGCTTTTCTTTAACGCCTTTTAGCTAGGCACAAGGGCAAAATCAAGTTTTATCAATATCCTCAGTATCAAAATCATTACCTCCCTCAATAAGCTCATCTTTCACTTTACAAGGGAAAAACATCTTTCGATTGATGGAAGCATTAAGTCTCAAAAATCCATATTTAACATTAATGAAACACTCATTAGTTTTAAGAAAAGACCCCCCCCCTAAAACTATATTTCCTTGGAATTTTTCTAAGACCATAAAGTCAATGGGAAAAGTTTTGTTTCAAAAAACAATAGAGATTCCATTAGCTCTTCCCAAAATCTTAGAGATAGTTCCATTAACATGAGAGTGATAAAATGGGTAATCAATAATGTTCTTATATGTAAGAGAATCATACACCATTTTTGGCATGATTGAAGTAGTGGAACTAGATCACAATAAGCCAGAAAGTTTTGGTGATCAATTTCAATTTTAATAAAAGGTTCCCAATCATCTTTCATCACAACAAGGGGTTGCTTAATTTTAGAGGCACTCGCAATTTCACTTATGGCAAGATAATTTAAAGTTTTCTCCATCTTGTCTAATTTTTCAATAACTTTATCAGTTTTATCTATCATAGCAAAAATAGCCAACCCATTTATAATTCTAAAAGCTTTAATTGCATCATATTCCGGAAAGGTTTCTCTCACCATAACATCTAAAGCGTGTTGATACACAGATGTAAGACCAAAGTAGAATGTTTTTAGGAGAACACCCAATTCGATCATGGGTTGCATTTTTTTGTAAGGTTCTGAAATTCTCTCCCAAGCGTTTTTAAAACTCTCTCCAACTTTTTGTTCAAAAGTAAGAATTTCTCCTAAAAGCGTCATATCCGAAGGGCTAGTCATGGTAACAGGACAAAACCGAAACAAACTAGGTGTTGGAATTTTTAATTTTTTTGTGTTTTCGAGTTTTAGAGCAACCGAAAAGCAAAACGAGACTAACAAAAAATATACTATGCAAGACAATAACAAAGTAAAGTGCAAGGATGTGCGAAAATCCCCTAGCTGAAGCTTCCAAGTCCCCGGCAACGGCGCCAGAAAAAGTTGCTTGATGGCGTGGATCACACGTTCGCTGGGAAACCCCAAGAGGAAGGTATGATGCAGTGTAGCAGCAGTTTCCCTTGATTACAAAACCAAGGTTGTCATATCCAATAGAACTTGGAGAAGGCTAGCAAGGTGTCAACGGCACCGTTTATGACAATTGACGTGGACCTGCACACAATCACAAACAAACTACTTTGCCCCGACGAAACAGAGAGGTTGTCAATCTCTCCGGCTTGCTGAACACAAAAAAATTAAATATGCAAGTGTAAAATATGATGAGAGTAAAATATGACCAGCGAGCAAATGAGTACGGAAATCTATTAAAATAGTTGTAAACAGTGTAGTAAAATAGGACTGGGGTCCACAGATAACTAGTGGTGTCTCTTCCGAAGATATGCATGATGGGTAAACAAATTAAAGCAAGGCAATTGATAAAATTGTGGGCGCGTAACAATGCTATCATAAAACAATATAGTTCACCGTTTCATCTAATATGGGCATTACATAAAAATACATACACCGTTATCCAACTGCGTCTATGACTAATAATCCACCCCCGAAATCGTTATCCAGCATGTCTCCCAGAAGTATTAAGTTGCAAGCAACAAATCATCGTAATAAGCATGGTGCATAATGTAAGCAATGTAATAACACAAGGAAATAACACCGCTGTTTTCTCCCTAGTGGCAATAGCACAATCTTGGCATGAGCATTTCTGTCAGTTGCACTCTGCGCAAAAAAGGAATGAATCCACTATCTAGCATAAATACTCTCTCTAAAGAATACTAACAATTACTTGGCCAAAGCATCCACTCGCATCGGAGAGCATGCAAGATCATAGATAAAACATATCACATAGATGAACAAGAGTAATGATTTCCACAATCATCGGATCCAAGCAAACACATCATGTAGCAATTACAAATAATATGACCTTGATAATGTAGGGCAGCTCACAAGATCTAAACAATGGAGTACAAGGAGAAGAGACAATCATCTAGCTACTGCCATCGACCCGTAGTCCCGTGGTGGACTACTCACGCATCATTCCGGAGGCAGGCATGGTGCTGTAGATGCCTCCGGTGACGATCTCCCCCTCCGGCAGGGTGCCGGGAAGAGCTGCAGAACCCTCTCGATCTTGGGTTGGCGACGACGGCGGCCTCAGATGTTTTCTGGAAAATGTGATCGGGTATCGAGGGTTTCCGAGACGAAGACGATTTATAGGCGATAGGGAAGCTCGGGGAGGCACCCGAGGTGGCTAGGTGGGACCCAGGTGCGACCCAGGTGTTGGCCGCGCCTGGGGGGCATCTGGGGCCTGTGGGCCCCCCTGCAGGCCCCCTTCTGGCTCCGTCTTTGTTTCTTCATAAAAATAATTCATGTAAATTTTCAGCTGATTCTGAGAAACTTCCCCGAACAACTTTTCTGAAACAAAAAGACAACAGAAAACAGAAACTGGCACTAGGCATTTTGTCAATAGGTTAGTTCCATGAATTACGCAAAAATGATATAAACACATTATAAAAACATGCGACAATGATATATAATCAAGCATGAAACATAAAAAATTATAGATACTTCGGAGACGTATCACAACACAAGCAAACCATCTCGATCCGCACTCCTTAAATATGTGGCAAGTCCGGGGACAGTTGAAGCAGTAGCTGTCAGATCCTATGAAAGTCATCTCAGATGACTAGCGCTGGGAGGACAGCCTTCCAGTTGCGCCAGTGCTTGAGATTGCTGATACGTCCAAAACATATATATAATTTTTGATTGTTTCATGCTACTCTTATGCCTTTGACACTTGTTTTTATAGTAAATTTATGATTTATTTGGACTAACCCATTAATAGTTGCAAAAGTGTACAATGTTCTTGTTTTATACTTTGATATGTAGGAATGTATTGGAAATTGACAAAAAGGCAAAAGAAGCCTTGTTGGAGGTGGACTCTGACTTTTCTAAAATCTGTCCACCTCAACATATTTTAGAGATCATTAGTTTGACCACTGAAGAAGACGTCAAATGAAACTATTTGATCATCAAAGTTGTGGTAAATTTCCATACCTTTAATTTAAGCCCAAGAATAGCCCAATCGGAGGTCCGAAGCGCTCTGGAAATCCGTTTTACTGAAGGCAAAATATCTGATTACGGAAATCAGAAAGTTTATTACGTGATTGACTCCAACTCTTACCAAAACTTGATGGATTTGACCAAGCCACGACTTTGGAGCCTAATTAGGGATGATAGGGGTCCCTAGGAAGGTTGTAGAGGTGCCCAAGAGTCCTTAAATCAAGGGGCCATCCATCGGATGTCCGAGGAGGAGTCCCACCAGCTATATAAAGATGGGAAACCCTAATTTTCCAGCAGCCACCAAAAAGCCATGAATTTGCCTCCCCCTTGGCTCTCATCTACAAAGGGAGGGTTACTATACAGCCCAAAGATGTTGGAGATATGCCCAAGAGGCAATAATAAAGATTATTAATTATCATATTTCCCGTTCATGATAAATGTTTATTATCCATGCTATAATTGTATTAACCGGAAACAAATACATGTGCGGAATATAAACGACAAAGTGTCCCTAGTAAGCCTCTCATAACTAGTTCGTTTGGTCAAGTGTTGGTTTGAAGTTTCCTAACCATGGATTTTTGAATCACTTGATAAACAGAGTTATATCATAGGAGATGATATAATGGACATACCCATTTTTTAATAGATGTCAAATATAGTTTCCTTAGACCATGAGGTTATGTTACTCCCGTCTATCAGAGGAATACTTTGTGGACATCAAACGTCACTTCGTAACTGGGTGATTATAAAGGTGCCTTTCAGGTATCTCCAATGGTAGGTTGTTGGGTCACATGAATCAAGATTGGGATTTGTCCGTCCAAGCAGTGGATATCTCTGGGCCCTCTCGGTAGCATAGCATCCAAATGCTTGCAGGCATATGACTAAGTAGCTAGCCATAAGGATCCTATCCTATGGAACGAGTAAAGAGAACTTGTCGGAAACGAGATTAATCAGATATGGAGATATCGGTGATTAAGTCTCGGGCAAGTAATATATCATGAGACAAATGGAATCGTATATGGATTAATTGAATCCCGGACATTGTGGTTCAACCGATAAAGTACTTCGCTGAATATGTAGGAATCAATATGGGCATCCCGGTCCCGCTATTTATTACTCCCTCCGTTCCTGAATATAAGGTGTCTAAGGTTTTGAGAAAATTTCAAAATATAAGGTGTATTGCGATTTATGGACAATTTTACCCATTAACAAATGAGTCACAATATGGAAATGAGGGATTTGAAGTATTGTTTTCAATTTGTGGCTATTAGGGACTCCTATTTCTCGATTTTTTTTCATGAGAAAATAAGTCCACCACATGTAAAATACTGATGTCTTAATATTCGTGCCAAAACCTTAGACACCGTATATTACGGAATAGAGGGAGTATTGATTAGATCATGTCTGCATGTTCTCGAACCTGTAGGGTCACACACTTAACGCTTCGATGTAGTTAGGGCTTGAGATAAATGATGGTGTGAACGAATATTGATTCGAAGTCTCGGATGAGATCCTAGATATCACAAGGAGCTCCGAAAGAGTCCGGAGATAAAGGTTCATATAAGGAAAGTGGTTTTCGGGGTTTCGGAAAAGTTCAGGAATTTTCCGGCAGGGTACCGAAAAGTTTCTAGAAGGTTCCGAAAGGTTCCAAGGTGGGACCCACCGACCTCAGGGCCCACATAGACCGAGGGGTGGTGCAGCAGCCCACATGGGCTGGCCGCACCAAGCCCCAAGGCCCATGCGGCATAGGAAGGTGGGGGCGCACCCTAACCCTAAGGGGCGCCTTGGGGGGCAAGGCAACCCCCCTTGACCGTCTGCCCTAGATGGGGAAGGGGCGCACCCCTTGTCCTCCACCTATAAAAGGAGGGGGTGCGGCACAAGGGGAGGAGCCCCAAGCCCTAGCCGCCACCCCCTCTCTCCTTCCTCCCTCCTCTCTCCCGCAGCCGCTTGGCGAAGCCCTGCCGGGATCTCCACCATATCCACCACCACACCGTCGTCGTCCTGCTGAGATCTCGCGAGCCTCTCCTTCACCTCTTGCGGGGTCAAGATCAACGAGTCTTCATCAAGCTGTACGTGTGGATACCACGGAGGTGCTGCTCATGCAGCGCTTCGAATTGGATAATACATCTCCTCGCGACTAGACGAGTCTAGTTGCGGGGATCGACTAGCCAACCCTTGCCTCGACAAAACACGCTTGGTTTTCTTCGAGGGTGATATTGGATCTCCTTCTTGCTACCTCCATCTAGTAGATCGTGATCTTGTTTGGCTTTCTTCTGCCTTTTGCGTAGGATTTTTTTGTTTTCTATGCTACCAACCCTTCACAAGAAGCCATGGAGGAAGGGGGTTAGGGGGCGGCACTCCCCCTATCCTGCTGGCCGCCGCCATGCGCTACCTGCCGCTGCCGGCCATCTGCGCCGCCTCCACCTTGCCCTTTCCAGCATGGCCGCCGCCTTCACCGCCATCTCCATCGCTAATTCCTCCTTGTATACAGTGGTTCATCCTCCCACACACCTCTGTACCACTCTATGTAAACACGGTGTTTGATGCTATATATAAATTATTTGCAGATGATGTGTGGTATCTATGTCATGTTTGTGTAGTTCTCTTTTGTCTTATGATTGATTGTTGAATATCTTTGGTTGATTCGAGTTGTATGTCGATATGGTATACAGTCGTATGGTGCCCATTATATACTTGTGCGCGCATGGATCACATCATATGGTTTTTAGTACGTGAAAGAAACCGGGGGTAGGGTTGCCGGAGTAACAGAAATCTGAGCTCCATCCCGGTTTTGTATATTGTATGGGATAAAGCGGACCATATGATCTTAATGCTGTGGTTGGGTTTTTGCCTTAATGAATATTAGTATTTGCGGATGCTTGCTATGTTCCAATCATATAGTATATGTAATCATAAGTAGCTGGGAACATGTATGCTTTGCCTCTCCCACATGAAAAACTGCATCGAACAGGGGTGGGCGTTTGGTTCCCCCGAACTGAACGGTTCGGTGCTTCGGTGTTCCATAATTTTCGGTTCCCAGAAAGCAAGGACCGATCGATCTCTACAATTTTGGAAAATTCACTAATTAATTATGAAAAATTCCGCCACTCTTTTCACCAATTTTCCAAACTCATGGTTATTTTGGTTTAGGTTCATTTAGTGTTCTTTATTGCTGCAACAACGAACTTTTACTTTGTTCTTTATTATGTTGCAAAACTATCATTTCATACCCGCAAAGTTCCTATAGTTTTATTTTCCAGATAGAGCAAATGTTCGGTGTGCGTAGAGTTGTGTCAGTGGTTGATAGAACTTGAGTGAATACTTATTCTACCTTTAGCTCTTCGTTTGGTTCGACACTTTTACTTATAAAAAATGTTACAACTGATCCCCTACACTTATGGGTTATCAATCGCCCGCTTGCTGCCAGGGCCTCGCGCCCCTGCCATTGAAGGTGGTGGAGAATGTAGAACCACTTGCGAAGCCGGCATGCGCACAAGTCGGTTAGCACAACGCCCTAAAGGGCCATATCCACACAGGTACATAGTGAGGGAGGGTGCCGCCTTGGAGACCACCGCCGCCTAGAAGGGGAGGCAACTTCAGGGAGCCACTGTGGCACCGGACATCGCATTAGGATCGAACAGATCACTCCTTGTCGTCAGAGTAGTCCGCCCAACGTCGATACCAAGAGGAGAGGAAGTAGGATGACATGGCTGCAATCGGAGGGAGGGGATGCCAGGGATCAGAGGTGGGTGGCTGTCGAGAGCGAAGTGGCGCCCGGAGTGGGCTAGGTGGATGTCGCCGCTGGAGTGGCAGCGGCAGGTTGGGTGAGGCTCTCACATTCTCTCGCTGGCTCTTATCTTGCATCATAGTTATACAACTCGATACGTCAAACATACATCTTTTACACGAGAGCATATGCAAAATAAATTTCTAATCCAATCACATGTAATCGCTTAACCCAAAATCATTAAATACAAGAGTTAAAAGCTTGGGAGGTCACGAAGTTGCCACTGATGAGCGCATTGGTCACGAACTCAAAAAATGCTAAATTTTGGTCACATAGTTGTGTGTAAGAGCCCCGTTCGTCACTCCGTCAAGACAGACGTTAAACTGCTGACGTGGTAGTCTGACTTTTTGCAAAGCACACCCTATATTTTTTCTTATTCGGATCTAATCGTCTCTGTAGTTGAAATTCTGGATGAACATTTTATCAAACATGTTGCGTGCATTTGAACCTCCTCCTCCACTCTACTGCATCCAGAGCTCACTGCCGGGGAAAAAAAGGGAGGACGGCGCCGGTGCGGAGGAGCACGTCACGATAGGTGCGGCGTGCGAGCACGGTGGCCACCGCCATGACGTGCACACCGGCCGGTGAGTCTCCCAGTGGACGCACACACCGGCCGGCCATGTCGACCACGGAGGCTCTGCTCGGTGGAGCGGCGAGCCAGCGCGTGAGCATCGACGAGGCGCTGGCGGAGCACGCGGGGGAGTTCGGGCAGTGGCAGCTGCGGCACTTCGTGCTGGTTTCGTCGGCGTGGGTGCTTGAGGCGCTGCACACCATGGTGGTCATCTTCGCCGACCGCGAGCCGGCCATGTGGTGCCCCACCAGGGACGGGAGGTGCGGCGACCCGTGCGACGGCGGGTGGGCATGGACGCAGGGGGCCGGCTCCTCCACGCTGGCGGAGTGGGGCCTGGTTTGCATCCTCGAGGCCGGCAATGGTGTCATACAAGGGCTTGTTCATCGTCTCCGGGAGGTTGAACACAAGCGCGGCGCCGACGATCCCCGACACGCCGAAGACCACGAACGGAACCCGCTCCCCGAGCAGCACCACAAGCGGGGCCAGTACCGCGTACGGCCCCCATCTGTGATGCCTGCCCGTTGCACCCCATCGCGGCATCGCGGCGTTGCGCACCACCGTGGGGAACAGGTGATGGATGCTCTCCCTCGATGCGCTCTGGACCGAGCTGCGCGCCAACGTGGCCCTGCTTCTCGCCGCGTGCGCGGGCTGCACCGCCGCGGCGTACGCCTACACCGCGTCCCTGGCGCACGAGGCGACCTCGCCGGCCGCGCCTCGCGCCCCGCACACCCGAGCTCGCCGGTCGTGCCCCGCGCCCCGTACACCCGAGCTCGCCGGCCGCGCCCCGCGCACCCGAGCTCGCCGGCCGCGCCCTGCGCCTCGCCGGCCGCATCCCCGCGCCCGTGCCCTGCGCCTCGTCAGCCGCACAGCCGAGCTCGCCGGACACACCGCGGAGCTTGTGCCCCAGCTGTTTGACAAAATGCCTAACCCAATTTCTTTTAATAGAACAAATACATGGGAAGAAGAAAAACTATAGGGTGTATTTTGTAAAAAAGCAAACTGCCACGCCATCAACTTAACGTCCGTTTAGACGGAGTGACGAACGGAGCTCATACACACAACTACGTGACCAAAATTTAGCATTTTTTGAGTTCGTGACTAATGCGCTCATCCGTGGCAACTTCGTGACCCCCCCCAAACGTTTAACTCTTCTTAAACCAATGTTGTAGCACCAGCTCCACATACACTGTAATCTTTGCAGCAAGGCGAGCATCATTTCGAGACTCCCATATGTGCCAGCAAGTGATGACCAAAACCGTGGCATTCATATCGCTCTCCCGATTCAATAGATCAAAAATCCACTGCTTGGCACTAACCAAATCCTTGCGGCATAGCCGAATGGGGTAGTGGTACTTCACCAGGGACCAAATAACACCCACAAAAGGGCAGAGTAAGAGATGCTCCACTCGCTCCAAGCGGCCACAGAAAATGCAGTGACCGGCAGCAGGAATATTTCTGTGTTGTAATTGGTGACCAGTAGGAAGGAAATCGTGAGCCATACGCCAAAGCACCACTTTCATCTTGGGAGGAGCCTAGATTGCCCAAAAAGACTTCCAATTCTACGCTTCGGTAACATTGTCTGATCCAGCCCCTTGCCCAAATTACCTCTGTTCGAGAAAAAGGATTCAGTCCTCGACATATTGTAAGCAGATCGAACCGTGCACATGCCAAATTTATCATGCGGCCACGAAGCAAAAGCAGCACCCCCATGTCTGCTGATTGGCACCTGAACTATAGCCTCTGCTAGCTCTTCTTGAAAGAAAATTTTCACCTTATCCACATCCCAGGTTTTGGTTGACTCATCCATAAGAGAGTTCACCGTAGCATTCTCCGGAATTGCATTAAGGGGTTGGAAAGTCCCAGCCAAGAAACCTAGAATCCAATTATCCTTCAAGATATCAACAGTGGCACCATCACCAATACCCCACCTAAGTCCATTCAACAGAATTTGACGCCCAAAGAGGATTGACCGCCATGTGTACGATGAAGATCTTGGCTTCGGTGCTGAAAGAAACTCAGAGTTGGGAAAATAACGGCCCTTGAGCACACGCGCTTATAACGATTCTGGATTAGTTATGAGCCTCCAACATTGTTTATCCAACATTGCTTGATTAAACAAGACGAGATCCTTAAAACCCAGCCCACCAAGAGACTTGGGAGCTGAATGCCACTCCCACGATCTCCAATGCATTTTCCTTTTGCCATCCTCAAAACCCCACCAGTGGTTTGCAATAGAAGATCACATTTTGTCACAAATTGCTACCGGAACCTGAAAACAGCTCATCACATAGTTGGGAATGGATTGAACTACCGATTTCAGCCAAGTCTCTTTGCCTGCACACGAAAGAGCCCGTCCTGAGCTAGAATTGACACATTTCCACACTTTGTCAGACAAGAACTTGAAAGAGGAAGTTACATCCCTTGCCACTTCTGTCGGCATGCCCAGATATGAATCCTTTAGAATCTCATTGTCAACACCCAGTTGAGCTTTGACCCGGATCTTGATCGCATCATGGCAGGAGTTACCGAAAAAGACTGAGGATTTTGTCAGATTGATCTGCTGACCAGAAGCCTCACAATACATGTCTAAGGCAGTCTTCAAAGCCTCAACACTTTTGTTGTCACTACGAGCGAAGAAAATACTATCATCTGCAAAAAGCAAGTGGGATATAGAAGGGCCTTGTCGACCATTACGTAATCCTTGTAGCTCGCCAAGACTCTCCTTTTTTCTGTAGAAGACAGGATAAACACTCCGTACACAATAGAAACAAATACGGGCTGATGGGATCTCCTTGTCGGATGCCTCTGGAAGGTACCACAGGAGAAGAAAGTTCACCATTAACCCTGACGGCATACCTAGCAGAGGTGACACATCTCATCACCGAGTCAACCCAGCTAGGAGTAAAGCCTAATTTAGTTTTTTTAACACAAATATTTTTATTCATTTAGGTGCATTTTACAGAAAGGAGTGTGAATGGAAACACGCTGATCTGGGAGAGAACATCTCTGACTATACATCCTCCTGAACCTGAGCATAAGCATCTAAAAACTACATGCCTGGACTAAATTTTTAGAGCAAGCCTAGCCAGATGATGAGCCTTAACATTTTCACTTCTGCCAATGTGTCCGATTCTGCTCCAATGGAAGGATGGGTTTGCTTGAATTTGAGCGAGCAATGGCCTGTTCTCCCAATGACCTGGAGCGAAGAAAACGTTTGTTGCCGCAGCTGCAGACGCAAGCACTGAACAATCAGTGTAGAAGCATGGATCCTGGATATGAAGAACATATGCCAACATGGTTGGAAGCAGGAGTCCAAGAGTCTCAGCCTGAAGGGGTGAAGACGCTGATGGAGACATTGCCGAGACGTGCATCTGCTGGAAGTGGTTGTTGTTGCAAACCTGAATAACAACACCAATACCTGCAACTTTTGTAGATGAATTATGCTGTATCTCCCAAGCTGCATCACAAAAAATTGTGTTCCCTAAAGAGTTTAGCAAGACTGGTTGTGATAAGTGAGCCGCGGGTGGAGCCGGGTGGCCCTCCTCAATGGAACCTACACCTTCAAGTTTGGTGGCCTGGATGATTGCATTTGAAGCAGCATTCACCTGTGAAGGCCTACAAAAGAGAGTATCGTTTAGAGCTTTCCAAAGACACCATAAAAAGTGTATAGAGTAGTGAGAGTAATACTTGGGTGACCCGAATTAAGTAAAGCTTGAATCGTGTCATGGATGGAGTGATTTTGTGCAACTACAAATTCAATTTTAATATGCCATGGAGAACAGAACCAAGCAGCTTTAGAGAAGGGGCAAAGAAATAGCATATGCATTTCATCTTCAGGAGCGCCACATCTTGAGCAGTTTTCTTGGATGTGTTTAGAAAATTTACTTGCCCTCTTACCTGTTGGAAGAGCCTTTCTAAGAAGCCGCCAAGCAAAGGTTTGAACTCGTGGTGCCATCTGTTTGTCTTGCCAAACCTGATTAAGGAGAGAAATGGTTTCCTGAGGTACAATCTTCGAACGCTGTCTCCGAGGGAGTTGTAGGTTGTTGAAGCAGTGCTTGTAAGCGCTTTTTGATGAGAATACTCCTGCAGGGGTTAGCGTCCAAACCAAAGTGTCCTGTCCAGTTGAGTCAATTATTGGGGTTTGAAGAATTGTATTAGCAGCTTCTGGAGTAAACAATAAATTGATCAAGTCAACATTCCACCATTTTTGACTTGGTAACCAGAGGTCTTTAACTGCAGAAGGGTAGACAAAAGTTTGGTCTTGGATAATAAGATGATCATAAACGGTTTCCCAACCCGTAAACCAGGGAGAGCTCCAGATCAAACTACTACCATCGACAATTTGAAAAATAGCACCAGAACTTAAAAGTGGTTTTACCTTTAAAATTGCGGACCAAAATGCAGATTTTGGTTTGTTTGGTTTTGCTCTCCAAATGGTTGTGTCATGATGGTATTTTGCCCTGAGAATTTGTGCTAGATGACTTTGTGGCTCCTTTGCTAGCCTCCAAGCCGCCGAAAGGACTAGACCTTGATTAACCGCCTGTAAATTCCTGACACCAAGACCACCAATCTTTTTTTCAATACAAACATCTGACCACGCCCTAAGGCACAAGCTTCTAGTGGTTTGATCATCGCAAACACCTGTCCACCAAAAATCTCTTATAATTGTTGTTAGTTTTGACAAAAATTTCTTTGAGAAAAGAATATTGGACATATAGTAGACATGGATGGAAGAGAACACTGATTTTATAAGGGTTAGCCTCGCTGCATGTGAAAGTCTATTGGCTTTGTAAGTACTAAGCTTTGATTTAAATTTTTCGTAAACAAAGTTATAAGCCGCCGATCTATTCTTGGATGGCAAAACCAGAGGGTGACCAAGATGAACAAAAGAGTTGTCAATGTTAGGCACTAGAAAGATTCTTTTGATATCTTGCTTGACCTGCAAAGGAATATTTTTGCTAAACAAAATTCCAGATTTGGCCCAATTTGGAATCTGCCCTGATTCCTGACTGAAATTATCAATGAGATAAAAAATAGTTACAGCTTCCTAGACACTCGCTTTGCCACATACAATCAAGTCGTCTGCAAACATCAAGGAGTGAATTGGAGGGCAGCTTGGTCCAAGAGAAATACCTGTGAGATTGTTGGATTGCAAAGCTTCCTGTAGCCTGAGAGATAGTTCGTTCACTGCAAGGACAAATAGATATGGCGACAAAGGACAACCTTGTCGTATTCCTCTACAGCTTTTGAACTTTGCAAAAGATTGCCCATTAATGATCACAGAAAAAGTAGGAGAAGAAATGCAAGCATGCACAAGTTAAATAAAATGATCATGAAGCCCTTTATGCGTGAGAGCCGAAGCTATGAAGTTCCACTCTATTCTATCGAAAGCTTTTGCTAGATCAATTTTTAACATAAAATCAAAGCTATTCCAGGATGACAAGGAGAAAAAGTGGGCAATTTCTTGAGAAACTATAATATTATTGCTAATGCATCTGCCTTTTATAAAAGCTTGTTGAGAGGGGTCAATGTAATCCGGCAAGTGATCCTTCAATCTGTTGGCTAGAGATTTAGAAATAATTTTGTAAATGACATTGCACAAACTTATGGGTCTAAAATCAGAAGGCGGATGGCAAGCAAGTTTCTTCGGGATGAGAGCAATTTGGGTATCATTGAGATGAGGTGGTACAATACCTGTATTGTAAAAGTTTGTTACCACATTGGTGACATCATTTCCTATCCAACTCCAAGATGAAAGGTAGAAGCCCACATTGAATCCATCGGGTCCTGGAGAGGCATTATTTTTCATAGCTTTGAGAATTTCCCAAATCTCCTTTTTATCGGGGATCGAATAGGTTAAGTTGTTTGTATCTTGCGGCATTGTTGTCCCCAAATTGGACCCATCATTGTTAGTGGAAGAGGAGCGAAAAATAGTTTTGAAATAATTAACAAACTCCTTTGCAATATCTTCTGGGTCAAATAAATCATTACCATGAGTATCCTTAATGGAAACAATACGATTTCGACGCTTACGCTTTTGAACAGCATTGTGAAAAAAGGATGTGTTTCTATCACCTTGGGTTGCCCAATGTTTTTTGGCCCGTTGCCGATAAAATTCAGTGAGCTTTGTCAAATTGTCTTCGTATTGGGAAACTAACTTTGCTTGAAGGGAGTGATCCTGGAGCCGCACCGGCTTCATTTGAATCTCATTTATCTGATTTTGGATACAATCAAGTTGTTGCTGTAGTGGTTTTTTCTTCTTGCACCACCTTTTCAAACTTCCTGCAAGGTTAGTGGTTCTAACATGGAATGGTTTGTTGACCGACGAGGCCCAAGCATTTTTTGTAGTAACTTGAAAGTCTTCCTCAAAAGTCCACCAATTTTCAAATTTGAAATAAAGCTTAGGTCTACGATATTGAGAATGAGTAGAAAGCAGAATAGGCGCATGATCACTGAGAGAATGAATGATTGGCAGATTAAAAACATTAGTATTTGGATAGACATCACACCATTCTGCATTAGCAATACAACGATCAAGCCTTTCAAAGATAGGTCTAGAGGAGAAGCGCATATTTGTCCAAGTATAAGCCGGTCCACTAAACCCTAAATCAAACAGACCACAGTGCTTGAGATAAGAATTGAAAGCACGCATACGATATTTATTAACATTACTAGAAGTTGTGTCTGCATCACACATGATATTATTCAGATCACCTAAGCAAATAACTGGTTTCCCTAAGTTGTCATTAACAAAATTTGAAATATGCTCCCAGATCATCCTAGTGTGACGATGGTGTGGATCTCCATAAACGCATGCCAGGGCAAAATTAATATTCGTGATTCTATTGACAACTAGTGCTAAAATCATATAGTGGTTGGAGTACTTGACAGAGACGCAAACATCATCAGACCACATCAACCAGAGCCCACCCGACCGTCCATTGGAATGAACTACAAAGCTATCAGCTGTGTTGAAACGAGAATTAAGTTGAGAAGATTTGTATCTCGATGTTCTTACCTCTGAAACAAAGGTTGTCTGTGCACCCGTAGAGTTCATCAATCTTGCAAGGTACTCCATCTTAGCGGATCCGTCGAGATCCTTGCCCATACCTCGACAGTTCCAGCCGACAAGCTTTACAGCTGCAATTGGAGGGGGCACAGTTCGAGAGCCTCGAATGGCAGCATCCAGAGAAGCATCAGGAGATCCGCTTCGACCAACGGCTATTGCATCGGGTGGCTTTCCAATTCTCTTCGACACAAACATCGGTTGCGGATTCAGAGACAACTATGGTCTCCCAGAACCTTGAGACTTCAGCTGCCAGATATGATTTTGACCTTCTCTCTCCCTAGCCTACTCGTGGGAATGGTAAGCTACAGATCCGGTAGCTGTTGGGCGAGATCACCGGAGCGTCAAAGCTTGCGTATCTGATTTCCCTCTAGCTTCTAGGTGATATCGATCGAGATCGCCGTAATGACTGATGGCAGACAACCTGCAGCAGCTACTCTGCTCCTTTCCGCCCGACCCATGAACAACGATAGATATTAAGGGTAGGGATCCGATGGGACGGGCTAGGGGGGCTATTCAGCAACAGCAGACTGAGGTCGCTAGGCAAGAAGAAAAGCAGCGGAGCAGCAGCAAGGTTGCCCACTTAAGGATGATTTGGAGGTTCAAAGTTTTGGGGATTTTTGGATTGATTGATGGGGAGAAACAGATTAGGGTAGAGAGATGAGTAAGGAGTAGAATCAGTAATAAAGAGATTAAAGATTGGGAGGAATCAGAAGGGAAGAATCAGTGAGAAGAGATCGGCATGTTGCCAGTCGCCACAGGGGCACATACGCGGAAGTTCCCCCGCCTAATTTAGTTAGGCAGCCATGAAGATATTGCCATTCGATACAGTCATAAGCCTTCATCATATCTATCTTCAAAGCAAAAAATGGGCTCTTGTTCTTTTGACGACGAACTGTGTGCAAACACTTGTAGGCAATGAAAGCACTGTCAGTGATCAACCGGCCCGGAACAAAGCACTCTGAAATTCCGAAACAATGTCGGGTAGATTATTGGCTGCCCCGCCATGGTATTGGGACAGTTCATTATATTTTCCTATAAAAAGTTCTTCCCTTGGGTCCCTTGGGTCATGTGTAGAACAAGAAGCAGTTTTGAAGTGGGAATGGGCGGCGCTGGGAACACCAACTAGTTTAGCCCACTTCCGCACTATGATATTCTCTTTGTTCAAGAAACTTTCTTTCTTTTAGCGAAAAAGGGCAACGGAGGAAAACGAGGGGTCTGAGACAGTGGTATTTCGATTTTTGTAGGCATTCTGGAAACCTCAGACAACATCTCCATAGGCGTCCCCGAAAATCGTCCCCAACTGCGCCCCACATTAGACCGAACTGCCCGAAGTTTGGCATCCCCTTCTCCGCCCCAACCATCGGGGCCGACTCAGGGTATCGGAGAATCCCAGTACGTAGAACTCTGAAATATGGGCACCACATGCCAGCGACCTGAAAGTGACATATACATTGTTGGCCGCCTAATTCTTCTCCTCCACATTGCCACGTGCTGCCCGCCAAAACCCTACCAATTTCTCTCCTCATGTGTCGCCACCGCTGCAAATCGGAACTCTGCCCCCCGATGCTGCCTATGCCACCCCTCTGCGCATCTACTAAGGAGTCCCGTCGTCGTAGGAGGTGCAAGCGAAGTGGGCGATGGGCTCACGCGACAGAGATGCCCCGAAATTGCATGTGACAGCATGATAGGGCAATGGTGACCGATCGTTCGATGATACATGATACATTGATTTGGTGGAGGATGACCTTGGCGATCTGACTATAATGTGCAACGTTGTGCCAATTCAATCACTAAACTAATCTTCTCGAGATTAACGATCTTGAGGAAGCATGATCAGCCTGACCATGGGGGTCTTTAATCACTACGTGTAATAGAGAAACAAGTAAGAGCTAAAACTGCAATCAAGACGAAATCTTTATTGAAAAGGTCGGATTCTGTAAGCCGTTTTAATCTGATCGTTGGATATAAATTGAAGTACACGAAGTTGCAGCGAGACTAAGTTTTGAACTTAATAAAATCTGAGTCCAAATTGACACCGAAGGAGGGTATTTATGGAGGAAAGAAGGGGAGTTTCCGCTAGCCATGGGGTGACGGCCGAATCCAACCATAGATACAGACTCTAAAAACTCGCTTAAAAATACGGTTGGAAAATTACATGGGCCTCACACATCATATAAAGCTATGGACGAAATTATGAAGTGTAAAACTGAATATTTTGTTCAAATCTTTATGCATCATTATGGTGGCTTCAAAGTTTTGAAATCTTCACTCGTAGCGTCACCTTACGCTTGCTACCATCTTCATGCGATCATGCTCCACTTCGATCCCTATCGTCCATGCTAGGGCTATCATTTATAAGTGAAATAAACACATTTGATTCAGGCAACACCATATTCTCACGTATATTAGCAATAGCTCGAAAAAAATAAAGTACCAGCTGATTGAGCTGTCGGGGGCACGGGAGCTAGTTAATGGTCCGTATATTTGTGTAGGTGTAGTGGTAGCAGTTCTATATATAGCAGGATGTCCTCATCACAAAGAGGTTGTATATACAACGGGATGTCGTCATCACAACCAGCCAGCTATAAGGCTGGCGCAAACGCGAGAAGGAAAGATAGGGCCTCGGCCTCCACTGGCGGAGCCCACCGGTTGCGTCGGCCGGCGTCGACTTGCTGGTTGAATCCATTGAAGTGAGGACCACTATCGGCTGTTTAGGGATCCCCTCATTGTCTTTCCCGAACTATTTCCGCGAGAACACCTCGTCGCTGTTCCGCGGACACATTTCTCCACCCCTGATATGGGTTAGAGCGAGCACATTGACCCCAGTGTCCTCTTCTGCTCGATTGGCCTCGTCCATGGTAGGGGGGTGGCCAAGTCCACAACCTCAATGAGGCCACCTACGATGACTCACCGGCGTTACGACGGACGACACTCACGTTCGCCGATGCCGCCACCACGGGTGGCCGACAGTTGTTCGGTAATGGTGGCGGCGACATTCATATCTAGTGCCACTTTTTCGACGGAATGCCTCACACGGGACGCCCCCGATGGCGAGGTGTGCATTCCTAAATTTTTCGCCCACGGTGTATGTGAGCATATGCTAGCAATGTGTATGTGTTCGCAGATTAATGTCGTCGCCGTGGCTTTACTTATCAATGGTGGTGTTCATGCCGAGACCTCTGACACAGACTCTTCGAGTTTACTGAAAAACGACGGCCAATATGCGAGATGATGATGGCATCATTGTTGTCCATCACAAGGAGGACAAGGAGAAGGACTAGCTTTAGCAACTTAATATGTTAGTTGAACTCAATAATTTGCTACTCAAGCTAGTTAAATGCAATTATGCCAACTTGCAGACGATGTTATATTGCTGTTCGGTTTCATGATATTGATGTTTTCTTATATGATATTATTGTTCTCTTATATGATATTGCTGTTAAATTTAATAATAGCACCAGTTATTTTTATAAAAAGAACATTAATGACGTGCCTATGTGGTGGCACCACTACTATTTCTGTTACTTGTGGTCACAGAAGGCAAAGATGCTGAGTGACTACGGAACGAGAGAGGACTGCCCACTTATTTCACAAGACATTTCGATATTTGAATGCATGATTATAAATACATGTCTGTAATTAAGAAAGAGTGGTAGTGTAATTTGTACATTCCAGACTTGCACTTTCACATTGGATGACAAGAATTATCAGGAGTTGTGACTAACCCTGTGGATTAAGATCTAACTAGAAGTCCTTCCAGAGAAAAAAAAACTAACCAAAACTATAATGACCACTTGCCTTAAAGATTAACCACTTTACATTACCTTTCTTAAAGATTCAACGAAGAACGAAAAACAAATACCTGAATCTACAGTTCCCCACCAATTAGTTACAGAAACGCTTTTAACAAATTCACTAAATACCAACTCAAAAGGCTTATTCAAAAGATCTAAAACAAAAACAAACTGACCCAAAGCAATACAACATCCCTCAGAAGAGAATGTTGCGGAGTGAATAACGAAAAGTGTATTTGGCTCCCGAGCTCCAGTGATCTTAATGTTTAAAAAAAGAGCCCAAAACAATCTTTATGAGTTTCAAAATAATTTTGAAAAAATCCTGAATGTAGCCAATGGTATATCCCACAAACAATGTAAAATATCAAGTTCAAATACTTTATACTCTGATCTACTCAAAAATGGAAAAAAAATATATGATAATAATTGGAGATTTGAAAATATGCACTTAGATCCACACTTTTATCATTTTTGCGTATCTCAGAATATAAACTATTTAAAGTTGATTTTTTGCACGTTTGTGAAATACACCATTGGTTACATGCAGATTTTTTTCAATTTTTTTTGAAACTCGTAAATATTGTTTTCAATTTAAAAAAATATAAGGATTGAGCTCGGGAGCTCAATAACAGAACCACCGTTCCTCGCAAGAATTTATTCAGTTTGAGGCAAAAGCATCGCGATCACTTCTTCGCCGGCGTCGGTTGCTCAGATGCCTTATCCGCTGGAATCTCTGTTGCCGCCGGGGGAGCTGCGGCTGCATTGCCACCTATCGTAACCTTTCTACCATCAGCCGCCGCCGCCTTCTCACCCTTTCCGGCTTCCTGCTTACCGTCCTTCTTCTGCTCCATCTCATTTGCGTCTTTGCCGCCATCCTTCTTCTTGGCGTCGCCGTCCTTGTTGGCACCCTCCTTCGCCGGCGGGGGCGGTGGCGGCACCATGTGCGGCGGCGGGTTCTGCTTGAGCTTCATGAGGGCCTGGCGCATCCTAGAGAGATCAGTTGGCTTGCCCGGCTTTGGCCCCTGTACCACCACGATGTTGGGCTTCTTCTCCAGCTCCTTCTTTCTGGCGGCGCCCCTCTTCTCCAGCCCCGGGATCTCGTGCGGGACCAGCTCTGCGATCGCCTTCCAGTACTGCTTGTCCGCCTCCTTGTGGAACTTCTCTTTGTTCGCCAAGAACAGCTGATACATACATGATTTAATTATTTGCATCTTGTTTTGATCATGTGAATGAAACACGTAGCATAGCTGAAGAAAATAAATACAGAATATGTTTGAAATGCATGCTTGCCTTCTCCCTGTCTCTGTTCTGTGTCCGCTTGGTCTGGCAGTTGAGCTTGCGCTTCTCTAGAAAGGATTTCTTGAACTCATCCGCCTCCGAGATGATCTCGCTGCGCCGCTCCCTCTCCTTGCGCTCCTTCTCCTCCAGCGTCAGCCTGTTTTGCCTGCACAAGCCGTTCTCACCTTGAAATCTTCAGCTCAGTTCAGAGACCAGAAAATCAGGCCACCACGAGTATGCATGACAGAGATCTGCCTTCACGGGCATGGCGGCCTACTGCATGGACCATCGAACAGATATGCAAGAGGTTATTCTCATAGCACTGACCGGCGCCACTCACGCCGGACGATGCCCTCCTCTCTCATGGCCTCTGGTGGCGGCAGCACGGCCCCGTCGTCGACAGCGCCCACGAACAAGTCGTCATCAATGACACCACCGTGGAAACCGGCACCAATGCCGCCGTGCTGCACGCCGCCCAACATTTCCTCGACACCGATGTACCCGTAGCCGGCGCCGTTCGAGTCCGGCGGCATGCCGTAGCCGCCGTACCCACCATCGCCGGCGATCCCGGCAAGGTCGTCCTCGGAGAGGGCGGTGCCAAAAGACGAGTAGGACGTGGCGAAGCGGTGGCCGTGCTGCAAGCCATGCTCCCCGCTGCCGTCGGCATTGTATACGCCGGGGATTTCGAGGGCAGGATCGAAGGGAGCCTGTGAGATCAGCGTGTCGTCGTCGCCGGCAATGGCCACGACGGAGTCGAAGGACGACATGGTGTCGTACACTGGTGGTGGCTTGGCGGATCGTTTCAGGTATCTGATCCGACAAGATTGGAGGTGAGGTCGCGTGGAGCATGGTTACGAATTAGGAGAGAGCTCGCGGCCGCGTTTCGTGGCATATCCCCCCCCCCCCCCCCCCCCCCTCTTTGACCTCGCGTTAGGCCGCCAATACAGACAGTCCGCGCGCGTCCGCATTGCCAGTGATTCGCCTGGCTGCTCGGCCCAGCAGTGAATTTTGCCCATTTTTACAGCGCGAAAAGGGGAAAACAGGCATGCGAACACCGGTGCGCCTGTTCCGTTTTCGAAAGACATTTTAAATGTTTATAAAATTATGAAAAGAAATTCCGCACGTAAATTTGCAGGTTCTATGTGTGCATCAAAAGTTTCGCAGAAAATGATTTTTTATTTGACATGTGTAAAAAAACAAAAATATGTCCCATAATGTTTTTTTCCTAGCACCGAAATTTCTCTTTTCTGCGGAGCCAAAATAAAAAGAATTTTTTCACGTAATTTTTATGTCGCACATATGTTTTTACGAGATATATGTGTGGAATTTTGTTTCAGAATTTCTCAACTTTTTAAAAGACAATTAGAATGCATTTTTCAAAAAAAAAAATTGGGTGCAAATGCACCCATGTTTATGCACAGTCCGCAAAAAGGGGCCAACATCCCAGTTAGCTAGGTAGCCATGTTTGCTGAAGATTTTGTAGATTTTACGACAATTCATACATGTGTTAAATTTGTAACATAACATGTGCAAGATTAGTGTGAAATCACATGCTAGATTTTGCAAATTTATCAAAGCAGTTGCTGCAAGTTTGTTGCTGGCGTGATTGATGAGAGTGTTCTTCTCTCTCAACTACGCCAACAAGTACTCTTGTTACCCTGAAAGGAAAATAATATATAAGTGATAGGTTGAGCCTCCAAGTCCAGAGTATGTAGAAGTGGAAGTTTTTCCCCACGAGGGTGACTCGAGGGTTTAATATCGAACTCTTGGGGAATCAGTAGTGGGGATTTTATCTCCTTGTCCTTCTCTAGATTTCCTGCAAACAAAGTAGATTGCTTTGTGCCCTCAACCTCACCAAGTGGTTGTCAAGCACAAGGTGTGAGAATGATATTAAGATAATAATGGATGCAAAAAACAGTAAATAAATATGCAATGGTGGTAAGTAATAATGCAAGGATGGTGGAAACAATGATGTATGATATTTTTGGGGGTTTTTATATGTGAATGCAAGAAGTAAAAGTGTTTTTGTATTTTCTGATTTTAAAATGGCTGAATGTAAATAATGCTTAAAAGTGGTTGGAAAGTTGTTTCTTATGATTAAAAATGGACTGGAGTTCTTGGTTTCACACATGCACTCTCTCTTTAATATAGTGTGGCAAACGAATAGACATAGGATTAACATATGAGATTGCAAACAAGTTTAATGACATGTTACTAAATATATGGGCATCACGTCCTAACATAGAGACCTTTTGATTATTAGTCTCACTTATACTCCACCAAGATGCGAACTAAATCATACACCTCAGTAATTAAGATGACTCAGAGTATAGCTTTAAGATTAATGACATGAAGTGAAAATAAGCACATGATGGATCTAGTCATAGGTAGAGGTTAGTCACTCCTCATACCTTGTAACATGGTATTTTGGTTTATCCCTAGTGAGGCAACAAAGTAAAGTAAATACCCAATGGATCGCGATATTAGGTTGTCAGCTTATCACATCACCACCCCCGTTACTCCAACTAATGCACACGTTCCCCCTCACCCGCTCTCATAAACATGTTTCATCAAAACAAGGATACAAGAACGGGGTACATAATATGCATCTACTTTCATAACTGAAATAAACATTGTAATCTCAACATATATTAACTCATAAAAAGATCCACCACAAAGGTAATACAACAATGACCGTAATCATGTTCAGCAGCTCATACGGTGCTAATTAGTGAAGCTCAAGAGAGAGAGAGAGATACATATGCTACTGCCACAAACCCATAGTCCAGAAGTGGACTACTCCCTCTTCATCATGGAGACGGTGGAGATGTCGATGGAGAAGAAGGAGACCTCTCTGGCAGGGCTCCGCCGGAGTTTCCCCCCTCCAATCTGCAGCCTCCTGGTCTCTGTTTCTTGTTTCTTTCGTGTGGCGGCTCTCCCTTCGAAAAACGTCAAGGAGCTCTTTATATAGGCGTTTTTAGGTCACGAGGATGCTTCATGGCGAAGGATCGACGCAAACGGGGCCACGAGGGCCAAAAGAGGTGGGCCCACGCGGCCCCTATACCTGGCCGCGTGGGGCACCCTCTTCTGACCCTCCGTCCTCCGTTCGCTTGCTTCTTTCGCTCCTAGGTCTCCCTCCTTCCAAAATAATGATCCCCGTAAATTTATAGCTCATTATGACGTCGTTAAGGACCTGAAACAAATAAGGAAAGAAATAGGGGTTTTCTGCCTGCGTAGGATTAATTCCATAAAAGGGGAAATCATTATTAATTACCAAAAATCATTAAATAACAGTAATATACCCCTTATATGATGCAAAGATGAATGGAAAACAAGTTTTATAGTACAAAGTTCATGTATGCATTTTACACGCATCAACATCACCAAGCTTAACTCATGCTCGTCCTCGAGTATGGAAGTGATAAAAGTAACATGAACTTTGCAATATAATAACAACATGGATATAAAAGATGATTGCTACTGATACATAAAGTCAAATGATTCATTATTCAAAGAAGTAGCAATATGCAAACAGTTTATAAAGAGATATCAAATATTCAATGCAAGGATGTTCAATGATAGTTCACAAAGTGTAACATAAAAGATAGTAATATGGACGTTCTTACTTTTGCATACTTGTGGTCCATAGAGTGTAGATGAAAATCTGAATATAAAAGGTGGACACTTTGGAAAAGATATATAAATGAGTAGAGGTCAAACATGCATAAGTTTCATCCATCCTCCAAACTATTCTACTTAAGTTATTGATTGCAATGGTAATACTTGGTGTAAAGCTCTCATTCCCCTATCATAGCATCTTGAATGTTTAAAGTTAAATGTGAAAGCAAATATGAGTAGTGGCCTTGATAAAGTAAAGGTTAGATGTCTCATGCCCCTTGAATACAAGTACCTACACCATGATTACTCAACTTGGGAAACAAAGCAAGTTTAAGTTATCTATCATTGTATGTAATAATGGTATCATCAAGAGCCTCAAATGGAGTACTTCTTGTCCCATGATACGGATCAAGCCCACATCAAAACAACAAGACAAACAAACATAATGAACAACCTCAACACCCTTTTTATTTACCACTTGATATAACTTTTTATTGTAGGGTGTATCACAGAGAGTTCAAAATAGCATGTAAGTAAATTTCCACCATGAATGATGCATGGCTTAGATTAGCAGCCCAGGTTTCTTTCTAACCATTTATACAAACTCATTTAAACTTACTCTATTTCCACATTATTTCACCATGATAGGCATCCATAAACAAAAGTACATGATATCAACTAAACAAATGATGGAACATGTTGAAAGCTTTGCATGTGACAGCACATATGGGCTAACTCCCAACCTTAAACATTTATCAAGCCACTATCATCATTATATTAATCACAATAGTTCATGTTTATTAAATGCAATAAAATTAAAGTGTGCATCAAGTTCGCGAGAGCTTTTTAACCAACTTTTCCCATTACAATAAATAACATAATCATTTTCATTTAGAGGTATAGATAACACAAATAACATGATAAACATACTTGGAATAGCATAAAGCTAATAGGTAGATATGGTGGACTCACTGGAAAAACTTTGGTTGAAAGTGTTGGAAACAAGTTTTTACTTGTTGGAATTTTTGGGCTAGCAAAAGGGAGAAAAATGACCATCTAGATGCATGCATGAGTGTCCATAGAACTAACTAATTCATGTCAAACAAGGTGAAATAACATACAACATCAAAACATGAATAAAAGATAGCTCATGATAAAGCATTTGTAAATTATTACTCATAAAGAAGCTCATGAATCATGCAACTATATGTGTCATTAAAAATCAACTTAGATATCCCTTTTCCCAATACAATAAAAGCATCCAAGATATTTCAACTCATATTTCCAGTAGCTTTCTCATATATAAAATATTGTGTGGTGGTCTCACAAAATAAAAATCAAAGAAAAAACAAACAAAAAGACGCTCGAAGTTTATGCGATAAAGTGTTTCAAATGAAAAACAGAAGTTAGACGTGTGCAAACCGAGAGTATGTTGGTTCAGTGGGGATGTTCTCCACATCCCCAAGATTATGGTTTTCACCTTCCTTGGATAACTCATGGTGCATCTTCTCCAATCCCTATGAAAAAACTTCAAAACACTGTTTCTCCCATTTCTTTTCTGTGTGGTGATATTAGTATATCTAAACAAATAGGCTTCTTGCTGCATATAATCCATGGACTAAAATACATATGAATGATCAGAGAGTGTATAGTGTTGTATGCCTACTCATAAACTCAATTGGATCAAAAATATTCAACTCAAAAGTTCAAAACTATGCATAAAACAATATGGGACAGAATCTGTCCAGAAAACAGCAGCAGCAAAACGTATTTTTCTGTCCTACTTAAACTCGTCTAAAACTTCTGAAAAAAATCAGACATACAGAGGATGAAAAGTTGCAGTTACAGTTAAAATCTCAGCTTATTCAGAGTTACAGAATAACAATGAAAAAATCAAACCGTGCACAAACTTCGTGCAGGAATAAAATCTCCGAATAGAAATAGCAACTTTTTCAAACCATAATGGGTAAAACTTGGAACTTTATTAAAAATTCCAGAAACTAATCTAAGAAAACAATATCTTGTTACAGCAAGAGGACACAAATAAAATCCAAATAAAAAACAACCGGGTTGCCTCCCGTAAAGTGCTTTCTTTATAGCCATATAGCTAGTCTTACTTACTTGTTGTTTACCGAAGATGAAGCTCATGAGGGAGCTTATATTTTGGTGTGTACCTCTTCCTTGGGAAGTTTTTCATGCAAATACCAGGATCCCATGGTGCTCTCAAGCCAATCAAAATAATAGTCAAGTTGGAACCTAGTAAAGAGAAAAACAAAACACAAAAGTAATAACAACGAAGTCTAACTTTCTTTCTATGCATTGGCATTTTGTATATGAATGAATCACAATAAATAGAAATTTCACAATGCATATTAATAGTAGTTACTTGCAGCATATATTTATTAGTAGCATAAATAGGGTTCTTATTACCTCCTCTTTTATAATAGTTGCAAGTAGAAGAAATAAATTCAACCATAGAACCACAAGAATCATTCAACTTAGATAATATAGGCACATAAAGAGGATCATTAAATTTATTTTGGAATTCATTAGCATGCTTCCCTCTTTCAAAATAATTATTAAGATCAATATAAAGTTTAATATCATGGTTGCAACAAATATTAGGAACTAAAGATAATTGCAAACCACATAAGTATTTCTCAACATAAGAAAATTTCTCCTCCATGGTGTAACTAGGAGAACTCAGAAATAAAGTAGGACTCTCATGAGTGAGAGTATTATCACAAGCAGCAAGTATATCATTTTTATCCTCACATAAAGTAGTAACAACTAAACATGGAGGATTATCAATAAGCGTTGGACCATCATCTAGAGCTTTATCATAAAAAATTTCCAAGCAACACTCCCCATTATCATCAATAAGTTCACTAGTAGCATTAGTGGAAAGTAAAGGAGCATTATTAGTTTTATCATAATAGCATGGGTTATCATATAGGACCATAGAATTTTCAGTTTCACACTCATCATAACATGGGTTCTCATAAACAACAAAAGGTTTTTGAGTTTGAGTGTTACTATCATTCCACTCCTCATTCTCTTGCTCTTTTTCATCCAAGGAGATCTCAGTTTCAGCTATTTCTTCTTCCACAACTTCTAGCAGGGCATTAGTATCTTTTTTTAGGATAAGTTCTCTCAAGAAATTCAGTAATATGAGGATTATCACTGTAATAATTAAGGCAGTATCCAAGTATAACATAATTTTCAGATTTGTAAGAAGCATCATTAATATTTTTAAGCACAGCAGTAATCTCATAGGCACCCATAAAAACAACAAATTCTTCAATTTGTTCAAGATTATCAAAATCATAATTTCCTTTAGCATAAGAAGCCAATGTTTCATTATTGTTATAATCACATTGGAAAGGGAGGTGTTTGTCCCTCCTACAGCAAAAAGATTTATTAAAGCACCAGGATTCATCATGTTTAGAGCAAAAGTTTGTAGCAAGACTATTCAATATATGTAATTGTGCCCACAGTTGTGTCCCTTTTTCAGACAAGCGGTATTCCTTATAATATTTCTGTTGTTCCTCCGTGAACCTACTTAGCCAATAAGATCTAGTCTCACAGGAAGTAACCATTGATAGCAAGTAAAGAACAAGACATAAAAACAGGACGAAACCGAAATAAACTTGTGTGTTTTTAAATTTTTTATGCAAAACTGAAAATAAAATATGCAAACCGAAATCTAAATATGATATGCAAGACAATAACAAAACAAAATAAAATGCTTGAAGGTAAAGATGGACAAGATGATGCTCACGTAGGTGCAACCTCCCCAAGCTTAGGTGTTAGCAAAAGTTGGTGATGAAGTTGACTTTGTTGTGATATCCTTGGATAAAACCTTCCAGCTATGATTCCCCGGCAACGGCGCCAGAAAAACATCTGCTGGCGTGATTGATGAGAGTGTTCTTCTCCCTCAACTACGCCAACAAGTACTCTTGATACCCTGAAAGGAAAATAATATATAAGGGATAGGTTGAGCCTCCAAGTGCAGAGTATGTAGAAGTGGAAGTTTTTCCCCACGAGGGTGACTCGAGGGTTTAATATCGAACTCTCAGGGAATCAGTAGTGGGGATTTTATCTCCTTGTCCTTCTCTAGATTTCCTGCAAACAAAGTAGATTGCTTTGTGACCTCAACCTCACCAAGTGGTTGTCAAGCACAAGGTGTGAGAATGATATTAAGATAATAATGGATGCAAAACAGTAAATAAATATGCAATGGTGGTAAGTAATAATGCAAGGATGGTGGAAACAATGATGGATGATATTTTTGGGGTTTTTATATGTGAATGCAAGAAGTAAAAGTGTTTTTGTATTTTCTGATTTTAAAATGGCTGAATGTAAATAATGTTTAAAAGTGGTTGGAAAGTTGTTTCTTATGATTAAAAATGGACCAGGGTTCATGGTTTCACACATGCACTCTCTCTTTAATATAGTGTGGCAAACGAATAGACATAGGATTAACATATGAGATTGCAAACAAGTTTAATGACATGTTACTAATTATATGGGCATCACGTCCTAACATAGAGACCTTTTGATTATTAGTCTCACTTATACTCCACCAAGATGCGAACTAAATCATACACCTCAGTAATTAAGATGACTCAGAGTATAGCTTTAAGATTAATGACCTGAAGTGAAAATAAGCACATGATGGATCTAGTCATAGGTAGAGGCTAATCACTCCTCATACCTTGCAACATGGTATTTTGGTTTATCCCTAGTGAGGCAACAAAGTAAGGTAAACACCCAATGGATCGCGATATTAAGTTGTCAGCTTATCACATCACCACCCCTGTTACTCCAACTAATGCACACGTTCCCCCTCACATGCTCTCATAAACATGCTTGATCAAAACAAGGATACAAGAACGGGGTACATAATATGCATCTACTTTCATAACTGAAATAAACATTGCAATCTCAACATATATTAACTCATAAAAAGATCCACCACAAAGGTAATACAACGATGTCCGTAATCATGTTCAACAGCTCATACGGTGCTAATTAGTGAAGCTCAAGAGAGAGAGAGAGATACATATGCTACTGCCACAAACCCATAGTCCAGAGGTGGACTACTCCCTCTTCATCATGGAGAAGGTGGAGATGTCGATGGAGAAGAAGGAAACCTCTCCGGCAGGGCTCCGCCGGAGTTTCCCCCCTCCAATCTGCAGCCTCCTAGTCTCTGTTTTTGTTTCTTTCGTGTGCCGGCTCTCCCTTCGAAAAATGTCGGGGGGCTATTTATATAGGTGTTTTTAGGTCATGAGTATGCTTCAGGGCGAAGGATCGACGCAAACGGGGCCACGAGGGCCAAAAGAGGTGTGCCCACGCGGCCCCTATACCTGGCCGCGTGGGGCACCCTCTTCTGACCCTCCGTCCTCCGTTCGCTTGCTTCTTTCGCTCCTAGGTCTTCCTCCTTCCAAAATAATGATCCCCGTAAATTTATAGCTCATTATGCCGTCGTTAAGGGCCTGAAACAAATAAGGAAAGAAATAGGGGTTTTCTGCCTACGCAGGATTAATTCCATAAAAAGGGGAAATCATTATTAATTACCAAAAATCGTTAAATAATAGTAATATACCCCTTATATGATGCAAATATGAATGGAAAACAAGTTTTATAGTGCAAAGTTCATGTATGCATTTTACATGCATCATTTGTGTTCTCACAATTTTTCGATGTTGTGTACGTGTTTCCAAATTATAACAAACACTTATGATTTTTATTGTGAAATCACACGCGAGATGTTATAAGACTTTCTGATCATTTTGTAAGTTTGTGCCTTGCCCTTTTTTTAATGAAGTTTTACGTGCTTTTTTTTAAATGTTGCAAACACATGTTTTGTAAATGAAGCTGCAATAAAAAAAGGTTGTTTAAACAATTTTAATTACTGCAAAAAACTCTTTTTTGTTATAATCATTTGTGATATTTATTAAATTTGTTGGTGAGTTTTGTTGGAAAGCAATCTGCAGCAAAGCAATTTGTTGTTTAACAACTTTTTTTGTAGCATTGATGTGGACTAAGGAGAATCCATCTGCGACTCCGACTCTCCCAGATTCATCTCCACTGCATTGTCTTAGGTGATAAATGTGTACAATAAGTTCACGAAACAACTTGTGCAACTCGCATAGCCCAAAGTGCCAACAATTAGCGAAATTTTTTGAGCACGCTTGGAGGAGTCGTGCCACCGATATGTTTTAAGGCCAATCACTCCACAATCCACCCTAAAGATCTGCACCATGACCCGGGCCATCCTGACTTTGTTTCTTGTGAAAGGTGCGAATGGGAATCTTTGCTGGTCATCCAGGACTGTCAGATAACTACAACGTAGGCAGCCCTTCACGATCGGTGCTAGAGTCAAGCGCCTCGTCCCGAGCAAAAAGCTATCAATTGTTCCTCCTTCGGCACGAGGATGAAGATCCTACCTTCGTTCCGTGATCGAAGCATGCATGCCTCTTTGTGCACACGATGAAGAGTGCTTAGACGTACATGAAAAGACGCGCAAGCGTCGCAACATGACACACAAGAGGCCGGGATCTTATCGTGAGCGCCTTCAAAACGGGGTTCGACTCCTCAAGTTAGTGCCAAAGAACTTTGAGCTAGTTCCGGTTCGGACTGTGTTGGGGAAACGTCTGAGTCCCCGTAGCTCTCTGTCTTAGACCAGGAGGTTGGCAAAGTGGCTAAGGATGAGCAATCGGTCCTCATTCTGAGGTCTTGACATGGAGTATCCCATTGTGGACTCAAACAAATCAATAAAGTGAACTGATAAAATGTGTGCCGTAAATCTCGAACTCTTATATTTTCATTTTAGTATCATCTTCAGCAAGAATTACCCCCTCGAGGACTATAAATACTTTTTTGCTTTGAGTTTTTACACTCGTTAAAAGAAAACCAAGGTGATCTGACTCCGCTGACTAATGCTCGGGGGCTTGGTCTTTTCATGTCTCGATGTTGCATGATGACTTGAAAAGTTATCAGAATCACATGAATAAGTTATCCCTGCAATGAGGCATGGATTAGCAATACTCTGCCTAGGCTTTTTATCTGTATGGGAAAATTTTCTAATCTATTCATCAACTATCAAGGCAGAACAAACAACACCGTAACATAAATTACATCTAGATCCTTAGACTACCTAACGGCGTATTTTGACATTTCCTCGACCTTTTCACTTATTATCTTATGTAAAAGGGATCCCTCGTTATTCTAAAAAAAGGGTCCCGAAGGAAATCTAGATCAACATTGTTAAAGGTTTGGAGTGCGTACAAGGCAGGCG
Organism: Puccinellia tenuiflora; assembly: GCA_012064385.1. Classification (NCBI taxonomy): domain Eukaryota; kingdom Viridiplantae; phylum Streptophyta; class Magnoliopsida; order Poales; family Poaceae; genus Puccinellia; species Puccinellia tenuiflora. Next base: position 376,329 of record QRDG01001241.1, read on the forward strand.
TTCGTGTAGGGGAGCGTTCCGCCTTAGAGGGAAGCAACCGCGAAAGCGGGGGTCGACGAAGCGGAAGCGAGAATGTCGGTGTTAAAATCCCCCAAAACCAACCAAGGAATAATAGAAGTCATCTTATTGTGTTGGATGTTCTTAGGGAATGTACAATGGTAGAGAAGTCACGCCTTTTTCAGCCATCCACATCATCTAGAGAAGGCAGAAATTGTACAACTCTCTTATTCTTATCTGTAACAATTAATGAGAATTAATTAACTTTCGGGTTATTTATTTTCGTGTCCTACTTCGCTTAGTTCTCCTTGTTTGAGCCCTACTTCCTTAGTTGTCCTCGCCTTTGCCCCACTTCGCACTTTTGAGGCTCGATGATGGCCAAACGGCCGTTTCCGTCGGGTCAACAATGTTTGACCATTACTTGGCCTGACGTATGGGCCCGGACGGCCATGCCAGACCGCATTTTAGTTCCACCTTGCTAGTTTATAGTGCGTACGACCGGTTTATAAACTCCAATGTGGTACATGTTGCACTACCTATGGTTCTACATGTGATTGGGCCCATATAACCATGTTTAGTTTTTTATGTGCTGATTAAATCATGATAAACATTTAATTTCCTCTGTGCTCTCTCGAACCCGATGATAAATTAATCATGATAAACAATTAATTTCTTTTGTTTAGAAATAATTCGTTGATTAACTACGTCGTTTTGTTCTGTGCTCTCTCGAACCCGATGATTAAATCATGATAAACATTTATATTCCTTTGTTGAGATAATTCGTTGATTAACTATGTATTTTTATTTTGTGCTCTCTTTAACCTTATGATAAAACATGATAAACATTTAATTTCTTTTGTTTAGAAATAATTCGTTGATTAACTACATCGTTTTCTTCTGTGCTCTCTCGACCCCGATGATTGAATCATGATAAACATGTAAAAAATTTCGTTGAAACGAAATAAGATTTCATTAAACCTCAATAAATAAGATTTCATTAGTACTCGATCGAGTTCTTGACGGTACAAAAGATGTTCAACTACTAAACTAATACTAAACTACTGAACTAATAGTACTACTGAACTAATACTCAACTACTGAACTAATACTAAACTACTGAACTACTACTACGAAGCCCTAATTCTAGGGCTTCCGCCTCTTCGCTGGCGGTGTGTCGGAGGAGTCTTCGTCGTCGTCGGCGTCGTCGTCCTCCTCCTCTCGTCATCGTTGTCGTCGGCGAAGGCATCGTCCTCGTCGTGTCGTCGTCGGCATCGTCCTTCTCCTCCTCCTCGTCATCGGCATCATTGTCGACGTCATCGGCGGGGACCTCCTCCGCCTCCACCTCAGCCTCCGCCTCCGCCTCCACCTCAGCCTCCGCCTCCGCCTCCTTCTCCTCCTGCTGCTGCTGCTGCTCCTCCTCCTGCTCCTCCTCATCCTGCTCCTCCTCCTCCTCTAGCTTCAGGGAGGAGGGCTCAGATGAGGACGGGCCCCCCTCCCACCAGCCCTGGAAGCCCTCTTGGTCTTCGGCGGAGGCATCATCGCCCGGGACGAAGTCGTCGTTCCACCAGTGGTTGCCTCCGCCGTCCATGGTTTTTTTTTGGTGGTGTTGGGAGAGCGGAGAGTGGCGTGTGGTGAAGTGTGGGAACCGCAGGGAGTAAATCTGAAACATTTAACCGCCGGCCGCTTCATTTCTTGGAAAGACAAGTTTGAGAAGACAAGACACTTCATTTCTTCAAGTAATCATGACTGTCTCTGACGCGGATGCATGCATTTTGACACGTTAAACATCTCGACGCGTCACATGCATTTTTATGCTTCAAATGAGCTCTAAAGCTAGGGTAAACAACCCCATTTCTAAGCAAGTTTTTTTCGTCCTTCTGTAAATGAGCCCAAAAATACAATATGAACCATATAGACATGTCACGACCATGTTGGACACGAACTGACGTGATAATTTGATTCATGCCATGCCAATTCGCGTCCAGAGCGCGCCGTGGCGCGCTCTAGCGCTGTCTTGCGCGTTCTGGACGCGCTCTGGACATGAATTGGACGCGACTTGAAATTTATGATTTTTCATCCGTACTGGTACACTTCAAATGAATATTCCCCCAGTCTTTGTATTTTTCTGACGTTTTCTCAATTTATGGAAATTGTTTGTCGGTAAATCGTATTAAACTCATTTAATGTGCGAAATATAGTTAATAAGATCAAAAAATCATGAAATTCAGGGATTATGCCTCCCATATGATATGGATTGCGTTAAAATTGTGAGAGGTCAATTTCCAATCTTATTTGTGGTACCTACTTCACAAAAACTGTTGATTTCGGTACTAAACAAAATGTAAAAAAAGGAATCTTGCTTTTGCAACATTGTTTAAAATGTCAAAACACATGTTTGTGCCGAGTAAGGGCATCATAGAACAAAGGTAGACATGGATATGCCACGATCTTGGTCATTTGGCTTGAAAACCATTTAACTCCACACAAGGTTGTCCATTTTGTGAACACTTCTTTTATAAAATTATGTTATTGCAAGTTTACGATTTTTTCGTCCATATTAGTAATCTAAAAAGGAAGATCCCCTCTAGTTTTACTTTTTTTTAATGTTTTCTCGATTTATTAGATTTTTTTCAAAACATGGCCAAAATTGTCCGTGTGACCATTCATATCTAAAGGTGAATTTTTTCCTACGTTTTTCTTTGCAATTGCATTCAATCTTTATAGACTACGTTATTATGATTTTTACATAATTTTGGTGCCAAACTATAACACACTTGTAGTTCAAAATTCTTTATTTCTCGATAAATGCTAGTAAACTGATTTAATGAGTGGAATATCGTTAAAAAGCTCAAAAATTCATGATATTCAGAGGTTATGCCTCCCATATGATATAGTTTGTGCGATAATTATGAGAGGTCAATTCTAAATCTTATTTGTGGTACCTACTTCACAAAAAATGGGGGTTTCGACACTAAATAAAATGTTTAAAAATAAAATAAAAAATCTTGGAATCTTTCTTTGGCAACATTGTTGGCAATGTCAAAACGCATGTTTTTGCCGAGTATGGTCGTCATAGCACGAAGGTAGACAGGGATATGCCATGATCTTGGTCTTTTAGCTTGATAGCCATGAATCTTCATCCAAGACAAGGTTATCTGTAGCACCCTCAATTTGAAAAGCAAGAATACATTGTGAATATGCTAGGCCCTGGATCGAGTATCGCTAGCATTCACCAACAGGATGTAATATCATGCATAAATGTTATACGTTATTACATCGCAAGTACGAATGATCCAGAAATAAAGTGCTTTATTACAACTTTGCATAGCCAAAGCTAGCTTAAAATAAAATATAGTTCCACAAATATTATTCAGAGTTCAAGCAGCAAATAAAGTAGCACTGAGCTCCATCATCTCCATGTGCCACTGGCGACCATGTTGGTTGTAAGCTCGAAATAACATACGTCCTTACTCCTCATCTGAACACCCTGCAACATTAATGTTGCAGCCCAGGGAATTTGGGTCAAAACCTTGTGACAGGCTAGCAAGTATCACACTATGGTGGTATATAAATGGCAAAGACTACCACTACATGCTTATTTGGCTGGTGGTGTTCAAGGCTATTGCAGAAAGCAAATTTTATCCTACTTTTCATAAAACCTTTTTCAATTTCGACTTAACATTATGAGACACTCCCATGGAACGCATCCAATGTCTCATTTACCCGAGTTCACCCAACAAGTTTTATTACTGAAATTGGAATGAGTGAGATCTTCTGTCAACATCCTTATTTGGTCACTCGTGAATTGTCCGTTACCGGGGACACGGCTAAGATCTTAGTTTTAAATACTCTCGAGAGTTTGTGGCACTTTCCCCACTAGACCCAATCAACCCAAACTTCCTAATCACACATTTAGTGAGAAGAAAAGGAGAAGATCAAGACAATACTTTTCAGAAGTACTTTCCCATGGTACTCTAGCGAGATCACTGCCGTCCTACCCCTCTACATCATCAGATATCACTGACCCAGGTCCACACAACTGACTCCGTCAAGACAGAGCCCATATGACTAGTGGTTGCACGGTCGGGCAAACAAACACGGTGTGACATTAATCTCAAACCCTAGGTGGCCTTTCACAAGTGCACATATTCAGGTTCACACCATAGAAATGGGCCCGAATAGCCACTCAACTTCGCCTCCATCATACAAACCAATACCACCTAGGTAATTCATTAATTTAGTAGAATTTTTCTTAACTCAACTACAATAAAACAATACATTTTTACAGCAAGCAATTCCACTAAATTTCATAGGTCACTAAATCAACTAGTCATGTGGCTATCCTAACAGGTTTGCATAGCATATAGATTTAATAAAATAGCCTATCATGCATGCTACTGAAAAAATAGTCTACAGTGCAATAGAAAAATAGTAATTGGTCATTCATGAATTTGTGTATGCACTTGCCTTGGTAGTTGTTCAGGTTATTGCAACACTCACAGCACTCCTGGCACTCTTCACAATCTAAACAAACAATTGCATCAAATCAATACACAGACAAAATGGCAGTACAATAAAATATGCATGCAACATGATTTGCTAACACACAAGTCAAGGTTAAACAATTAATAAAGTTATTACTTTCTGTTATTTACTATATGCATGATGCTCATGATTCATATTTTAAGTGGTTTTAATTATTTAAAACAAATACTATGGTCAAAATATCACTATTTGAGTTTCTACAAAAACATTATCAATGCATGATGCACAAGTGCAAACCAAAAATACTACTGGACAGAGGACACTAAAAGACACACTTTTGCAGAAGAAAATAATTTAAAATAACTTATAGATTTAAAGTTATGTCAAAATTACTCAAATCTCACATTTGAAACTTGAATAATTTCAAATTGGCAAAACAGAAAACTAATTGTTCTAAAATAATCTACAGATCATAAGGTTTTCAAAAATATAAAGTTCATTAAATTTGGCCGAGCCATTGAAAAGATATGATGAAATGAAGTTTCAGGGACTTTTCTGCAAAACTGCCAGATTAATTTAATTCGGCCGAAATTACAGAAAAAGGCACTTGACGTGGCGCTGATTAGGCGCTGACTGTGCGCTGACTGGGCGCTGAATAGGCGTGCTCTGATTGGACGGTACCGGTTCGGTAAAAGAAATAAAAGGAAGCCGTTGGATCGAGATCCAACGGTCCAGATCGGAAGCATCTGCGGCCGGCCGGAGTTAGGGTTCCGGTGGACGGCGGCGCACGGCGGCGACGGTGCGGCATAGGTGTTCCCGACGATATGGGGCTCTCCTGGACGTGCGGAGCTTACCTGGACGTTCAGGGCGACGAGGCGATCTCGATGGCGAAGCCTGGGGCAGTGGAGCATCCTGGTTCTTCGCCAATCTCTCGCCGGAGTTGATGGCGACGGTGGATGGCTTCTGTCGATCACAGTAGCGTCGATCTAAGGGGAAAGAAAACGCGAGACCTTGACAAAACGGAGTGCAAAGAAAAGTTAAGAAGGTTGGGACGGGAGAGGGACTCGAGGTCGCCGGGTTCCACCGGTGTGTGCAGATCTCGCCGACGGCAATGGCGGCGTGGTGAGGTCGATTCCAGGCAGCCTGTGTCAGGATACTGACGAGTGCAACAAGGTGTCGATCAACATTCAGTTATCCAATGGCCGTCTCTTCACCAAGCCAACGGCGCAGATGCGAGGATAATGTTTGGTCTAGTACCTTTTACTGTTTATCTACCGTGAACGGGTATAAGCCCAGCTGCGCCTGGCTCCCTTGATCTTATCTCCCTCTATTATTGCCCTCGAGCAAAACCTAAAAGAATATACTCTACATGTACTGAAACCCCAAGTCTGGGTATCATACGGAGCAATTTCCCGTCTATATCTCTTTCCTGAGTTTCGATTAGCGAGTTATTGTTGAGTTCCTGATGATTCCTCGTTGGATCCCCACTGGGACCTGACAAATTGGTATCAGAAGCTTTCGATCCTCGGCGGCGAGTTGAGTTGGAGTGCGGGGAAGGTTTGGGGCTCCAATAAAATCCCTCCCTCCTCACCCAATTCGCGGCGGCGGTCGTAAATCTAGTCGACGGAGGCGGCTTGGCGGCGGTGGCACCCGAGTTAAGGGGAATCGATGGTGGCGGTTTGGATCAGCGACGGCAGCCTGCCTGAAAAATTTTCAGTGTAAAATTCCTCTACTCAGTGACTAAAGTGAGATGGGGCGTGGTTCTAAAGCCAGCCTAGAAGGAGACGAGGCGCCAGATCTTCGTGCAATTCGACAACAACTTCGTGAGACACGTAAAGAGATTGAAGATTTGCGTCTAGAGGTCAATACGATCAAAGCTGATGTACGGACGATGAACCTGAAGCAAGACGAAGTTGTTGATGTGGTGTCTGAGATGAACTCGGCTATTGGTAAGATAAGCACACAACTCACTGCTATGTCTGGTGCTATAAATTCCCTGAGAACACCAAACATTTCTGCTGAGAGGGCACAACAGAAATCCCCAACTTTTCAGCAATCACAACAACAACAAGGAGGGCAATTGACAGAAGAACTGAAGAAACGCTTGCTGTTAGAACAGGAGAAGACTAAAATCTTAGACATGATGACAATGAACAAGTTACACCCAATTGAGACAGGCAGACGCTCGGCTCCACCAGGATTTGCAGGACCAAGTAGATGACTTGCACCAACCCCCAAGCAGGCGTCTACTCCTGTTTTTCATACATTTGGCCAGGAACACCCTAAGTTGCAGCAACTATGGGAAGGTTACGCTAGGGACTACGAGAAGGAAATGAGAATGCAGTTTTTCAAATCGATAACAAAAGGCCCTAGAATGGATTTCCCTCGTTTTGACGGTGATAATCCGGTGGGATGGATTCGACAATGTGAAAAATATTTCCAAATGGCAGCAGCTCCTGAGGAATACAAAGTTCACCTAGCACAGCTATACTTTGTAGGCAGTGCAGATGTTTGGCTCAGAAGGTCTGGTTTACACAAGCAACAACTCTCATGGACCCAGTTTGCAGAGGAAGTAGTGCACAGGTTCTCTGGTTCTAGCACTTATGAGCTGGCAGAAAAATTCAACAACATTAGGCAGAACAATTCCACTGTCAAGGAGTATACAGAATTGTTTGAGGAGCTCATGGCTAATATACTAGAAGAAAATCCTGATTTACAAGAGGACTGGTTCATTAAATGTTATGTTAATGGCCTGCGAGACTCTATAAAATCCCAGTTATGGCCTTTAAGACCTGCCAGTTTAACTACAGCTTACTGGCACGCAAAAGAAATGGAACAGTGTCAGCCTGTCAGAAAATCTTATGTCCCACAATCTCAGAAATTCAGTAGCAGTAATACTTACAAAGCTCCCGCTCCCTTACCTGTGGTTAGCAAACTACCGGATACCAGTGTTGTTGCTCCAAAACCAAGAGTAAAAGGGCAATGTTGGAGGTGTGGTGACCTCAACTAGGCTCCTGGGCACAAATGCAGACAAATTCCTGTCTTGAATTTTCTGGCTGAAGCATTGGATCAAGAACAGAGGCTGCAAGCACATTATGAAGAAAGTAAAGAAGAGGCAACTGAGGAACAGGCAGAAACAATTCAAGCCCAACTCATGAGTATTTCATTGCAAGCACTGGGACAAAAACCTCTGGCAAACACTCCTACTATGCTCATTAACATAAAAGGGAAACGAGCAATTGCCCTATTGGACTCTGGAAGTAGTACTTCATTCATAGATTTAAATTTTGCATTAAAGACTGATTGTCTACTGCAATCTGCTCCCACCAGAGAGGTCAAAGTAGCTGGAGGAGGCACTCTGTTATCTGAAGCAATAGCACAAGACTGTGTTTTCACAATAGCAAATCATAAATTCCAGAATACATTCAGAGTTTTAAATCTGCCTGACCATGAAGTGATTTTAGGTTGTGATTGGTTTACACAACATAGTCCTTTCACTATGGATTTCCAGAAATCATCTTTATCAATACAGAAACAGGAAGAGGGTACTGTGATATTACCAATCTGCACATCAGGTACTGAAATGAGTGAAATCCCAGTGGAACAGCTGCATAAATTAATTGAACAAGGAGCCGTAGCCTATCTAATTCATCTGGACAATTTTCCTACCTCTGCTGATCAACAAGCAAAAATCTGGCTAGAGCTGAATAATATTCTCAAGGAATTTGCTGATGTTTTTGAACATCCTACAGAACTCCCACCACATAGGCAGTGTGATCACACAACACCACTCAAACAAGATGCAATTCCTCCTATAGCCAGACCATATAGGGTACCACACAAACAAAAAGATGAGATGGAGTCTCAAATAACAGAATTGCTGAAAAACAAGACAATTAGGCCAAGTCAAAGTCCCTATGCCTCACCTGCTATACTAGTTCGCAAGAAAGATGGCAGTTGGCGATTATGTGTGGATTACAGGAAACTAAATGCTTTGATTATCAAAAACAAGTTCCCAATACCAGTTATTGAGGACCTACTCGATGAAATCCATGGTGCAAAAGTGTTCTCCAAATTGGATTTAAGGTCAGGCTCTCACCAAATAAGAATGAGCCCGGCTGATATTCCAAAAACAGCTTTTCGCACATATTGTGGACACTATGAATATATGGTGATGCCTTTCGGATTGTCCAATGCCCCTGGCACCTTCCAGGCTTTGATGAATGAAATATTTGCTGATCATCTACGGAAATTCATTTTGGTCTTTTTCGACGATATTCTCATATACAGTCCAGACAAACAATCTCACTGCAAGCACCTACAAATTGCTTTGTCTTTACTCCGAACAAACAAACTTTTTGCTAAGCAAAGTAAATGTGTATTTGGTGTTCCCCAGGTTGAATACCTCGGGCATGTGATCAAAGGTGGCGGGGTATCCACTGACCCTTCTAAAATTGCTGCAGTCACAGATTGGGCAACTCCTCTGAATATTAGCCAACTCAGAAGCTGGCTGGGTTTCACAGGCTACTACAGATGTTTCATTCGAGATTATGGCATAATTTCTCGACCATTGTTTGATCTGCTCAAGAAAGGCCCTTTTCTTTGGACCCCTAAGCATGAACAAGCTTTTCAAACATTGAAACAAGCCCTCATCACAGCGCCAGTCCTGGCTTTACCTGATTTCTCAAAACCCTTTGTCATGCATAGGGCAGTGGTTTGGGTGCTGTCTTAATGCAAAATGGCAGAGCACTAGCATATTACAGTGTGGCCTTGGGTCCTAAAAATTCTTGCCTCTCTGCATATGAAAAGGAAGCTTTAGCAATCATCGAGGCAATTAAAAGATGGCGCCATTACTTCATAGGATATTCTCTGATTATCAAAACCGACCATCAAAGTTTGAAGTACATTACTGAGCAAAGAGTAGCTGAAGGCATACAGCATAAACTGATGCTGAAATTGCTGGAATTCAATTTCTCGGTGGAATATAAAAAGGGAAAAGAAAACACAGCTGCTGATGCCCTTTCCAGGAAATTTTCATCTTTATTTGCAATCTCGGCAGCAACACCCACTTGGATCTTGGAAGTGGTAAATAGCTACTCAGCGATGAGAGTACCAAGGAATTGGCACAAAAGTTCTTAATCTCACCTCCAGGGCCTACATCTGACTATTCCTTCAAGGCAGGGATAATAAGATATAAAGGAAGAATATTGTTGGGGCAGGACACCAAGCTACAGGCAAGTATCCTATCTTCCTTGCACCCTTCAGCAATTGGTGGGCACTCTGGCATGAGAGCCACCTATCAGAGACTTAAGAAGCTATTCTATTGGCCAGGAATGAAGAAAACTGTGGAGGAATGGATCACTAAATGCCCAGTTTGTCAAAGAGCTAAACATGAGCAGTGCAAGTATCCAGGGCTTTTAGACCCACTGCCCACACCAGACATGGCATGGGCCCATATTTCTATGGATTTCATTGAAGGACTACCGAAATCACAAGGCAAGGAAGTAATTCTAGTGGTAGTTGACATGTTCACAAAATACTCTCATTTCATTGCACTTTCACATCCTTATTCGGTACAATCAGTTGTTCAAGCCTTATGGGATAATGTATTCAAGCTTCATGGGCCTCCTCTTGTGATAATCTTAGACCGAGACAGAATCTTCACAAGCACAATGTGGAAAGAAATATTCAAAGCCCTCAAGGTTGAACTCAGATTCAGTTCGGCTTACCATCCCCAATCCGATGGCCAAACGGAGCGAGTGAACCAATGTTTAGAATCATATCTGCGCTGCATGACTTTCAATGAACCAACGAAATGGGCCTCTTGGTTATCTCTAGCAGAGTTTTGGTACAATACATCATTCCACACTGCTCTCAACCTGACACCTTTTCAAGCTCTATATGGATTTCCACCCCCACAAATCAGTGAGTTGTCAGTTTCTGGACCAACAGACATGGAAGAAGTGGACTTCTTAGCAGCAAAACAACAAATGCTTGATCATCTCAAGGTGAATCTAGCCAATGCAGCAGCTAGAATGAAGAAGTATGCGGACCAGAACAGAAGCGAGCGAGTGCTGGAAGTGGGCGACATGGTATATCTCAAGACGCAGCCCTACAGGCTGGCGGCTTTCAGTTTACGTGGTGCTATCAAATTACACAGTAAATTTTATGGCCCCTTCAGAATTGTCAAAGCAGTGGGGAATAGAGCATACCAATTACTGCTACCTGATGGAGTTAAGATCCACCCAGTTTTCCACGTCAGCCAATTGAAGAAACACATTGGTCCTAATGTTGTTCCTTGTGCTGACCTTCCCCTCATCTCGGACACGGGTGCAGTACGCACTGAACCAGGTATGGTGCTCCAAGTCAGGTAGATCCCAAGAAACAACATGGCAGTGGTCCAATGGCTCATACAATGGGAAAATCTTTCTCCAGAAGAAGCTTCTTGGGAGGATGCAGCTTTCATTAAGAAAATATTTCCAGTGTTTTTCAGGTCCACTGTCGACCAATGGATGAATCCATCGGCAGATCCTTGAGGTCAAGGATCTCCTGAAGAGAGGGGCATTGTTAGGATACTGACGAGTGCAACAAGGTGTCGATCAACATTCAGTTATCCAACGGCCGTCTCTTCACCAAGCCGACGGCCCAGATGCGAGGATAATGTTTGGTCTAGTACCTTTTACTGTTTATCTTCCGTGTACGGGTATAAGCCCAGCTGCGCCTGGCTCCCTTGATCTTATCTCCCTCTATTATTGCCCTCGAGCAAAACCTAAAAGAATATACTCTACATATACTGAAACCCCAAGTCTGGGTATCATACGGAGCAATTTCCCGTCTATATCTCTTTCCTGAGTTTCGATTAGCGAGTTATTGTTGAGTTCCTGATGATTCCTCCTTGGATCCCCACTGGGACCTGACAGCCTGGCGGCGCTCGGGCTAGGGTTTCTGAGGGGAAAAGAAGTGGACGTCGAGGAGATTATAAGGACGTGAAAAAGAGCAAGGGAATCGCCCGCGTTTGTTAGGATTCGCGGGGAGTTCGCGTCGGCCACGCGACGAGGAAGGCGTGCGCCAGGGTTGAAGGTCGATGACGTCAGCCTGCATCATGGCGGTCCCGCGTGCTAGCGAGAGAAAGAGAGGGAAGAGGAAAAAAAAGAAAGGGAGGCCGGTGCGGGGTGAGATGGGCCGGTCCTGGGCTGGCAAAGGGCTGGCTGGCCGTTTTCTTCCTTTTTTTTAACAGAACTTTCTTCTTTTCTTTTATCTGTTTTCAAAACTGAAAATAAAACTATAGCAAAACTTTTTATAAAAATTTGCAAAAATACTTTTCAGAGATCTTCTCTAATTTAGAATATTATGGCACTAATCTTGCCATCCAATAAAATCAAAATATTTGAAAAGATGGTTAAGGTTACTTAGCACCTTTTATTCCATTATTTTGAATAAATAAAAACAAACATTTGAAATATTGACTAGGGTTGCTTTGCACCCTTTATGTCACTTAATAAAATATATTCTTAATTTTGAAATCTTTTACTATTTCAAGCAAATTAAATGCAACAAACACCTGATGCTGATGAATGCCATGCATGATTTTGAGTTTTGAAACTTAAACAACAAAAAGTTTTTGATCCCTCTGAATTTTCAAAATTTGAAAATCTTGGGATGTTACATTATCAAATATTATGTTATTGCAAGTTTATGATTTTTTCTCCATACTATTACTCTAAAAAGAAAGATCTCCCCTGGTTTTACATTTTTTTTTATGTTTTCTCGATTTATTAGATTTTTTTCAAAACATGGCCAAAATTGTCCGTGTGACCATTCATAGCTAAGGGTGAATTTTTCCTACTTTTTTTCTTTGCAATTCCGTTCAATCATTATAGACTACGTTATTATGATTTTTACATAATTTTGGTGCCAAACTATAACACACTTTTAGTTCAAATTTCTTTATTTCTCGATAAATGCTAGTAAACTGATTTAATGAGTGGAATATAGTTAAAAAGCTCAAACATTCATGATATTCAGAGGTTATGCCTCCAATATGATATAGTTTGTGTGATAATTATGAGAGGTTAATTTTAAATCTTATTTGTGGTACCTACTTCACAAAAAATGGGGGTTTCGGCCAAACTTGAAAATAATGTACTGCAAGTTCATGATTTTTACTTCATACTACTACACTTAGAAGGAACATTCCCATGTTTTCCAACATAATTATACATAGAGTGCCCGTTTACATAGAACCCTAGAACTAAAAAGAACTACCACTCGTCGTCATCGTTGAAAACCTCAACTGGATCCTTGCCTTTGCCCTTGCCCTTTCCCACCGAGTTGTTCAGAGCCTTCTGCAGGTCCTCCTCGTACTGCGCGGCTCTGGCTTGCTCCTTTGCTCTTGCCTTCTCTGCTTCGACCGTAGAAGCGACCAGAGTCTCCGTGAGCTGTTGTTGCTCAGCGGAATGTCTGGCCTGCTCCGTGGTTTGATAGTCGGCTCTAACCCATGCCAGACCCGGGTCAACCACCTGCTCCTCCTCATCGGACTCAAGATCGATGAAGGGAATGGGATCAGGATCAATGGCCCGACGGACGGCATAGCTGCCCCTACCCCTGCTCGAGCTGGGAGGAGTCCTGCTCGAGCGCCGAGGGGTCCTGCTCGAACATGAACCGTCGTCTCTTCTACCCTCGCTCGACTCAAGAAACTAAGGATAGGTGATGCGGCGGCTGCGGTTGGAGCTGCCCCCACGACCGGGAGTGGAGTGGCCACCACCATGAGCCATGGCAAGATCGGGGCGTGGGTGGCAAGTAGAGAGGAAGAGGAGGTCAGTGGGCGACGTTGGTGCAATGGTACAGGAAAAGGGCTCCTTTTCTAGGCATCTGCGTCCGGACCGGCAGTAATGGCCACCGTCGACAGGTGCATTGATTCGGCTCGGCAGACTGGCACAGACTAGGCAGGCAGAGACGGCAAGGCGGCGGAGCAGATGAGCGGCCAGGCCAGCAGCGGCCGGCAGCTTAGGCGGCGATGCAGCCTTTTGCTGGCCAGGGGACACCGCCATTAAAGGCGCGCTCATTCGGGGACGGCGAGCTGCATGCGCCCTTCTCCAATGGCCCCACTTGTAAGCTTTAAGTGCAGTAACGGTCAAACGAGGTTGACCCGACGGAAACGCACCGTTCGGCCGTCTTTGAGCCTCGAAAGAGCGAAGTGGGGAAAAGGCGAGGATAGCTAAGGAAGTGGGGCTAGAACCAGGAAAATTAAGGGGACGCCGAGAAATAAAAAACCCTTAACTTTTGGTAGGAACTAGCATGGTGGCCCTCGCAAATGCGAGGGAATTATCTTAATTGTGCCAAAATGATTGAGATAGGAAAGTGTTTTAGTCTAATCACACGAACCCATGATTGATACATACATATATCTAAATCTAGTATGATCTATTTAAAATTTCCAAAGATCTATAATAATACAAATTAAAATTTTCTCAAGGAAATAGGCCTATGTATATAATTCTATAGTGGTTTGAAATTCTTCCAAGTAAGAAGTCCAAACTGAGTATGATTTTTAGGAATAATTCCTAAGACCCACATTTCTACAAATTAAACTATCTATGTGAAACACAGCTAACTATGAATCTATTGAAATTCCTGTGAATAAAAGTAGAACATATATCATCTGTGTATACCGAAGAGGGAATATAATTACTGATTTTTCCTACAACAACCTCAACCTTGTTTACTGGTATTTATATATCTACAGGGGTGTCATCATTCTCTTGTGGAAGCACATTCCTGGTTGGCAAGATCAATCATCCACTTCCATGCACATTTTGTAGATATAGTTGTGGAAATACATTACATGTGACTGTGCCATTCGGCTGAATCTAATGGTAGAACTCTAACCAAGTTCAACTCGTGGCACTAAATCATTAGGATATATTGATCAATATTTCATCCATCAAGTATCATATTTGTAGGGTAGGTTTCCTATAACATTAGCAAAAAGTATATGAAACAGGAACTAACTAATCGCTTGCTGTGTTTCATGCATAGGCATCACTCCTGCTTACAACCCCTCCGTCCATTATCGCGTAAGTTTCTCTTTCGCGAAAACGCAAAAGCCTTGCGTTTCGATGCATTGATAGAAAAGAAGATTGTTATGTACAAGTACAACGGGGACCACGCCACACCATACAACTCTACCTGAAACCCTAGTCTAGGGGAGAAGTTGGCGAAGACCCCGGGCTCCCGCGTTTGCCCAATCCTGTGCCTCGGCCTTGATCGTTTCTAGCAGAGAGGAGATGGAGGGACGCGCATTGTCATGTACACAATACATAACTAGGTAATGAATACGTAGCTAAATCCGTGTATCCACGGAATAACACATGGTTCAACAAATGGAGTCATTTGCATTGAAGAACATTAACAGAGCTTTCATTTTCATCTGGAACATTTTGAAAGGACAAGTATGTCGCCTAGCGGGGGAGGGGTGAATAGGCGATTTAAAATTTTAGCGTTTAATTTATCAAGCACACAAAACCTAATATACTAGGTTCACCTATGTGCACCAACAACTATTCTAAGCAAGATAACAACAAGGTGATAGCAAGATATAATACTTCAAGCACGAAGGCTATCACAATGTAAATTGCATAAGTAAAGATCTTGGGTATAGAAATAACCGACACATACGGAAACGAAGATGTATTCTCGAGTTCCTCCTTTTGAAGGGAGTACGTCTCGTTGGAGGGGTGTGAGATCGCCACCACAGGCCTACTCAACTCCACAAAGGCCTCACCCTATTCTCCGATGAACCGCACCACAAAGGTTTGGTTCACCTTCCACTATATCGGAATCCTTCAAGCGGAATCCGGAGCCTTTACACCACTAAGCTTGGGGCACGCATCCACAACCGAATTGGAGGCTCCCAAGAATCACCACTAAGCCATATAGGGTCCAATGATCCAAGAGTAACAAGCTCACAAACTTTCACCTTCCACGAATCCTCGTGGAGAGCACAAACCGATGCACCTAATGCAATGGCAAGAGCACAAGTGCTCAAATCCTTCACTCTCAAATTCCAACAAAGCAACAAATGATTATGGGGGAATAAGAGAAGAAGAACAAGGAAGAACTCAACAATTGAATCCCAAGATCTAGATCCAAAGGTTTCCCCTCACAAAGAGGAGAAAGTGATTGGTGGAGTTGTAGATCTAGAGCTCCTCTCTTGATTCCCTAAATATAGGCAAGAATCATTGGAGGGATTGAGAGGAATCAAACCTTTGGAGGTCAACAATGGAGGAGAGAGAGAAGCACCAAAACTTGTGAACCGGTAAGATGACCCCTTAAATAGGTCCCCACCAAATCCAACCGTTATGTGCAGTTTTCCTGCGCGGGCTGGAACTTCCGGGTTTACCCCGGAATTTCCGGACCCCCCGGAGCGACCCGGACGCCCTAGGGAGCCCTCTGATCATAGTCCGGAACTTTGGGCCGGAACTTTGGCTGGATATATCCGGAGGGGCGGAAATTCCGGCCTAAGGACCGGAACTTCCGGCCTAGTGAAAAACTGCAGAAAGAGCAAAACAAAAACGACAATATCTCTCGCATCCGGACTCCGTTTTCGATGATCTTGGGCTTGTTGGAATCGCAACTAAAAGCTCTACAAGATCATGCAGAGAAACATCATAGTCCATCATGTGAGGTCACAAGGAGATAGTTTGACCTCTCTAAAATAGACACACCGGTAAAACCTCCAACAACAAAAATGCAACAAGATGTGCATATGAAATCAGTTTTTAATGAACTAGAACTTTCTATGGAGATGAACACAAGCTCTAAATCCTCACATGAATAAAAGACAAATAACAACCAAGAAACATGATATTCCAAGTATAATCCAAAGGTTTGAGCTCTCCACAAATATGCGATCAAGTTATTCACTTGAGAGCCCCTCTTGATAGTACGACATCTATCCTATAAACCGGTCTCCCCAAAAGCATGAAACTGGTAGCCAATTGATAATCCCCAAGAGCAAGAAATCACTGTAGCACAATTCGATAAGTATTTGAGTGTCAAACCTACGAGGAGCTAAAGGTAAACTATCTATTCTCTAAAGCCCTATAACCCTCTTATATGGCCTTTTATGCAAAGCAATAAATTTGAGGATGAAAGGAACTAACTAATGGAAGCAAGTGGTGTGGAGTAGGTTTATCTAGCAACAAGTTTCTAAGAGCAAGTTTTCTAATGCAAGTTTCTTAAAGTAGCAAGTAGCAAGGATCTCAAGTAGCAAATATCTCAAGGGAGCAAATGTTCTGGCAATTGTTATTTCATTCATGTGGTTGTCACAATTAGTGAAGCACATATTTTAGTCTTAATTGTTTCTTCTAGGGGGGAGCCATAAATAGGTGTAGCCAAGTGAATGAGCAAATTACACAACTCTTATGATGGATCTCATGGCCAATCTAATGTGCAACACAAGAATTATTAAGACATAATTGTCCCACCATAGCCTTAAGTTCTAGGGTCTCCCATATATCCCCCAATAGAATAACTTCATGGTTCGATCTTGGGTTTACTTGTCCTCCCAAGTCTCCCTCACTCCATTACCTTACCGGTGATCACCTTACATGCATTCCCCAACATATGCATGCACTCATACATTGTACATCAAGACAATCATAAAAGATAACAAAACTTGTATGCAACCAATCAACGAACTATTTCACTATTGCCATGAACAAATCACTTCTCAAACATAGATGGAGAGACACAATAGATCACGGGAAAAGTATATTGCATCATACATCATGTTTGCCAAGAGTTTACAGTGGAGAGATTGAGATGATCTTGCTGTAGATGTTGATGATGATCACGCTGGAGGGGGGTGGAGCCCTCCGAAGGTGGATTCCGGCGGCGTTTCCCCCCTCTGATCTTCTCCGACGGCAGCCTTCTGTCTCTCTGTTTCTGGTTTTGTGTTTCTCCGCCGCCTCCTCTCGAAACTCCTCGGGGGGCTATTTTTATAGGCGTTTTTAGGTCACGAGGATGCTTCAGGGTGAAGGATCGACGCAAACGGGGCCACGAGGGCCAAAATAGGTGGGCCCACGCGGCCTGGTACTGTAGCCGCGTGGGGCACCCCCTTTTGCCCCTCCGGCCTCCGTTCGCTTGCTTCTTTCGCTCCTAGGTCTTCCTCCTTCCAAAATAATGATCCCCGTAAATTTATAGCTCATTATGACGTCGTTAAGGCCCTGAAACAAATAGGGAAAGAAATAGGGGTTTTCTGCCTGCGCAGGATTAATTCAATAAAAAGGGAAATCATTATTAATTACCAAAAATCATTAAATAACAGTAATATACCCCTTATATGATGCAAATATGAATGGAATATAAGTATTATAGTGCAAAGTTCATGTATGCATTTTACATGCATCAACATCCCAAAGCTTAACTCATGCTCGTCCTCGAGTATGAAAGTGATAAAACTAACATGAACTTTGCAATATAATAACAACATGGATATAAAAGATGATTGCTACTGCTACATAAAGTCAAATGATTCATTATTCAAAGAAGTAGCAATATGCAAACAGTTTATAAAGTGATATCAAGTATATTCAATGCAAGGTTGTTCAATGATAGTTCACAAAGTGTAACATAAAAGATAGTAATATGGACGTTCTTACTTTTGCATACTTGTGGTCCATAGAGTGTAGATGAAAATCTGAATATAAAAGGTGGACACTTTGGAAAAGATGTATAAATGAGTAGAGGTCAAACATGCATAAGTTTCATCTATCCTCCAAACTATTCTACTTAAGTTATTGATTGCAATGGTAATACTTGGTGTCAAGCTCTCATTCCCCTATCATAGCATCTTGAATGATTGAAGTTAAATGTGAAAGCAAATATGAGTAGTGGCCTTGATAAAGTAAAGGTTAGATGTCTCATGCCCCTTGAATACAAGTACCTACACCATGATTACTCAACTTGGGAAACAAAGCAAGTTTAAGTTATCTATCATTGTAAGTAATAATGGTATCATCAAGAGCCTCAACTGGGGTACCTCTTGTCCCATGATATGGATCAAGCCCACATCAAAACAACAAGACAAACAAACATAATGAACAACCTCAACACCCTTTTTATTTACCACTTGATATAGCTTTTTATCGTAGGGTGTATCACAGAAAGTTCAAAATAGCATGTAAATAAATTTCCACCATGAATGATGCATGGCTTAGATTAGCGGCCCAGGTTTCTCTCTAACCATTTATACAAACTCATTTAAACTTACTCTATTTCCACATTATTTCATCATGATAGGCATCCATAAACAAAAGTACATGATATCAACTAAATAAATGATGGAACATGTTGAAAGCTTTGCATGTGACAGCACATATGGGCTAACTCCCAACCTTAAACATTTATCAAGCCACTATCATCATAATATTAATCACAATGGTTCATGTTTATTGAATGCAATAAAAGTAAAGTGTGCATCAAGTTCGCGAGAGCTTTTTAACCAACTTTTCCCATTAAAATAAATAACATAATCATTTTCATTTAGAGGTATAGATAACACAAATAACATGATAAACATACTTGGAATAGCATAAAACTAATAGCTAGATATGGTGGACTCACTAGAAAACTTTGGTTGAAGGTGTTGGAAACAAGTTTTTACTTGTTGGAATTTTTGGGCTAGCAAAAGGGAGAAAGATGACCATCTAGATGCATGCATGAGTGTCCATAGAACTAAATAATTCATGTCAAACAATGTGAAATAACATACAGCATCAAAACATGAATAAAAGATAGCTCATGATAAAGCATTTGCAAATTGACACTCATTAAAAACACATGAATTATGCAACTATATGTAACTTTTTAAATCAACTTAAACATCCCTTTCCCAATCATTATAATAGAATCCAACTAAATTCAACCCAAACTTCCAGTATCTCTCTCATATAAAAATGATAGTGGTGGCCCCAAAACAAAAACTAGACTAACATAACAAACAAATAAAAGACGCTCCAAGTTTATGCGATAAAGTGCATTGATAGAAAAACAGAAGTTAGACGTGTGCAAACCGAGAGTGTGTTGGTCCAGTGGGGATGTCTTCACATCCCCAAGATTATGGTTTTCACCATCCTTGGATAGCTCTTGGTGCATCTCCTCTAATCCCTGTGAAAAAACTTCAAAACACTGTTTCTCCCATTTCTTTTCTGTGGGGTGACATTAGTAGTGATAGACAAATGCATTACTTGCTTCTTATAATCCTTAGACAAAAATTCATATGAATGTCCAGAAAGTGTATAATGTTGTATGCCTATTAATAAACTCAATTGGATCAGCAAGATTGAAGTTAAAATTTCAAAACATGCATCAAACAATATTGGACAGAATCTGTCCAGAAAACTGACAGCAGAAAAAACGTATTTTTCTACCTGACTTACACATGTCTAAAAATTCTGAAAAAAATTCGTGCATACAGAGGATGAAAAGTTGCAGTTACAGAAAAAATATCAGCGCAATCGGAAATACAGAATAAGAAATAAAAATCATACCGTGCACAGAGCTGTGCTGGAATGAAATCTCCGCATTCAAAACAACAACTTTTTCATACCAAAATGGGTAAACTTGACACTTTATTAAAAATTCCAGAAACTTAAACTAAGAAAACATTCTCTTGCTACAGCAAGAGGACACAAAGAAAATCAAAAGTAAAAAAACCGGGTTGCCTCCCGTAAAGCGCTTTCTTTATAGCCATATAGCTAGACTTACTTACTTGATATCAAGATGGTTGGAGTGAGGTGGCTGAAAGAACAACTATGCCCGAGATGTCGCCTAGAGGGGGGGGGGGGGGTGAATAGGCGATTAAAACTTTTTCTAATTAGGGGCTTGATAATTGCGGAATAAAACTAGGTGTTTAAATTAACAAGCCAACAACCTAAAATTCTAGGTTTTCCTAAAGTGCACCAACAACTTAAGCTAAACAAGGCAAGCAACAAGGTGATAGCAAGATATAGACTTCAAGCACGATGGCTATCACAATGTAATTTGCATAAGTAAAAGCTCGGGTATAGAGATAACCGAGGCACGCGGAGACGAAGATTTATTACCGAGTTCCTCCTTGTTAAGGGAGTACGTCTCGTTGGAGGGGTGTGAGCTCACCACAAAAGGCCTACTCAAGATGCCACAAAGGCCTCACCCTATTCTCCGATGAACCGCACCCAAAGGTTTGGTTCACCTTCCACTATCGGAATCCTTCGGGGCGGATTCCGGAGCCCTTACAACCTTTGGGGCACACACCCACAACTCAATTGGGGGCTCCCAACGTGCCGAAGCTTCACAAGCCGAAGTCTTCCCGGCACCACCACCGTCTAGGGTCCAATGACCCAAGAGTAACAAGCTCCCAACCTTCAATCCCACGAATCACCGTGGGGAGCACAACCCGATGCAACAAATGCAAAAGGGCAAGAACACACCAAGTGGTCAAATTCTTCTCCCCAAAATCCAACCGAAGCAACTAATGCTACGGAGGGATTTAGGAGGAAGAACGGAGGAGAAACACCAAGAACTCCAAAATCTAGATCCCACAAGTTCCCCTCACTTAGAGGAGATTTTGATTGGTGGAGAGATGGATCTAGATCTCCTCTCTTGTTTCCCTAAATTTGGGCAAGAATCATCGGAGGGATTAGAGGGAATCGAGCTCTCAAAATGTTGGCAATGGAGGAGAGAGAGCAAGGGATGAGATCTACAAGAAAAATGGGGAAGAAGAAGCCGTTGGAGGAGAAAAACGTGGACAAAGGTGGAAGAAAAACTGCCCAGGCGGCCTGGCCTGGGGCCGGCCTGCAACTGAGCATCGATCGAACCAGCAGCGAACGGAAAGAGAAAAAAAAACAGGTGGCCCGGCCTGCACCCGGCCTTGGGCCGGCCTAGGATGCAGCTGGGCCGGGCAGGTGGCAGAAGGCCCCGGCCTCGGGCCGGCCTCGCGGGAGGAAAAGGCCGGGATGCCACCCGAACGGCCCGGCTAGGGGCCGGCCTCGGCCCGGCCAGGCCGGCAGTTTTTTTTCTTTTTCAATTTTTAAATTCTGTTTAGAAAAAATACTCCGAGATAGAATTGCAATAACTTTCGCATACGAACTCCGTTTTCGATAAACTTGGACTCGTTGGAATCGTCACAACGAGCACAACAAGAATATGTAGAGAAACATCATAGTCCAAGAATATATTATAAAAATAAATGGGAAAAGGTAAAAGCTCCCATTTGCAAATCGGAAATGCAATAACTTTCACCCACGAACTCCGTTTTCGATAATCTTGGACTTGTTGGAATCGTCACAACAAGAACAACAAGATTATGCATAGAAACATCATAGTCCAAGAAAATATCATAAAACCAAATGGGGAAAGTTAAAAACTCTTTTTCGCAAACCGAAAATGCCGGAACTTTTGCAATTGACGTCCGAATGAAATAAAACCAATTTTGTTGGAAAGAGGACGACAAATGCTACCTTTGAAAATGACAAACAAGCAATGGTGATTTTGCAAATAAATGGAAGATATAAATCTTCCGCTCGGATAAACCGGCAAAATCTCCAATACCGAAACCGCAATAGAAGACGCATATGAAAACCGTTTTCGGTGAACTTAGCTTTGTCATGACGAGCACGACAAGCACCAAGACCACACCACGATTCGAGACAAATAAGAACCAATAAAGATGATTGCATGGATGCAAAGGTTTGTGCTCTCTACGGCGATACGATCACGATATTCGGTCGAGAGCCCCTCTTGATAGTACGGTTACCTATCCTATAATCCGGTCTCTTATTAAACAACATGAGACCGGTAAAATAGAAACCCTATCAAGATCATACCTTTGCCTTGCGCAAAAATCCACTTGAGGTCGATGAAGACGATCTTCAACTCCTCAAGACGCAGCACCTTTCTTCATTGCGCTTCACTCGGTGAAGATTCACTTGATGCTCCCCCATACACCAAGATGGGAGACGCTCTCTTCGGCACATCTGCACTTGGACTTGAGAGTTGATCAACTCGCACGAAGCCTTGATCAACACAAACTTTTCTTCTTCCCTTAAGCTTGACTCCAACAAATGGAGAACAAGCAAACAAATGGACAACCTACAAATATAGCTCAATGCAAATATTAGTCCATAGAGATTGTCATTAATTACCAAAAACATGCATGGGGGCAACCATGCACTTTCAATCTCCCCCATTTTGGTAATTGATGACAATCCCTTTTAAGAGGGTTTATATAATGAATAAAGCAATAAAGCATCCTTGCATGACAAACAAGCAAGAATGCAAAGCGCATTAAAGGTAAATGCAACAAAAGCATAAAACCCAAATTCCCTTAAACCCTCTAAACTTATCCCCCATTGGCATCGATTGCCGAAATGGGAAGAAAAATTTAGAGAGCCAATATAATATGAGTTCCTCCATAAAGGTGATGACAATCCCTTTTAACGAAAAATTAGAGGAAATCAAACTATATTGAGGATCAAAAGATTGCAAAAAGGATGAAACCATTTTAAACATCTCCACAAAGGAGAAAAGCAATCAAAAAGATCCAAAGTGAGAGTTCTAAATAAAAATGGAGAAGCTCCCCAATTTTCATGCACAATTGAGGAGTGCACAAAAATGGCATCCTCGCCCCCCCCCCCCCCCCCCCAAAATCATCTAGAACACGCAACAAGTGCAATAGTGCATAATGCAAAAGCAAATCATAGCACTTGCACCAAAGATGTGGTTGAGCCATAAGGAGATACCAATTTTCAAGAATCAACATAAGATAGGCCCAACCGAGATAAAAGGATCTTTTAGAGAAATATGTTCACAAGCTTGGGGATACCAATTGGAAACTAAAACCAATTGAAAATGCCAAAAGCTAGTGAGAGCATTTAGTCAACGAAAAATCAACATGCTCACCATGGTAGGCATGAAGTCAAAGATCTTCAACAAATACATGAGTGTGCAAAGATACCAATAAACAATAAGACAAGCACTCATGAGACAAATTTGGAGCCACCAAAGAATTATAGATGAAACACAAGGTGGCTCAAAAAAAATAGGATACCGACTAAAAGGTGACCTCTCTCATATGTATAGGTTTCTAATTAGACAAACCATAAAGATATACATCCGCAAAGAAACATATACATACGAAATGGTTCGGGAAAAGGAGAACAAGGTATCCAAAAGGAAGTCATAAATATACAAACGAGATTATTGCATAAAAGCATAGCACATAGCTCAAATTTATCTCATTGTATATAAATGAACTTCAAATATATCAAATGCATCACACATATCACTAAGGGAACAAGAGATAGTGGAGATGCTTTGAGTTAGGCAACAAGTATCACAAGGAAATAATATCAATTGAAGAAAAGGTTTTTGCAAATTCATCACACATATCACAAAGATATATTAAGTGAAGGAAAAGGCCAAAACCACAACAATTGCATATAAGAGCTTTTATGCCAAGAGGCAACCTACACAAGGTTGAAACTAGAAAAGCATGCATGAGATAGATACTTGTTACCGAGATGACATTGGTGATGAAGATGATGAGAGATGGTTTGACATCAAAGCTTGACTCCGACAATCACACGGTGAGAACACCTTCCTTATGAACGAGGCAAGCATCCAATGTATCTCCATTGTACCTAAAACAAAATTAGAATACAAAATGGTTCCCAAACTCATTGGGTTCCATAGTAGTTAGATCAACTACAATATATAGGAAACACTCCACATAAATATGTGCATATAGATATGAAATTGAATTTCATGCACATCTTAGCCGATTTAGGATTCGGTGGAGTATCCCCTATATATTGGATCAAGAAAGATAAGCATGCTAAAATAATATAAATTATTAACCGAGCATGCAAAGGCTTTCTAGAACCAAAGAGATACAATTTGGTCAAAAACACCAAGTAAACCAAGAAGAGAGCACACCAAGGTGTGACAAAAAGAGATTGTCCAAATTATATCAAAATCCAAATCAACACATGATTGAGGAAAAATCAAATCAACAAATGATTGATTCCAAAACACATCAACACATGAAGTGTGACATCAAAAGGAATCAAATCAACACAACAAATGATCGATAAGACACCAATTGAAGATAAGATACCAATTAAAACAAAAAATCAACTAGGAGAAAAGATACCAATAAGAGGGTGATACTTGACCGAAATCAAGTAAAGTAAAATAAGGCAAAATGTATCAAGACTCCCACAATAAATATTAATTGGAACAAATATCTATGGAGGAGATATTAAATTCCAACTAATACCAATAGAAGGTACCAACACAAGATAAAGAACCAAATGCCAATTGAAAGGATCAAAAATTGATAGATAGGTTAGTGTTCTAAAATAAAAAGGAATGCTCCCCCAATATTTATGCATTATCTTATATATTTGCATTTGAATACAAAATGCACGCACATGGGATCATTACTCTCCATATTTTATTTACAACACTAAACACTACCAATTGAAAAAAAAAGGATCCATTCAAAAGGCAAGGAGGGCAATAGATAAGCAAATCAACGCAAGAGCCAAAGCGAAGATGGTCTACACAATCCACCACAATTACTAGTATCACTTGTCATGACAAGGAGTATATGGAGATATTTCTCGGTGGTATATAGGAATGATGATCAAGACCAACTTCACAACAAAAAGCATATGGCAAGAGATAAGAATTAAAACGCCATATCTTACTAAAGTTTGTTGATAGTTTCAATTATTCAAACCAACCGGCAAGGCCATGACTAGAATAAAATGAAACAAATGGTTTCTCACATAATATATGGAAATTCATATTAGAGAAAAAGCACACCAAGCAAACTTACACAAACAAGGACCAAGAGGTAACCACAAAGGAAAAATGGGGCTTGTTTGAGTAAACATGCCACATAGGAGAAAGATAAATTATAATATGAAATCTAAGTGGCAAACCTCAAATGTTCACATTTTTATGGGATTGTAATATGCACATAGCTTATTACTCCCCCATAATGTGATAATTCATTTTATTTTTAAACAAGAGGCAACTAAGACCAACTAGAGAAATTAATGGACATTGTAGAATTTGAATTTCTCATGAATATGACATACCACATAGTAGCTAGATAATATTGAAATATCAATACTAGGTGGTGTGCCTCATGTATACACATTTTTAGGTTTGTGATGTGCACAAAGCACATCACTCCCCCAAAATGGGATAGTCCATTAATATCTCAAAGAGCCAAATGAAATCCACACAAGATTCAATAAAGCTCAACACACAAATTACACATACATGATACACAACTAACATACACAACCTTGAATAACAAGATAAGTAAGAAAGGAGCATATCACATACAAACACATGCTAGGAACAAAACTAACACATGCTAGGGAGCAAGCAACTTTCAATGAATATGTGAATTAAGTACATGTTACCGCAAGGAGGAGCATTAGATATGAGATAGATATGTAGTAATCCAATTGACTTGGCTTGAGAAATAAACCCATGAAGATCCCTTAATTCTTCAAAAATAGCCAAGGCACCAATGTCCTCCACAATCACCTATTGATCAAGTTGAAGCTTGTTGGTCCCCAACCAAGTTGGGTCCTAAGAGGTTAGTCACAATAGGCTTGGGAACCCAAATGGTGCTTTTCTTGACACCACTTTGAGCTCCCACATATTTGGCAAACACATTGCCAACTCTATCCTTCCCAAGAGAATAAACATCATCAATTATGATAGGGTTGGATGAGGTACCGTTAGTGCATGAAGAAGCAAAATGACCTTTGCCACGGCAAAGGTAGCAACACCGACTCTTCTCTTTCTTCTTCCTAGGCTCCTTAACTTGAGGAGCATTGGCTTGAGTCTTCTTAGGAGGTGGCCGTTGTTCAACTCGTGGTTGAGCACGAGATTGAACAAGAGGCCGCTTCCCTAGTTGCTTCTCACTAAGAGGCTTCTTCTTCATTGGGCAATCCTGAACATGGTGCCCTTCAACCTTGCACTTGAAGCAAGTGATCTTGGCCGGATTCTTGACTTGAACTTGGCCCTTCTTCTTGTTGTCAACCTTGGACTTGTTCTTGTTGTTGGAGTTGAATCCAAGTCCACTCTTGTCATTTGGGGATTGTTGCACACTCAACATGTTGTCAAGTGCACTCTTCTCCCCATGACGCTTTTCCAAGCCCTTCTTCAAAGAAGCGACTTGGGCCTTGAGGTCTTTTATTTCCTCTACATGGTTAGTGGCAACAAAAACACTAGAGGAAGTAGAAGCTTCATTGTTAGAGCAACAAGGCAAAGCAAGTAATTCATCACATGATGTACCAATATTTTTAGTGGATGAACTACTAGGACTAGCACATGGCATTTTAGCATTTTTAGTTATGGTTGTGCTATTATCCACATGAGGCTCACTTGATGTTACCTTTGTAGTGATGGCCTCATGAGCTAACTTAAGACAAGCATAGGATGCTAGAAGTTCATCATTAGATCTAGATAGCTTTTCATGATTTTCTTCCAACTTCCCATAGGATGCTAGAATACTATCATTAGAGCTAGATAGCTTTTCATGACTTGCTTCCAACTTCTCATACTTGCTAGTTAGCAACTCAAGTTGAGCCCTTAGCTCAACATTCTCCTTCGACATAGATGCTTCACAAGAAATTGAGTTAGTAGCACAAGCATCATTGACATTAGGGATGGAAGAAGAAATCTTAGCAAGCTCTTCATTTAATTTAGCATTTTCATTTTTCGTGACCTTATATTTAGCAAGAGCATGGTCACGTTCTTTAATGATTTTAGCAATTATATCATTATGAGACTCCTCGATAGATTCTAGTTTCTCCTCTAGAGAAGCACGAGTCTCTTGCTCTTCCTCAAGAGCATCTTCTAACGATGCTTTTTCCATAGCATCATCTCTTTCGATCTTACCCTTTTCTTCAAGGCTTGCTTCCAAGGCCTCAATAGTTTGCCCACGCTCAATAAGAGTGCTCATGATTTCAAAGAGGTTAGCTTGGGCACTTTTATTACTAGGAAGGGCTTTGAGAATCATTAGACCTTTATTTTGAAGAAGGGCATTAATTTTTTCCATATCATCTTCTTCATCATTATTATCATTATCATTATTATCATTGTCATTACTAGAAGAATATTTAGCCATAAGACAATGAGAGGTGGATGAAGAAGAATAATTAATTTTTGAACTACTCAAGTTCAAATCTTGTTCCACAATTAATTGGGTTTCCTCTACATTAATATTCATGCAAGAGTTAGAGGGAACACAAGCATTTTTATCATTGGAACAAGATAAAGCAAGCATATCATCATTAGATTTATCTAAGCAATTTTCGGATGAAATACAAGGACTATCAACACTAGCATGTATGACATTAGGAGTGCTAGAAGAGTTTAAGTCCAAAGATGAGGCATTGCAACAAGCTAGAGATAAAAGATTATCAAAGAATAGCTCACTATCAATATTGCAAGACCTATCACTACTCACCATCACATTGGATTGTGGCTTACCACATTTTGGTGAAGTAGTTGAAGACGAGAGCTCGTCACGGCCGGAGGTGGAGGGAGAGCAATCATCCTCAATAGAGTTGGACACGCCATATTTATCTTGAAGCTTGGTCCATAGCTCATGAGCATCCCGGAGAGGCATGATTGACTCAAACACAACTACACTCACAAACTTGCAAAACTCGTTAGATGCTAGAGCATCTAGATATAAGTTTTTCTCGTCCTCTAAGGTCGTACTTTCGTAGTCCTTTGGAGGAGAAAAACCTATATCTAAGATACACTCAATATTGGGGTCCAAGACCCGTAAGTGATAAAGCATATGAGTTTTCCAAACATTAAAATTTGTGCCATTAAATCTAAACAAGGAATTGTGCACTAAATCCCTAGACGACATCTTTACTCTCTAGGCGGTAAAGCCAAACAAGAGAGACGAGACTCTGATACCAATTGAAAGAACAACTATGCCCGAGATGTCGCCTAGAGGGGGGGGGGGGGTGAATAGGCGATTAAAACTTTTTCTAATTAGGGGCTTGATAATTGCGGAATAAAACTATGTGTTTAAATTGATAAGCCAACAACCTAAAATTCTAGGTTTTCCTAAAGTGCACCAACAACTTAAGCTAAACAAGGCAAGCAACAAGGTGATAGCAAGATATAGACTTCAAGCACGATGGCTATCACAATGTAATTTGCATAAGTAAAAGCTCGGGTATAGAGATAACCGAGGCACGCGGAGACGAAGATTTATTACCGAGTTCCTCCTTGTTAAGGGAGTACGTCTCGTTGGAGGGGTGTGAGCTCGCCACAAAAGGCCTACTCAAGATGCCACAAAGGCCTCACCCTATTCTCCGATAAACCGCACCCAAAGGTTTGGTTCACCTTCCACTATCGGAATCCTTCGGGGCGGATTCCGGAGCCCTTACAACCTTTGGGGCACACACCCACAACTCAATTGGGGGCTCCCAACGTGCCGAAGCTTCACAAGCCGAAGTCTTCCCGGCACCACCACCGTCTAGGGTCCAATGACCCAAGAGTAACAAGCTCCCAACCTTCAATCCCACGAATCACCGTGGGGAGCACAACCCGATGCAACAAATGCAAAAGGGCAAGAACACACCAAGTAGTCAAATTCTTCTCCCCAAAATCCAACCGAAGCAACTAATGCTACGGAGGGATTTAGGAGGAAGAACGGAGGAGAAACACCAAGAACTCCAAAATCTAGATCCCACAAGTTCCCCTCACTTAGAGGAGATTTTGATTGGTGGAGAGATGAATCTAGATCTCCTCTCTTGTTTCCCTAAATTTGGGCAAGAATCATCGGAGGGATTAGAGAGAATTGAGCTCTCAAAATGTTGGCAATGGAGGAGAGAGAGTTAGGGATGAGATCTACCAGAAAAATGGGGAAGAAGCTCCTTTTATAGGTGGCTCCAAAAAGGGGCTGTTGGAGGAGAAAAACGTGGACAAAGGTGGAAGAAAAACTGCCCAGGTGGCCTGGCCTGGGGCCGGCCAGCACGCCGGCCCGGCCGGCCTGCAGCTGAGCATCGATCGAACCAGCAGCGAACGGAAAGAGAAAAAAAAACAGGTGGCCCGGCCTAGGATGCAGCTGGGCCGGGCAGGTGGCCGAAGGCCCCGGCCTGCCCCCGGCCTCGGGCCGGCCTCGCGGGAGGAAAAGGCCGGGATGCCACCCGAACGGCCCGGCCATGGGCCGGCCTCGGCCCGGCCAGGCCGGCAGTTTTTTTTTTCTTTTTCAATTTTTAAATTCTGTTTAGAAAAAATACTCCGAGATAGAATTGCAATAACTTTCGCATACGAACTCCGTTTTCGATAAACTTGGACTCGTTGGAATCGTCACAACGAGCACAACAAGAATATGTAGAGAAACATCATAGTCCAAGAATATATTATAAAAATAAATGGGAAAAGGTAAAAGCTCCCATTTGCAAATCGGAAATGCAATAACTTTCACCCACGAACTCCGTTTTCGATAATCTTGGACTTGTTGGAATCGTCACAACAAGCACAACAAGATTATGCATAGAAACATCATAGTCCAAGAAAATATCATAAAACCAAATGGGGAAAGTTAAAAACTCTTTTTCGCAAACCGAAAATGCCGGAACTTTTGCAATTGACGTCCGAATGAAATAAAACCAATTTTGTTGGAAAGAGAACGACAAATGCTACCTTTGAAAATGACAAACAAGCAATGGAGATTTTGCAAATAAATGTAAGAGAGAAATCTTCCGCTCGGATAAACCGGCAAAATCTCCAACACCGAAACCGCAATAGAAGACGCATATGAAAACCGTTTTCGGTGAACTTAGCTTTGTCATGACGAGCATGATAAGCACCAAGACCACACCACGATTCGAGACAAATAAGAACCAATAAAGATGATTGCATGGATGCAAAGGTTTGTGCTCTCTACGGCGATACGATCACGATATTCGGTCGAGAGCCCCTCTTGATAGTACGGTTACCTATCCTATAATCCGGTCTCTCACTAAACAACATGAGACCGGTAAAATAGAAACCCTATCAAGATCATACCTTTGCCTTGCGCAAAAATCCACTTGAGGTCGATGAAGACGATCTTCAACTCCTCAAGACGCACCACCTTTCTTCATTGCGCTTCGCTCGGTGAAGATTCACTTGATGCTCCCCCATACACCAAGATGGGAGACGCTCTCTTCGGCACATCTTCACTTGGACTTGAGAGTTGATCAACTCGCACGAAGCCTTGATCAACACAAACTTTTCTTCTTCCCTTAAGCTTGACTCCAACAAATGGAGAACAAGCAAACAAATGGACAACCTACAAATATAGCTCAATGCAAATATTAGTCCATAGAGATTGTCATTAATTACCAAAAACATGCATGGGGGCAACCATGCACTTTCAGTGGCTTGACATCCCCAAGCTTAAATTCTTGTATGTAGGGTGAGATTAGGGGTTACATCCCCAAGCTTGAGGTTTTGTCCCTCTTGATCTTGTTCATCACCCTCAACTCTTCTACTTGAAAGTTCTCTTTACACAAAACTCAACATAAAACTTGATTAGAGGGGTTAGTGTCTCCATAAATTAAATCCTCATAGGTACAGTAAAGAAATATCATGAGTTGATTCTAAACATTAGCTACTGTTACTACGGTTGTGTAATGCTCCTTGATCAAAAGAACCGCACAAAACACAAGTAATGAGACTAATGCAAAATAAAGACAGAATCTGTCAAAACCTGAACAGCCCGTAAAGAGTGAATTTTCAGAGGAACTTAGGTTGCTCAAATCAGAAAACTTTGAACTAATGAATTGTGTAATAATAACTGAAGATTACTGTCGTAAAATATCAAGTCAAAATTCCTTTTCTGTGATTTTTAACATTTTTCTCAGTGAAGCTCAGGAATCTGTTTTCTGGACAGCAAATCACTATTGTTTAATCCTACCTCTCAAAAGAGGTTATTCTTGCCATTAAGATGAAAAACAAGATACAAAGGTGATGTTACAGTAGTAAACAAGCACCTTGTCTCAAAAACCAAAAATCAAACTGAAGAAAAAAAATCAAAAGGAAACAAAAAGAACCAAGAAAGATTCAAGAGAAACAAACAAAGAAGAAAGAAAATATTTTTGTTGTTTTTAAATTAGCAAAAAGGAAAAAGAGGAGAAAATATATAAAAAATAAAACACTCTTTTTATTTGGTTTTATCTTTGGGAAAAGTTTTAATGATAGGGACTTTGCAATGGTTCCATTGGCATGAACAACACATGTTCAAGGTCGACCCCAACTTCTCCATTACTCATCCTTCTCATTTACTTTCCCAAATTTATGTAAAGTGAAAATCTTAAACTAATTGTTAGCAAAAAGTAGGTAAAGTTATTTTACATTTTGTAAGGATATAAAGGTGTGCTCAAACTGAATAGGACATTAAATCATATGGAGCACACCACAAAGCACATAGACATTAGCATTTTAAGTCTAACTTTCTTCCTATGCATTGGCATTTTATATATGAATAAATAGTAGCAAGTTTGTGGTATCCAATGCATATAATTTTCAGTAGCTTGCATTTTAAATAAAGTTGAAACATAAAGAGGGCTATTACTCTTCCTCCTTCATAGTGTTTGCAAGCATCATAAGTAAACTTAACCACATAGTTTTGAATAGATTCACCACATAAAGATAAGTCATCTAATGAGCATAATGGATCATCTAACTCAAGTATATCACTTTCATCCTCCCACATATTAGACACAATTGGTCCACATAGAGGAAAATTCGGGACAATCAGGCGAAAGTAAACGCTTGCTAGCAACCCTAAACTCCTTAACCAACTTGTTATGCTCATCTAACATATCCATCAGCTCTTTAACAATACATCGATCAGGTCCAGCATTCTGCTCTCCCTCAGGGTTAAATATCTTCAGCCTATTATCAATCTCATTCTGAATGTCATGTATATAAAGCTGTGCAAAACGAGGGTCCTTCCCAGGCGTCGGCACCAAAGAACCCATCTTATGGCAAACACACCCATTGATCCTAAACACATATGGACCACCCCCAACGTTGATACTCTTATCAATCTGAGCTCCGAGAGATGTGAACGCAAAAAGAGAATTATAAGACCTGATCAAACGCATGAACTGAGAGCAACGTCCTCCACCGCCCACAACAGCCAACTCCCGTAGAGGCGAAGGCCAACTCCTAAATTTCGGAAGAGCCACACGACCACCATGACAACAGCGGTTTAAAACAACACGCCCCTCAGTAACAGCGCTGGCAGATTCACACCTCTCCGCATACCAAAACAAAGCATCACAACGCTCGCATTTGTAATCCATTCCCCCATGGGCAGACCTACCAAGATAAGAGACTGCGAACCAACACCGTACCAAAAACAACATTAGTCCAAACGCAATTGACAAAGAATAAAAAAAAAAGAACGAAAGCAGCAACCTTTAAGGAATTCAACATCTTCTTTTGACAAACTTGTTAACCCACGAGCATCGCACTCGGGTACCAAACCTAAAACAGAGAGCCCACACAAAAATAATATCAGAAAAGACAGACTGCAACACAAAAGACAGAACCAAGGCATAGGAAACAAGGCCGAGTGAACACTGCACCAAATAAATGAGGACGGCGCAATTTTCGCCTCTTGGCACGATTCTCCGCCGCCATAGACCGTGACACATAAGGGATGTACAGATCACCACGGGGAACTGCACATCAACAGCCCAGCAAAACCAGTAAGCAAAGGAGAACGAAAAAAGATGAGAACACAGAAAGAGGAAAAAACAAATGAAACCAATCACAGAAAAAACACCTAGAACACTTGCCGGACGTAACACACCTAGACCATACCGAGCATCCTCACCAGAAACATCAATAGGAACATCAGAACCCGCTAGAGAAAAGCAAATCAGGCAAACAGTGAGCCAAGCAACCAGAGGAAACAGATGTCAGTCTACAAAAATAGAGGCAAGAGCACTACCAGCGCGCTTTGCACCACACCGACCAGGGACAGATCACAGATCCATCACGCCCACCACGACCACCACGCTGAGCACGCACAAGAGGGCGAGAAAAAGCAGACACACGGCCACGAACACGACGACCACGCGCAGCCAGATCGCGAGAACCAGAAGAGCCAGAAACAGAAGAATCGTCCACCGAGCCAACGCGAGGGCGACTGAACCCACCCGAAACAGAAGAAGAAACATCCAGATCGACCAATGCTGCACCAAACCGAAAAAGATTCACCAAAATGACAAATGAAACAGAAAAAAAGGTTAAAACAAAACAGCAACAAAGCATTACCCGAACGCTTACGGCCACGGGCACGCCCGCGGCCAGGTCGATTCTCTCGCGCGTCCTGCATCTAAGGTATAACGAAAACAACAGAGGCAGCACTCAGGAGAAGACAAAGCAGCAGAAAAGCAGGAAAGAAGAAAACATTCAGCAATCAGCGTCCATCCGAAAAAGAAAGCAGAGAAAGCACACACGTTATAGGAAATAAGCAAGAACAGCCCAAAAGCAAACAGAAATCGCCCCCAAAGAGCAGCGCCTCCTCGCAGGGCATCACGGCGGCGCCCACCGGCATCGACCTCCCGGTGACATATACGGCGACAGGACAGCGGCTAGGAGAACAATCGGTCGCGGGGGACAGGAAATAACCAAGAACAGGCCAAAATCAAACACAAATCACCCCCAAAAAGCAGCGTTTCCTCGTAGGGCGTCACTGCGGCGGCCACCGGCATCGATCTCCCAGTGAGAAATACGGCGACAGGACAGGAAGAAAACAAAAGAAAAAGCGGAATGAACCTGCACAGCGCGAACGCAGCCGCCGAAACGGCCGCCGCCGGCACAGATCCAAGTCGCCCAGGGAGCTCCAAATCGACGGAACAGCGATCCAGACCTGCAAAAGAAAAAATCGCGGCATATAAGAAGAAGAACAGAACGATCCCACGGAAGAAACGAGCACGGATCGGAACCTAAGATTGAAGAGCAGCAACAGCGTAGCACCAGGCGAAGAACAATGAAGAAGGGAG
Organism: Puccinellia tenuiflora; assembly: GCA_012064385.1. Taxonomy (NCBI): domain Eukaryota; kingdom Viridiplantae; phylum Streptophyta; class Magnoliopsida; order Poales; family Poaceae; genus Puccinellia; species Puccinellia tenuiflora. Next base: position 410,921 of record QRDG01001241.1, read on the forward strand.
CAGCCAAGACAGTCTGGAATGGAACTAAAGAAAAAAGAGAAGCAGCCACACGCGTCCAACATGCGCCTCCCCGGGAGACCAAACCGACCTGAGGCGCCGTGGAAACAAGAGGCACAGAAAGCCACCATACACACACGCGCATAGGAACACCGACAGGCGGGTCCATAAACCCCACGTCCCACGCGCAGCGAAAGAAGCGGGCGTTACAGCGAAAAAGCGAAAAGCAAACTGAGTCACTGATTTGTGGGGTCAAAACGTGGGTGAACCAGAGGCCAGCATTTCCAGGAAGCTTAGATGTTGGAGTGATAGAGAATTTGCAGTTTGGCTACCATAAAAGGCTAGAGTCCAACGGAGATACGTCTTAGACCATATACCGTGTCAGTTTTTTTTTTCAGGACATGATATGTAACGTGTTGATGTGTGTACGTTTTCTATCTCTCTCAGCCATTACGCAATCCGTTGATAAATCCTAACCATAAATTTCAGATCTAACAGATGAAAATAACTCAGATGATGTGGATCAATGTGGTCTCTCTATTTTAAACCCCGTATTGTGCTTTTCTATACCTAATAATAATAAAAGCACTAAGCCTTCTTCCGGTCAGTTCGTCCGTCACAATTTTACTAATTTTCCCTCCCACCAAACGTCGTGAACTATACCGTGCAGCGTGCTTTCCTCAGCTCCCCCGGTCACACAGTCCAATACTCCAATGCGACTCCAACTCTCATGTCCTGATGCCATACGGCAATTTTCTTCTCCAAATCCTGATGGCATACGGCAATTTCCTTTTCGTTTTAAGCCCTCGACTATAGCCTCAGATTAGGGGAGGGGAAGAACCCGGTGCTTGGTTTTAGAGGCCTGATGAGTGACGAGGATCGTCGGCGGAACACACGTGCAGCAGTAGCATGGCCATCGGCAGACTAGCACGTCGCGGCCCTTCGGGAGAGCGCGCCCACGATGGCCGGCCAGGCTAGCGCAGCATCAACGCCAATGGTGGCATCGGGCCGGGGATCACCAAGGTCGGCCTCCGTCGATTGGAGCCTACAGGGCCAGCTTGGGGGTAAGCGGGAGGACGACGGCGCATCGTGTTCGCGCACTGCATGTTGATCGAAGGAAGCGGCTACTGAACAACCGCGTGACGCAGAAGCGAGACAGCGACACGACGCCGCACACGCTGATGCATTTAATTAGTCATGAGGCGGCTTTCAAGGTAAACGAAAAAAACCCGGAAGGTGCCGAACCTGTGGCCATGACCATGGCCGTTGGTGTTCAAGCTGCCGGCGCCACCGACGAAGGTGGAGCTCCGGACACTGGATGAGTCCTGCGGCGCAATCGGGAGTTTGCGGGACAGATCGAGCCTCCACAAACATCGATCCTCAGCGCGCACGATCTGACCATGTTTAACTCCAGCAACGCGATGCCAGCCCGTACGTACCCAACCAACCAGCTTTTTTTTTGTTCATGCATGTGATACTAGAGGAGTACGTACCAACGAGATCTTCACAGTAAAGCAAAAGAATCCATCCATCCATCTTTAACTAGCTAGCTATTGCCAAGCCAGCATCAATAGCACTGCTCATCTTGCTCCCTCAATTTCTTAAAAAAAATAGCATAGCATCCGACGGTCCTTACATAGTTTGCATTGTTGTGAAGTTCTGATAGCCTAGATAATCTAAATAACATACACTCATGACCATATAATGACCTGATACTTTATTTTGATTATTATTGCCATCATTGAACAATTCAAGTTGGGATATATGTTTCGTTATGTCACTAGTAGAAAACAAGCCTTCCGTTTTGGACACTGGGAGGCTTTAGTCCCGGTCACGGCACGAACCGGGACTAAAGGATCCTTTCGTCCCGGTTCGTGCGGCTCGGAGGACGCGCGGGGACCGGGAGGCATCCGTCCCGGTTCTTTGGGACCCTTTTGTCCCGGTTCGTGGTACGAACCGGGACAAAAGGTCCGCACCCGACAGCCCCCGAGGTGGGGTCCGACGCGGGAACCTTTTGTCCCGGTTCGTGTTATAGACCGGGACAAAAGGCTTACCTTTAGTCCCCGGTTTGTAATACGAACCGGGACAAAAGGTGTTTTCTCACTATATCACCTTCTTCCTGCCCGAGGAGCTCGAGTTCATCACCATTTTTTCTTCTCAAGCTCCTCACAAAGCTCCATTTGATCCATATTTTTTCCACCATTTGTCCACATTAAGTTTGCCCCATCCACCCAAGGCTTCTAATAGGTTAGAAACCTTATTCTCTCGGAGCTCGGATTCATCTCTATCGCTATTTTTGCTCCTCATTTCATTGGTGTTGCATGCTAGGTGTTTGATGAAATGCCTAAGTTAGAATTGCTCAAATTCTAGGCTAGTTGACTTATTGCTAGTTTATTTTTTTATATGCAATTTGATTTCAAATTAAAGTATGATTTGTTGTTTTTAATTAGTGCCGTCCCATTCGTGTCCTTGTCCTCACTGTTGTCGATCGCCCGCGCCGGGCGCCCAGTCGCCGACACCACCTTCGTGAGCTTCTTATTCTTACTTATATGATTTACATTGTTACCTGTATAATTTTTCTTATTTGTATAATTGTTTTTTATATGTATAGTGTCATGGTTTTGATATCCGTCCCCGTCGGCCCTCGTCCGGTCTATGATTCGGATGTGGTATATTATCTTTTATAACTATGTTTTTAATTTCTTTATTTTAACAATTATGCCGACCAAACATTTGACATAGATATTTTGATCTAGGACATATATGAACCTGAAATTCCGACCGACCCTCGTGTCGAGAGGTTAAATTTAGTTGAAAGAGAAAACGATGATTTGAAAGAAAAAATCAAAAAATTGAAGAAGAGAAGATGAAATTGGAGCTGTATGTTGCCGATGTCGTCGATGATCACAAGATCGAGATGGATGCAATGCGTAAGAAGATTAGAAACATTAGAAAAGATGCCATAAAAAATGAGGCTTGGTATCATTATGCCGTCGGATCAATTGTTACCTTAGTTGCGATTTTGATCGCATTTGTTGTTGCATTTAAATGCATTAGATAGTTTGTATGTTAATTTCACTGTATGTTTTCATCATTAGGACTATGTATTACATTTGGTCAGTACTCTGCGGAAGGTTTTAATGTGATGAACTTCTATTCATGATGTTGTGTGTAATATAATATACTCATATAATGCAGATGAGTCGGCAATATATAACTCGAAATATATAAGGTGCTCGATGAATCGGCAATGGATGTACGGTGACCGACGAACTGGCGAGTTCATTACGGGACTTGGTAGTTTTATCGCTGCGGCCGAGACAAACAAACAGAATGGTTTTATGTGTTGTCCATGTGTTGTCTGTCAGAATAAGAAGGATTACTCTTCCTCCAGAATCCTTCACACCCACCTGCTTCGGCACGGTTTCATGCCCAGCTATAATTGCTGGACCAAGCACGGAGAAACAGGGGTTATGATGGAAGAAAATGAAGAAGAAGATGATGATTACAACTCTTCTATGTACCCTGAATACGGTGATACTGCAACGGGGGAAGCTGAAGATCTAGATGAGCCGACTGATGATCTTGGTCGTGCCATTGCTGATGCACGGAGAGACTGCGGAACAGAAAATGAGAGGTCGAAATTCGCGCGCATGTTAGAGGATCACAACAAACCGTTGTACCCAAACTGTGAAGATGGCCTGAAAAAACTGGGTAGCACACTGGAATTGCTGCAATGGAAGGCAGAGGTCGGTTGACCGACAAAGGTTTTGAAAAGTTGCTGAAAATAATGAAGAAGGACCTTCCAAAGCATAACGAATTGCCCGCCAGTACATACGAAGCGAAGAAGATTGTCTGCCCTCTAGGATTAGATGTGCAGAAGATACATGCATGCCCTAATGACTGCATCCTCTATCGTGGTGAGGAGTACGAGAATTTGGATGCATGCCCGGTATGCACTGCATTGCGGTACAAGATCAGACGAGATGACCCTGGTGATGTTGAGGGCGAGCGCCCGAGAAAAAGGGTTCCTGCCAAGGTTATGTGGTATGCTCCTATAATACCACGGTTGAAACGTTTGTTTCGAAACAAAGAGCATGCCAGGTTGTTGCGATGGCACAAAGAAGATCGTAAGAAAGACGCGATGTTGAGACACCCCGCTGATGGGTCACAGTGGAGAAAAATCGAGAGAGAGTTCCCGAACTTCGCAGATGACGCAAGGAACTTAAGATTTGGCCTAAGTACAGATGGCATGAATCCTTTTGGAGAGCAGAGCTGTAGTCATAGCACGTGGCCTGTGACTCTATGTATCTATAACCTTCCTCCTTGGTTGTGCATGAAGAGGAAGTTTATTATGATGCCAGTGCTCATCCAAGGCCCGAAGCAACCCGGGAATGACATTGACGTGTACCTTAGGCCTTTGGTTGAAGAACTTTTACAGTTGTGGCGCGAAGAAGGTGTACGTGTGTGGGATGAGCACAAACAGGCGGAATTTGACCTACGAGCGTTGTTGTTCGTAACTATCAATGATTGGCCAGCTCTTAGTAACCTTTCAGGACAGACAAACAAGGGATACAATGCTTGCACGCACTGTTTAGAGGAGACAGATAGTATATATTTGGAGAAGTGTAAGAAGGTTGTGTACCTGGGGCATCGTCGATTTCTTCCGACCAAGCATCCCGTAAAAAAAAAAGGCAAGCATTTCCAAGGTCTGCCCGAGCCTCGGAGGAAGCCTGACCACCGTACTGGTGATGATATATTTGATATGGTCAAGGATCTAGAAGTGATCTTTGGAAAAGGTCCTGGCAGTCAATCTGTTCCGAATGACGGTACCGGACATGCGGCCATGTGGAAGAAGAAATCTATTTTTTGGGAGCTACCCTATTGGAAAGTCCTAGAGGTCCGCTCTTCAATCGACGTGATGCACGTGACGAAGAATCTTTGCGTGAACCTGCTAGGCTTCCTGGGCGTGTATGGGAAGACAAAAGATACACCGGAAGCACGGGAGGACCAACAATGTAACGCCCCAAGATCGGTATTATGCAGATTTTAGCATTTCAGCCAAATCCGCATAATAACGATCCTAAAGGACGCCCACCAGGCATAACGTGCACGTCGCAACACACACGTTATGCGGGTGGAATTGTGATAACATTACAATAGTTCTCGATGGAACCCACAAAGAACATATATACAACAACGACTCACCGAGTCAAGAACCAAGATACAATACAAAGATCCAAATAACAACGGAAGCGGGTAGCGTCCGACTACGGACAAGATACAAATTGGACTAAGAGTCCTGAAGATAAGCAAAGGCACCATATCCCTGCCCAGGCCAAGCCGGAGGGATTCCCAAGCTAACGTCGTCAGACTTCAAACCTGTTTGGCTGCATTGGAATAGCAGCCCCGAAGGGGTCAGTACTATAAAACAGTACTGGCAAGTAATACTCACAAGATATCAAAGCTGGAATTCCGGGGAAGAGGGGGTTAGCGATTGAGGCGGCGGCAAGCAGCACTAACAACCTATAGAGACACACTACAACAATCGTCTAAAAGAGAGGAGGTAAGAGAGCGCATAGGTAACCAACTATACTAACACCAAACAGAACCCAGCCAATTCCTTACCAGCTCGTTTATCCTACGAGCAGCAAGCCCAAAGGCACTCACACAGTTGGCAAATTTTATAGGTTATTATTGAAGTAATCTATCTTACTAATCAATTTATTAACATCAGGTGTAAGTTGTCTATGATCTTGTTAGCCAGCACATTTCACCAAGTCGTCCATAACCGCGGACACGGCTTTCGAAAAGATTTAACCCTGCAGGGGTGCACAAATGTAACCACACGCACTTCAACCCTTTGCGCCATGCAATTAGCACACTTCCGGGGTATGCTGGCAGGGTGTCCGACGCTACACTTTCCTTCACTACCGCACAAGTCCAGGGAACCACCTAGCTAAGTCTGACCCACCTTGAAAGTCCGGCCGAAGCTCCGAGGTGGACCTAGCCGTTGCGAGGACGGTGTCGGGAGGGAACACTCATACGATTGCCCCTCCTTCCACACTCGATAAACGAACGTACCGCAAGCCCTACCGTAAGTAACCATCACGTATAAGTCCCGGAGGCGTCCCATCCGTACCTGCATCACAAATAAATAAAGCGTCGCGCAAATGGAAACACCCGAACTACTTGTGGCGCCCTGGACAAGGCTGCAGATCCGGTACTAGGTCGAGGGGAGTCCCATTTCCTCCCACATGTGGGTAGTGCGCTCAGTCTTGGATCAGAGGACAAGAACTCGGGTCCTAGGCGACACTAGCAGAACAAATCACCACGATTGGCCTTCCGCCGGTGCCTTATCTTTATTAATTGTATCCCATCGCCAAACATTAAAGATTATCATGTGAATTTAACCCAACTATCATATTAAGGCATAACTAGAACAAGACTCGAGCAAAACAACCTAAGCATGCACTACGACTCGCAAGGCCAACAGAGTAAACAAGCAACAGGGTAATAGGATGTGGAGGTGGTGGCATATCATGGCTGCAAGGGAAACATGCATATGGGATCGTGACGCAAGCATCGTGATATAAGGCTAGCAAGGAACAAAAGATAGGACGAGTGAGAAACAGAAGACAAGCAAAGATAGCAAGGGAGTATCACTTGCCTGCAATCCGGTAGAGGTAGCAGAACCTGTCGTTGCTCACATCAACTCATCGTCCTATTTCCGAAGAAGCGACGAACACTGAAAGCGGAAAGATGCATTTTACTCTACGGCAAAAGATCCGGCATGTTGATGCAATGTATGCATGACATGGCAAGACATGAGAAGATGCACTTAGCAAATTTAAACGGAACCGAGATTCCGACATTCAATTATAAGGTTCACGTTATTTTTCTAACCATCAAAATTAAATGTTGAGTTAACATGGAGGAACAAGGCATGGGTGAGCTAATAAAATTAAATGGAACCGGGTCAATAATTAAATTAAACCCCACACATTCCATATTTAATTATTTAGTTGAAATGCAAAACTCAACTAAGGTGCAAGATACATGATGCAAACATGAGCATGGATGTCAAATTCAAATTCTACACATTTTTCTGATAAAAATTCATATATGACATTTTTAATTTGGACTTATAGATTAGAAGATATGAGTTAAAACATAATTTGCAAAATAAAAATTAAAACAGAAAAGGAGGGGGCATTGCAGCCTCGGGGATTTGAACTTGGGCCGATCTGGACAGAGGAGAAGAGAGCAAGCCACTGGGCTAACTCGCTGCTGGTGATAGAATGTGGATTCGATTTTACAAGAGGGAATAGGAGCGGCGTTAACTGAATAAAAAGAGGAAAAGGGGAGGTACATTGCTCTGCCTGGGAATCGAACTTGGGCTAATTCGGGATGGAAGCAAGGTCGCGACCACTGGGCTACTCCTGGGGTTGTGATAGGAGCAGACTCGGAAGGTAGATGAAGCGAAGTGTCGCTGTTAACTGAATTTCAAGACAGCAAAGATGCAGACTTCAGTTTTCAGAGAACGACGACGACAAGATGCAGCGGGGCGCTGCTGGTGCCTGACGTGCGTGTGCGCAAGCTCGATGGGCAGGGTGCAGCTGGGTGTGCTGGTGTGCATGCGGTGTTGGAGATAGGAGAGCCGGGTGGATGTACACATGAGCAAGCAGGAGAGCAGCGCTCAAGCACGAGCTCGCTATCATGGCGTGCAGGTTCGGCAGCAAGCCGCCACGGGTTGCAGCGATGGAGGAGGGTGGAGAGGAAAGGAGGGAAAGGCGGCTTCTCACCACGGGCTGCTGGTGAAGAGGAGAGGCTCGGGGACGGTTGCAGCGGCCGGAGGTAGTCGAGGGAAGAAGACGTCGTCGCAGCTTGCCGAGGGAGCGGCTGTAGACGTCGCCGGGAAGGTCTTGACGGTGACGGCGATCCTGGGCGCCTCCGGCTCCGATCTTCTGCGATCTTGACGCTCATGACGATCTGGATCGATTCCCAGCCTCGGACGTCCTTCGTGGTGACCGCAGCGACGGATTGGTGGAGCTTCGGGCTTCAGCCATGGAGGCTCGCGTGGGGAGCAAGAGAGGGATGTGGAAGAGAGGAACAGGGTTGGTGGCGGCGGGAGAGAAGGGGAAGAAGGAGAGGGGAGGCTAGGGCAGCAGGGGAGCGCTATGGGGTTGGTTTTAAGGAGCTGGAGAGGTGCTCCCAGCCGTCCCATCGAGCTGCCTTTTGACGTGGACACCATGGATGAGCTGCCGTACAGGTCGAAGAGGAGAAGGGGTGGTCGAGCAGGTCATGGGCCTTTGGGAGGGAGTAGGCCGAAAGTGAGAGAGAGGTGAGATGGGCTGGGATAAGGAGATGAGGAAGAGATGGGCTGAAAAGTGATTTTTCCAATTTACAGAATTGGAAAAAAAAGATAAGAAAAGATATGAAAAGAAAAGAGGGAATAGAAAAAGAGGAAGAGAATTTTCTAAAATGAAATAGGGTTGTGCCAAAATAATTTCAAAAGCTTTATTTTGATTTGAAATAGTTTAACAAATATTCCAAATATTATTTTGGGGGTTTGTTTGAAAATTAGAAGAGGAGAGAGTGATGGATTTATCAAATCCTAGGATTAATTTGCAAATAAAAAAATGGTTTTGTTAAAATAATATTTTGATTTTTCTTTGCCAAAAAAAATGCAAGGAGATTGATGCATGATGTCATGATGATGCAAAAAGAAAAACAAGCAAAATCTAATTTGGGGAAAACCCCGGGACATTACAACCGACACCACTAACAAGGGATCTCGCCCCGAGATCCACGCTACCGTCGGGGGGAGAAGAGCGAGGTTAAACTATCGAATCTTCTTACGCCATGTTGATCTTCTCGACACCACTAACAAGAGATTCTTGCTCATGTCGATGACGATGTTCATCTGCCGGGATGCTTTCGAAGATCGAACCTATTAGGATAAAAGGCAAAGAGATCGTCCACCCACGAAGATGCTATGACCGGAAGATAGATAAGAGAGAAGATTTAAATCACACAAAGGTAAGAGAGGGAATAGAATAGAGGTAAGGAATAAACAAGAGTCCTATTGAGATCTTTTCAAATTACTTTTAGTAAAATAGTTTGGACACTCTACAACAACGACCATTAGCTAGGGTATCCTACAGGCAGACCGGACCCGCGGGGTATCGAAGAACCAGAGCTCTGATACCACTTTGTAACGCCCCAAGATCGGTACTATGCAGATTTTAGCATTTCAGCCAAATCCGCATAATAACGATCCTAAAGGACGCCCACCAGGCATAACCACACGTTATGCGGGTGGAATCGTGATAACATTACAATAGTTCTTGATGGAACCCACAAAGAACATATATACAACAACGACTCACCGAGTCAAGAACCAAGATACAATACAAAGATCCAAATAACAACGGAAGCGGGTAGCATCCGACTACGGACAAGATACAAATTGGACTAAGAGTCCTGAAGATAAGCAAAGGCACCATATCCCTGCCCAGGCCAAGCCGGAGGGATTCCCAAGCTAACGTCGTCAGACTTCAAACCTGTTTGGCTGCATTGGAATAGCAGCCCCGAAGGGGTCAGTACTATAAAACAGTACTGGCAAGTAATACTCACAAGATATCAAAGCTGGAATTCCGGGGAAGAGGGGGTTAGCGATTGAGGCGGCGGCAAGCAGCACTAACAACCTATAGAGACACACTACAACAATCGTCTAAAAGAGAGGAGGTAAGAGAGCGCATAGGTAACCAACTATACTAACACCAAACAGAACCCAGCCAATTCCTTACCAGCTCGTTTATCCTACGAGCAGCAAGCCCAAAGGCACTCACACAGTTGGCAAATTTTATAGGTTATTATTGAAGTAATCTATCTTACTAATCAATTTATTAACATCAGGTGTAAGTTGTCTATGATCTTGTTAGCCAGCACATTTCACCAAGTCGTCCATAACCGCGGACACGGCTTTTCGAAAAGATTTAACCCTGCAGGGGTGCACAAATGTAACCACACGCACTTCAACCCTTTGCGCCATGCAATTAGCACACTTCCGGGGTATGCTGGCAGGGTGTCCGACGCTACACTTTCCTTCACTACCGCACAAGTCCAGGGAACCACCTAGCTAAGTCTGACCCACCTTGAAAGTCCGGCCGAAGCTCCGAGGTGGACCTAGCCGTTGCGAGGACGGTGTCGGGAGGCACACTCATACGATTGCCCCTCCTTCCACACTCGATAAACGAACGTACCGCAAGCCCTACCGTAAGTAACCATCACGTATAAGTCCCGGAGGCGTCCCATCCGTACCTGCATCACAATAATAAAGCGTCGCGCAAATGGAAACACCCGAACTACTTGTGGCGCCCTGGACAAGGCTGCAGATCCGGTACTAGGTCGAGGGGAGTCCCATTTCCTCCCACATGTGGGTAGTGCGCTCAGTCTTGGATCAGAGGACAAGAACTCGGGTCCTAGGCGACACTAGCAGAACAAATCACCACGATTGGCCTTCCGCCGGTGCCTTATCTTTATTAATTGTATCCCATCGCCAAACATTAAAGATTATCATGTGAATTTAACCCAACTATCATATTAAGGCATAACTAGAACAAGACTCGAGCAAAACAACCTAAGCATGCACTACGACTCGCAAGGCCAACAGAGTAAACAAGCAACAGGGTAATAGGATGTGGAGGTGGTGGCATATCATGGCTGCAAGGGAAACATGCATATGGGATCGTGACGCAAGCATCGTGATATAAGGCTAGCAAGGAACAAAAGATAGGACGAGTGAGAAACAGAAGACAAGCAAAGATAGCAAGGGAGTATCACTTGCCTGCAATCCGGTAGAGGTAGCAGAACCTGTCGTTGCTCACATCAACTCATCGTCCTATTTCTGAAGAAGCGACGAACACTGAAAGCGGAAAGATGCATTTTACTCTACGGCAAAAGATCCGGCATGTTGATGCAATGTATGCATGACATGGCAAGACATGAGAAGATGCACTTAGCAAATTTAAACGGAACCGAGATTCCGACATTCAATTATAAGGTTCACGTTATTTTTCTAACCATCAAAATTAAATGTTGAGTTAACATGGAGGAACAAGGCATGGGTGAGCTAATAAAATTAAATGGAACCGGGTCAATAATTAAATTAAACCCCACACATTCCATATTTAATTATTTAGTTGAAATGCAAAACTCAACTAAGGTGCAAGATACATGATGCAAACATGAGCATGGATGTCAAATTCAAATTCTACACATTTTTCTGATAAAAATTCATATATGACATTTTTAATTTGGACTTATAGATTAGAAGATATGAGTTAAAACATAATTTGCAAAATAAAAATTAAAAACAGAAAAGGAGGGGGCATTGCAGCCTCGGGGATTTGAACTTGGGCCGATCTGGACAGAGGAGAAGAGAGCAAGCCACTGGGCTAACTCGCTGCTGGTGATAGAATGTGGATTCGATTTTACAAGAGGGAATAGGAGCGGCGTTAACTGAATAAAAAGAGGAAAAGGGGAGGTACATTGCTCTGCCTGGGAATCGAACTTGGGCTAATTCGGGATGGAAGCAAGGTCGCGACCACTGGGCTACTCCTGGGGTTGTGATAGGAGCAGACTCGGAAGGTAGATGAAGCGAAGTGTCGCTGTTAACTGAATTTCAAGACAGCAAAGATGCAGACTTCAGTTTTCAGAGAACGACGACGACAAGATGCAGCGGGGCGCTGCTGGTGCCTGACGTGCGTGTGCGCAAGCTCGATGGGCAGGGTGCAGCTGGGTGTGCTGGTGTGCATGCGGTGTTGGAGATAGGAGAGCCGGGTGGATGTACACATGAGCAGGAGAGCAGCGCTCAAGCACGAGCTCGCTATCATGGCGTGCAGGTTCGGCAGCAAGCCGCCACGGGTTGCAGCGATGGAGGAGGGTGGAGAGGAAAGGAGGGAAAGGCGGCTTCTCACCACGGGCTGCTGGTGAAGAGGAGAGGCTCGGGGATGGTTGCAGCGGCCGGAGGTAGTCGAGGGAAGAAGACGTCGTCGCAGCTTGCCGAGGGAGCGGCTGTAGACGTCGCCGGGAAGGTCTTGACGGTGACGGCGATCCTGGGCGCCTCCGGCTCCGATCTTCTGCGATCTTGACGCTCATGACGTTCTGGTTTGATTCCCAGCCTCGGACGTCCTTCGTGGTGACCGCAGCGACGGATTGGTGGAGCTTCGGGCTTCAGCCATGGAGGCTCGCGTGGGGAGCAAGAGAGGGATGTGGAAGAGAGGAACAGGGTTGGTGGCGGCGGGAGAGAAGGGGAAGAAGGAGAGGGGAGGCTAGGGCAGCAGGGGAGCGCTATTGGGGTTGGTTTTAAGGAGCTGGAGAGGTGCTCCCAGCCGTCCCATCGAGCTGCCTTTTGACGTGGACACCATGGATGAGCTGCCGTACAGGTCGAAGAGGAGAAGGGGTGGTCGAGCAGGTGCATGGGCCTTTGGGAGGGAGTAGGCCGAAAGGGAGAGAGAGGTGAGATGGGCTGGGATAACGAGAGGAGGAAGAGATGGGCTGAAAAGTGATTTTTCCAATTTACAGAATTGGAAAAAAAGATAAGAAAATATATGAAAAGAAAAGAGGGAAAATAAAAGAGGAAGAGAATTTTCTAAAATGAAATAGGGTTGTGCCAAAATAATTTCAAAAGCTTTATTTTGATTTGAAATAGTTTAACAAATATTCCAAATATTATTTTGGGGGTTTGTTTGAAAATTAGAAGAGGAGAGAGTGATGGATTTATCAAATCCTAGGATTAATTTGCAAATAAAAAAATGGTTTTGTTAAAATAATATTTTGATTTTTCTTTTGCCAAAAAAAATGCAAGGAGATTGATGCATGATGTCATGATGATGCAAAAAGAAAAACAAGCAAATCTAATTTGGGGAAAACCCCGGGACATTACAAACAACGTATGAAAGACCCAAACAACATGCATCCACAGAACAAGATACACCGGAGCAGCTACGCCCTTACCAAAGCAGAGAAGGAAATCTTTTTTGAATGCCTGACAGTATCAAGGTCCCGTCTGGCTTCTCGTCGAATATAAAGGGAATAATAAATATGGCTGAGAAAAGACTTCAAAACCTAAAGTCTCATGACTGCCACGTGATTATGACGCAGTTGCTTCCGATTGCACTAAGGGGCCTTCTACCGGAAAAATGTTCGAGTACCCATTGTGAAGCTATGTGCATTCCTCAATGCAATATCTCAGAAGGTAATCAATCCAGAAAATCTGACACAGTTACAGAACGATGTGGTCCAATGTCTTGTTAGTTTCGAGTTGGTGTTCCCACCATCGTTCTTCAATATTATGACGCATCTGCTGGTTCACCTAGTCGAAGAGATTGCCATTCTCGGTCCTGTTTTTCTACACAATATGTTCCCCTTTGAGAGGTTCATGGGAGTTTTAAAGAAATATGTCCATAACCGTGCTAGGCCAGAAGGAAGCATCTCCAAGGGCTATGGAACAGAGGAGGTCATTGAGTTCTGCGTTGACTTTATTCCTGACCTTAAGTCGATTGGTGTTCCACAATCAAGACATGAGGGGAGACTGAGTGGAAAAGGCACGCTAGGAAAGAAAGCAGACATATGCAGGGACGGGCATTCTTTAACTCAGGCACACTACACAGTTTCTACAGAGTTCTACCTTGGTGGCCCCGTATATCTAGAAACACAAGAACATATTACGGTCTCAACACCCGGGACAGTCCGACACCTGGATTACACATGAACACATTGATACTTTCGGCGGTTGGTTGCGAACACATCTCATTAATGACAACACTGTTGGAGATCAGCTTTACTTGTTGGCCAGGTCACCATCTTCGACTGTGTTGACTTTCCAAGGGTACGAGATAAATGGGAATACATTTTACACGATCGCCCAAGATAAAAGAGCAGCAACCAAAACAGTGGTGTCCGGTTTGATGCAATAAACAACAATGGACAAAAGGACACATATTATGGTTACATAGAGCAGATATGGGAACTTGACTATGGACCTTCTTTTAAGGTCCCTTTGTTCCGGTGCAAATGGGTCAAGCTGAATGGAGTGGGGGTTCAGGTAGACAAGCTGTACGGAATGACAACAGTGGATCTCAACAATCTTGGTTACGGAGACGAACCATTCGTCCTAGCCAATGATGTTGCTCAGGTGTTCTATGTGAAGGACATGTCTACCAAACCGAGAAAGATGAAAAATAAGGAAACGAATAAATCATCCGACGAGCCAAAGCGTCACATAGTTCTTTCAGGGAAAAGAAACATCGTGGGAGTGGAGGACAAGACAGACATGTCAGAAGATTACGATAAGTTTGATGAAATTCCCCCCTTCACGGTCAAAACTGACCCAACCATCGTGTTGAATGATGAAGATGCTCCATGGTTACGGTCGGTGCGACCATAAGAAAGCGGCAAGACTTCTCTGATGATCTTCCACCGCTTCCCGCCTTCGTCTTCGTGTAATAATATTTATGTATGAGTGTTCTCAAACATGATGTATTTTTATGAACACTTTGATAATATTTAGTCCCGGTGGCTAGAACCGGGACTAAAGGGTCTTTTGGCGCGCACCTTTTCGGTGTCCGAAAAAATACCCTTTAGTCCTGGTTCCAGCCACAAACATGCATCTTGGAAGCACGGACAATGTATTAAACCTTTTATCAAATACACACGGTTTCCCCGTCATACAGCCCAACGGTGGCTCGTGAGTGCCTGCATATCAAATGCACCGTTGGGCTGTATGACGGGAATCCGAATGATTTGTATTCGGTCGATGAACTGAAGTATTTTGTAGATAGAACAGCTGCAAGTATTTTGTTGAGGGCTGTGAAGTGAGCAGCAAATCGACCTTCGATCCAAACAGCCCCAAGACTTCTCTGATGATCTAACGACCGTCCCAAAAAGTGTTGGGAATGTTGTAGATCATCAGAGAGCCTTGGAGCTGCTTGGATCCGACCGAGGGGCATGGCTATTTATAGGCGTGTGCTTCTGATCCAACGTTGTGTGCCGTTTCGCTGCAGGGACGTCGCTATTTATAGGCGTGTGCTTCTGATCCAACGGCTCACAAGCGCTCTAAAGAAACACACCCCTGATCCAACTGGCTCACAAGCGCTTGAAAGAAACACACGATCCGTGTGCTTCTTTAGTCCCGGTTGGTAACACGAACCGGTACTAAAGGCCCTGATCCAACAGCTCACAAGCGCTCGAAGGAAACACACGATCCGTGTGCTTCTGATCCAACGGCTCACAAGCGCTCTAAAGAAACACACCCCTGATCCAACGGCTCACAAGCGCTTGAAAGAAACACACGATCCGTGTGCTTCTTTAGTCCCGGTTGGTAACACAAACCGGTACTAAAGGCCCTGATCACTCTATATATAGGCTTGGCCTCCATTGCCATATCACATCTAAACTCATATCTGCAACCTCATCACTCTTCCATTGTAACAAAATTTTGACTTAGGCGTTTTTGACTTAGGTGTTCTCGGCGACGATGTCCATGTTGGACCAGAGGGGCGATGTGCGGGACTGGGCTCCACCGGGCTGGCGCTAGGAGGTGCTACCTTCCGGGACGCGTAGCTTGGTGAGGAATCCGGGTGACAGTCGTCGACCCGGATCTTCTGTGGTGGCAGTCGCGTGGGCCACGCTCAGGTGCAGAGGGAGCCGGCCTCCGAGGAGGTGGTACGTCGCCGTATCAGGGAGGAGGATGAGCACGTCCGTCGCTACATGTATCTATTGGATAGGCAGTATGACAGTAGGTGGTCGTTTCTTCAGAGGGTTCCTTCTCACGTGAGCTATGACCCTGTGAGGGTTCCTTCTCTTTGGATGCGCAGCGCCGGAGGCTCAGCACCCCGTGGCTCAGGAACTTGGAATATGTCCTAGGCAGTACGACAGTTCTGTTGAAAACTTGTTCACAACAAAGAGCTATCTCCTCCTAACATTCTAGGGTTTGTGTCGAAATAACGGGTGTTATGGCCAAATACATGGCATAGTTTGTTTGAATGGGTCCATATTCCACACAAACATGCATCTTGGAAGCACGGACAATGTTGACGAACGGAAGTTTTTTTTATTGAATAAAAAAACCACTTTCCATTTTCCGAGTGTCAGAAATGGTTTTTTTTTTTGAAGGACCTACCAGAATATGTTGCAAAACTTGGGTGATTCATTTTTTTAATATGCTAGAACATGTTATATGCACAAATAATCAATTTGTTTTCTAAGAAAAGATTTCCATCCACCTCTTAAAAATCACAAATTTCTGCCGATTCTGCTGGAAACGGGACAACTTTCTAGACTTAATTATAGTTTCTAGAAATATTTAATTCCATTTTGAAAGATATTGTATTTATAATTTTATAAGTTTAAAACAAAAATTATTGTTTTTTTCTGATAAACAGATCGAAAGATATTGTATTTATAATTTTATAAGTTTAAAACAAAAAAACAGAACAAACTTTTGTTGGCGCCCAAATTTTAATTCTGAAAGAACCTTTCGTCCCGGTTCGTGGCTGGAACCGGGACCAAAGGGTCTTTTGGCGCGCACCTTTTCGGTGTCCGAAAAAATACCCTTCCGTCCCGGTTCCATCCACCAACCGGGACGAAAGGTCACCCTTTCGTCCCGGTTGGTGGCTGGAACCGGGACGGAAGGGTCTTTCGTCCCGGTTCCAGCCACGAACCGGGACAAAAGAGCCTGTTTAACTGCCTCTTCTTCCCCCGATCCCTCTCATTCTCTCATTCTCTCATCTCTCGCGCGCGTTTAAGGAGCACCAAGGGACGCCGGCAGGCTGCCAAAATTTCCGGCCGCCGCCCTCCTCCTCGCCGCTCACCGCCGCGCCCTCCTCCTTGCCGCTCGCCGCCGCCGCCGCGCCCTCCTCCTTGCCGCTCGCCGCCGCGCCCTCCTCCTCGCCGCTTGCCGCCGCGCCCTCCTCCTCGCCGCTCGCGCGCGGCCGCTCCGAGATCCGCCGGCGCGCGGTTGCGAGAGCCTCCGCCGGAGGACGTCACCGGCCTCCTCGTCGACCTCGTCGCCCGAGCTCCTGCGCCGGAGGACGTCACCGCCCTCCTCCGACACGCCGCCCCCGCACGCCGCCCCCGCACGCCGCCGTCGATCTCTGCAGGTTCGATCTCTGCACCGAATTTGTGTTATAAAAATTGTGATATATACTAGCACAATGCCCGTATTTCGAATGTGATATATAAAAATTGTGTTATTGCCGTTATTCCGAATGTGATATATAAAAATTGTGTTATAAAAATTGTGATAAAAATTGTGATTAAATTTTGCGATATTGTAGATAGATGATTAATCCGTATGCATTGTGTTAAAAATTGTGATTAATCCGTATGCATTGTGTTAAAAATTGTGATTAATCCGTATGCATTGTGTTAAAAATTGTGATTAATCCGTATGCATTGTGTTAAAAATTGTGATTAAAAATTGTGATAAAAATTGTGTTATTCCTGTCCCCGACGTGCCACTGGTTCTAACGTAATATAGTAGAATATATCAGAATATTTAGCCACATTACGTGATTTTTTCACCGCGTCGCCAACACCACCTTCAACAATGTTCCCCGCGTCTATAGCTTCCGACACTCCTTCCGGACCGGAGGTAGTATTTAGAATGTTTAGAATATTTAGATTGTTTATTTTGAATAATTAGTGTTAGCAATTATGTTAGCTATTTTAATAATTAGTGTAGAATAAGAATAAGAATAGAATTAAAAGAATAAGAATAAGAATAAGAATGGGTTAATTTTCATTAACCACCCGGTCAATTGTCCTTGCAGAAACTATGGATCACAACAGAGACGAAAATCAGGAGAACATATTGCAAGATATTATCCGCGGTGAAGATGAGTTGGAGTTCACCTCGAGCTTTCTGAACGACTCCGGCGAGGGAGCGCAGATAGAAGCTGAGGCATCCGGTGATGATGGTGACCGGACAATTATTACTACAAACTCCGGCGCGGTATATTAACTAACCCTATATTGACTAAATCCACTATTTGATTCATATATATATATATGCATTAATGATCTTTCTTCTTTTAGCCCTCCGGATCGAGCAAATCTTCTTCTATCCCCAAACGAGGCCCATCCAAAAGGTGTGATAAAGAAGAGAGATACAAGATCGAAGCAGTAGCTCCAGATGGCAGACCGCTGACACATTTTGTCAAGTTTGTAAGTCAGTGCGGAGTTGTTGTTAGGGACAACGTCCCGATCACCACTCAAGAATGGAATGAGCCGAAGGCGACAGAACGCTCGTCTCTCACTTTTGTTGACGATAGAGTGAAAGACAATCTTTGGACGACGCTAATGGCTAATTTCACGCTTCCTCGTCAAGACGACGACGCTCATCCGTTAGAGGAGGAGTTTCCAAATTACGTGGATCCCATAGAGAAAAAGGTCAAGGAGTGGGCACTGAAGAAGATGGCCGAACAATTTGCAAACTGGAAGAAAAGATTGCACAAGGACTTTGTCCTTCAAAAAAAGACTCCGGAGTTCACTGGAGCGTATGAAAAGCTAAGGGATCAGTGGGAGGAATTTGTCAAGTACAAGAAATCTGACGAGGCTAAGAAAAGGTCAGCAACTAATAAGAAAAATGCTTCCAAGAAGCAATATCACCATAGCATGGGGTCAGGTGGCTACAGGGCTATCAAGCCTAAGGTGGAGAGACTTCAGAACGCCCTGCTTGAACAAGGGATAATTCCTGAGACGCTGCGGTGGGCTGATCGGGAAAAACTTTGGTTCTTCGGGCATGGGGGAACATTGCACCCAGAAACAGGGAAGTGCATCTTTACAAAAGCACAACTTGCAACCCCTCTCGCTGAACTTCAGAAGATAATGAAGGAGGTAGAAGCCGGGGAGTTCGTTCCAAACAGAGAGAAGGACGAGCTGTCACGGGCCCTCGGGAATCCAGAACACAAAGGTCGGACACGAGGCACAGAAGGCTCCGTACCGTGGAAGTATGGATTTCCAGATGACGCTGACAGTTATAGAAGCCGAGGGAGGAAGAAGGCAGAGGAGGCAGATCGGCTGAAGCAGATTGAAGATAGATTAACTAGGCAGCAGCAGATCCTTGATTCACTTACCACCCGGGAAGCTCAGCGGCACGAAGATCCTTCTCAGCAAGATAGCGGCCCACCATCTCAGCGGAAAAGCAGCGTGGCTTCCACGGAGCTCTTTCGGCCAGATATCTCGGCTCGTCGCTACCCCGTGGATGATATCACGGAGAGGGAAAATTGTGAGCTACATGCTCCATTGATGAACATAACCGTGAAGGTGGCGGTCGGCGTAGTCTTAGCTGCTGTAACTAATGGTACTTACCATTCGCGGCCGATTCCAGATGGATATTCTGTTGTCTTAGTGGATGAAGTCATGAAAGGATACGAGGATCTGCAGCTTGACTACCCTACGGGTGAAGGCGAGACTGCACTGAGGGATGGTAGAAAAACTACTGTTCTATGGCGGAAGGAACACATTATGCTTCCAAATTGGAAGCCAAGGTCACCGTCTCCGCCGCCTCAGCCGTCTCCGCCACCTCAGCCGTCTCCGCCGCGTCAGCCGTCTCCGCCGCGTCAGCCGTCTCCGCCGCGTCAGCCGTCTCCGCCGCGACAGCCATCTCCTCCGCAGTGTCAGCCATCTCCTCCGCCGCGTCAGCCGTCTCCACCGCCTCAGCCGTCTCCGCCGTGTCAGGCATCTCCTCCGCAGCCTCAGCCGTCACACGCTCATAGTCGTGTTCAAAAGCGGAAGAGCACCGCCTGCGCCGCCTCTGCCTCGGGTTCTAGTGGTACAAGTCATCAGAAGAAAGCGAAACCCGCCAAGCCTATCGAGAAATTACCTTACGAAATGACCAAAGCAGAGCTAGAAGTGTGGGTTAAAGAGGATGTCAGACGCCAGTTAGCACCGAAGCGGTCACAAAAGGTCCCACTAGATCCGGTCTTAGTTGAGAGAACACTGAGAAACCTGACGCGACCAACGGCTGAGCAGATTTTACCGGACTACGACCGAACAATTATAAAGGCACGTGATGCTCAGGTGCCGCCCAATGTTCTGAGGGCACGCAATATTCCGAAGCCGAAGGCGCGTCCATACGGTCAAGGAGTTCCTCAGCTCGGACAACAGGAGAAGCAATCGTGCCCCTCGCTGAGGGTGTGTTCCGATGTCCCTCGGCCTAAACAATTAACTAACAAACAAATCAAAAAAGCCGCCGCTGAGCTTGGTGTGACCATGGCTGAATACTTGGGCTCGCTAATAGAGTATCCCATTGCTGAGGTGATCACAGACAAGTACAAATACAAGCACGGGGAGCCTTTTGTCAAACCAGAGAAGGTCCCGAACCTTCCAACAAAAATGCGAAGATTGAATGCGTGGTATATGGAAGCAGCAAAGGAAGGGAAAAACTGGATCAACCTGGAGGTTAAAGAAGAGCATTACGGTCGTGGAACTGCCCAGGTCCAGGTTGAATTTGAAGAACTGTTTCAGTTATTCCAACAAGATGCCATCGACAAATCTATCGTCAGTGCCTATTGTCTGTAAGTATTTTTTTTCTGTAACTAAGTCTCTAACTCAGCTCGTTAAACATATTTGTAATTATCCTCACTCTATTATGCAGATTGAAGATTCGAGAATGCAGGTTATCTGGAATCTATGACATTGGGTTCGTTGACCCACATGTCATTCATCAGTACAATCTTATACATAAAGAAAAGGAAACGGAGGACCTCTTGGTACTTGCGTTAAGGAAGCAAGAAACTAAAACACAAATACTATTTCCTTACAACTTCGGGTGAGTGTTAGTGTCTATACACCTTCTATACTCCATGTTAATTAAGTGTAATTGACGAGTAATTCGTGCGCAGGTTCCACTATCTGTTATTTATCATTATTCCTGACAAAGGAATAGTACAAGTCATGGACCCGCTACGTGATCAACCAGAGAACTGGGAGGACATGAAGGGAATGATCCAGAGGTAATTTCAATCATTATGGCACTATATCGGCAACTTTCGTTCATTTCCTGGTATGTAGTAATTAATAAGTCATTTATTCTTTTTCATTGACTTCCAGGGTTTGGAAACGGTTCACCAACAGGGCTCCGGGTGAATGGACAGATGAGCTTGAATTTAAAGACATGGCGGTAAGTAGTTCTAGCTAGACCCGGGCATCTATTTGATTGAAGTTTAATAATATTATCATGCTTGATTATTATTTTAATTGAACTTTGTTCTTATAAAGTGCCCGAGACAGGGATCCGGAAATCACTTATGTGGATTGTATGTCTGCGAGTTCATTCGCCAGAGGTGTTATCAGAGGAGCAGACTCTTAGAACATCTTGAAGTAAGTAAACAATATTCACAATACTATTTTATTACAATCAATTGTGTTGAGATTCTCTCATATATATATATCGAAATTGACCCCTTCCATAAATTATATAGATCGAAGGAATGCGGGACATGCTCCTACCACAAGACCGCTTGCGAGCAATTCAAGAGGAGCTGGCGGCATTCTTCTTAGATCAAGTCATAGATAAAAATGGAGAATTTTATTCACCGGGCAACTAGGGTTTTGTGTATGTTAATAGGGTTGGACAACTTATATGATACTATATGTAAAGATTCGACAACTTATGGCGATGTTTGTGTAATTCCTTCTTTAGTTGTTTTGTATATACATAGTATCGTCGAATTGGATCCTAAAAAGAAAAACAATAAATGAAAAAATAAACGAAAAACAGTAAAACAAACAAACAATATAAAGAAAAACAGCAAAACAAAAAAAAACAGAATAAACCTTTAGTCCCGGTTCGTGGCTAGAACCGGGACTAAAGGTCCTCTGACAGGCGCGGCACCGCGCGCTGCCACGTCGGGACCCTTTGGTCCCGGTTCGTAACAGAACCGGGACTAAAGGTTGGGGCTTTAGTCCCGATTGCGCTGTCCCGGTTGCGCAACCGGGACTAAAGGGGCTGGGGAACCGGGACAAAAGCCCCGTTTTCCACCAGTGCAGTGTGCTACCCAGTTTTTTTAGGCCATCTTCACAGTTTGGGTACAACGGTTTGTTATGATCCTCTAACATGCGCGCGAATTTCGACCTCTCATTTTCTGTTCCGCAATCTCTCCGTGCATCAGCAATGGCACGACCAAGATCATCAGTCGGCTCATCTAGATCTTCAGCTTCCCCCGTTGCAGTATCACCGTATTCAGGGTACATAGAAGAGTTGTAACCATCATCTTCTTCTTCATTTTCTTCCATCATAACCCCTGTTTCTCCGTGCTTGGTCCAGCAATTATAGCTGGGCATGAAACCGTGCCGAAGCAGGTGGGTGTGAAGGATTCTGGAGGAAGAGTAATCCTTCTTATTCTGACAGACAACACATGGACAACACATAAAACCATTCTGTTTGTTTGTCTCGGCCGCAGCGATAAAACTACCAAGTCCCGTAATGAACTCGCCAGTTCGTCGGTCACCGTACATCCATTGCCGATTCATCGAGCACCTTATATATTTCGAGTTATATATTGCCGACTCATCTGCATTATATGAGTATATTATATTACACACAACATCATGAATAGAAGGTCATCACATTAAAACCTTCCGCAGAGTACTGACCAAATGTAATACATAGTCCTAATGATGAAAACATACAGTGAAATTAACATACAAACTATCTAATGCATTTAAATGCAACAACAAATGCGATCAAAATCGCAACTAAGGTAACAATTGATCCGACGGCATAATTATACCAAGCCTCATTTTTAATGGCATCTTTTCTAATGTTTCTAATCTTCTTACGCATTGCATCCATCTCGATCTTGTGATCATCGACGACATCGGCAACATACAGCTCCAATTTCATCTTCTCTTCTTCAATTTTTTTGATTTTTCTTTCAAATCATCGTTTTCTCTTTCAACTAAATTTAACCTCTCGACACGAGGGTCGGTCGGAATTTCAGGTTCATATATGTCCTAGATCAAAATATCTATGTCAAATGTTTGGTCGGCATAATTGTTAAAATAAAGAAATTAAAAACATAGTTATAAAAGATAATATACCACATCCGAATCATAGACCGGACGAGGGTTATCAAAACCATGACACTATACATATAAAAAACAATTCTACAAATAAGAAAAATTATACAGGTAACAATGTAAATCATATAAGTAAGAATAAGAAGCTCACGAAGGTGGTGTCGGCGACGGGGCGCCCGGCGCGGGCGATCGACAACAGTGAGGACAAGGACACGAACGGGACGGCACTAATTAAAAACAACAAATCATACTTTAATTTGAAATCAAATTGCATATAAAAAAATAAACTAGCAACAAGTCAACTAGCCTAGAATTTGAGCAATTCTAACTTAGGCATTTCATCAAACACCTAGCATGCAACACCAATGAAATGAGGAGCAAAAATAGCGATAGAGATGAATCCGAGCTCCGAGAGGATAAGGTTTCTAACCTATTAGAAGCCTTGGGTGGATGGGGCAAACTTAATGTGGACAAATGGTGGAAAAAAATATGGATCAAATGGATCTTTGTGAGGAGCTTGAGACGAAAAATGGTGATGAACTCAAGCTCCTCGGGCAGGAAGAAGGTGATATAGTGAGAAAACACCTTTTGTCCCGGTTCTTATTACAAACCGGGACTAAAGGTAAGCCTTTTGTCCCGGTCTATAACACGAACCGGGACAAAAGGTTCCCGCGTCGGACCCCACCTCGGGGGCTGTCGGGTGCGGACCTTTAGTCCCGGTTCGTGCCACGAACCGGGACAAAAGGGTCCCAAAGAACCGAGACGGATGCCTCCCGGTCCCCGCGCGTCCTCCGAGCCGCACAAACCGGGACAAAAGGATCCTTTAGTCCCGGTTCGTGCCGTGACCGGGACTAAAGCCTCCCGCCAGCCAAAACGGAAGGCTTGTTTTCTACTAGTGACCATAGGATTTTGAAGAATTTATTATTGTTAATGAAGTAGTTGGCTGTGTGGGTCAGTGCCAGACCATAAAATTGTATCACTTTGCTTTGTGATTTTAAACTCACTTCCAATCGTGAGTACCTTGTTTGGTTTTTGGATGTGGTGTAATGAAGGCTTAATTGTGTTGTCGGGTGCAAAACGATTGAAGTTCAAATATGCAATCTGATTTTTTTTAGCACTTATGGAATCTGATATTTTGTTGGTGGAAGTCACTCTACTTTGTCTTCTTGTGTTTTCAGGAAATACTTTAGTTAGACTTTTTCTTTACATAGTAAATCAAGAAAAATTAACATATTTTCTGTAAGAAAAAAAGAGTGGACTGCATGATGAAGCATGACCAAATTTCCTGTTAACACATTACAATGTTTTTAAGATTGTGCACACTGTATTGATTTTTTTTTGCCCGTTGCAACGCGCGGGCATTTTGCTAGTTTAATTTAACAATTTAAATAAGTATGCCATGATGCAATGCAAAACAAAAAGTTAAAATTTGGCCCATATTTTAGGGTACCAAATCTGGGCTGTTACAATTCTACCCCCTTACAAGAATCTCGCCCCGAGATTCCTAGAGTAGGAAGAGGGAAGAGGGAAACATGACAACCCTCAACTTCAACGATCTTCTTGATCCCACGATGATCTTCCTTGTTGCGGAGAGTAAGGTAACAATCACTAGTAGAAAAGGGGGCAACGGTGCGCCCCCTTTAGTACCGGTTGTCCAAAAACCGGTACTAAAGGGGGTCATTAGCACCGGTTGTTTAGCTGCGCCAGGCCTCCAACCCTTTAGTACCGGTTTTTCATACCAACCGGTACTAAAGATGGACCTTTAGTACCGGTTGCTATTAAAAACCGGTACTAAAGGGGGATGCAGGTGCAGCCACGGTTGGTGGCCCCACGGCAAGCCCTTTAGTACCGGTTGGTAATAACAACCGGTACTAAAGGTGCTGCCTATATTTGCTTCTTCCAGCCTGAGCCAGCTCCATTTGTAGCAACTCGACCCACACTCCATTTTTCCTCTCTCCCAAGCTCAAATTGACCACCATTTTCTCCAACAACTTTCAAGATTGGTGGCACCTACATATATAAGGGTTAGCAACTTCATCTTCTCTTCCGGCATTTCAAGTTTAGCTCATTTTCGTGCAAGTTTGATTTTGGTGGTGCTTGCAAGGTGTTTGATGAAATTCCTAAGTTAGGGATTTCATTTGTTTTATATGCATTTTGAGCTCAAATTAAAGTATAATTTGTGGTTTTATATAGTGTCGTCCCGTCCCCTTCCTCACCGCCGTCGATCGCCCGCGCCGCTCCGTCACCGACACTACCTCGATGAGCCTCTTTTTTAATCTTTTATTTAAAAAAATGTTAGTTATATGATTTAAATGCATAATTATTTCTTGTATAATTTTATTATGTTTTTTTATATGTATAGTGTCATGGTTTTGATATCCGTCCNACTCATAATAGTCCATTTTGTGAAGGATTCTTTTTAAAATTGTCATATTGCAACTTACTTATTCTTCCTCACAACTATAAATATGAAGCGAAATTTGCGTCCGTGAGAAGCTCCGTATGTAGAAGATGGATGTGCAGCACAAGCTTTTTTCTGCCATTAAACACACCTAGCTTAATTGTTAACAAAAATGAGGAATATATGAAAGCCTAGTGCACCATTTATCCTCGTGGATTGGATTACATTTTCACATTATCTCCAAACTCAAAGGTGTAGAGATTAGGGATCTGTATCTCCATGTGGTGGCGCCGGACGTCCTCCTTTGATGTTGGACGCCCAACGGCCAGTATTCTTCCAAGTCTTGCCACGAGATCCTTTTCAAAGAACCGCTACGTTCTTGTACTTGGAAGCTGAATTTGAAGTCCTAGACGCTGCCTACGCTGAAGAGAAAGATATGTACCACTTTACATAGGAGAGTATAATCGTGCAAGTGTTGAGTTGAGTGCATCTAATGTACTCCACACATACTATGTGCTGAACTCTTTAGATATACCTACCAAAGAAGGTTTTGCACGCCAATAAACAGGTCGGCGGCTACGTACGTTTGGCAATGATAGTATACCCCCAACTAATCCTCCATTGATTTGATACTTTTGTGTTGAACTCCGGGCGGGACGGCCATGGTCACATGGCCTCACGGCTAACACGTAGTAGCACTAGTAGAAAAGGGGGCAACGGTGCGCCCCCTTTAGTACCGGTTGACCTAAAACCGGTACTAAAGGGGGCATTAGCACCGGTTGTGCTCTGTGCCAGCAGCCACAACCCTTTAGTACCGGTTGTGCTGGGGGTGGCAGAGGGCATATTGATGCCAGGACCTTTAGTACCGGTTGTTCCTAAAAACCGGTACTAAAGACTGGCCTTTAGTGCCGGTTTCTATTAACAACCGGTACTAAAGGTCCTGGCCTCTATATACCTTCTGCCACCCCGAGCCAGCACCATTTCAGCTCGAACTCAACTCCATTTTTCCTCTCTCTTTGCTCTCCCAAGTTCAAATTCACCCCTTTTTTCTCCAACAACTTCCAAGATTGGTGGCAGCTACATATATAAGGGTTAGCAACTTCATCTTCTCTTCCGGCATTTCAAGTTTAGCTCATTTTCGTGCAAGTTTAGCTAGTTTGATTTTTGTAGTGCTTGCAAGGTGTTCGATGAAATGCCTAAGTTAGGGATTTCATTTATTTTATATGCATTTTGATCTCAAATTAAAGTATAATTTGTGGTTTTATATAGTGTCGTCCCGTCCCCTTCCTCACCGCCGTCGATCGCCCGCGCCGCTCCATCACCGACACTACCTCGGTGAGCCTCTTTTCTAATCTTTTATTTTAAAAATGTTAGTTATATGATTTAAATGCATAATTATTTCTTGTATAATTTTCTTGTGTTTTTTTATATGTATAGTGTCATGGTTTTGATATCTGTCCCCGTCGGCCCTCGTCCGGTCTATGATTCTGATGTGGTATATTTTTATAACTATTTATTTTGTTTCATGGTTATAACAATCATGCCGACCAACTTGACATAGATATATTTCTATTTAGGAGGTAGTTGAACCGGAAATTCCAGCCGACCCTATTGTCGAGTTTTTAGAAAAAGAAAACAACGATTTAAAAGCAAAATTGAAGATAAGTGAAGATCTTTGTCTCCAATGCCTGGAAGAGAAGATGGTATTGGAATTGAAGATTGCCGACATCGTCGATGCTCACGGGGTCAAGCTTGCCGACGTCGTCACTGCTAACGAGATGAAGATGGATGCAATGCGCGTCAAGCTTAAAAAGATTAGAAAATATGTCATTAGTCAAGAGGCTTGGTATCATTATGCTGTTGGTTCAATAGTTACCTTGGTTGCGATTCTGATCGCATTTGTTGTTGGATATAAATTCTTTAGATAGTTGTATGTTAGTTTCGATTGATGTATGTTTCGTGAGAACTATGTATTACATTTGGGCACTACTCTACTTTGGTTTTAATGTGATGAATTTGTATTAATTAATTTGGTCACGTATCTCTATTCATTATTTAGCTGGTGTAATGGTTTTTGATTTATTTATGTAATGCAGATGAGCCGAGAATGGATGTACGGTGATCGACGCCTTCCCGAGTTCATTGATGGCATGCATCGTTTTCTCGATGTGGTTAAGTTAAACAAGCTGAAGAATGGTTTTATGATTTGTCCATGTGATGAATGTCGGAATACGAGGAATTACCCGAGCGTAAGAACCATACACTCCCACCTGTTGCGACAAGGCTTCATGCCCAATTATTTTTGTTGGACCAAGCATGGAGAAAGAGGGGTTATAATGGAAGACCCTGAAGAAAAGGATGATGACAACTATCCTGTGTTCTCTGAACACGGTGATACTACAATGGGGGAAGACGAAGTTGAGCATGAGGTCATTGTTGATCAATCCGATGATGATGATCTTCGTCGGGTCATTCTTGATGAACAGATGAAGTGCGGAACTGAAAACGAGTGGTCGAAGTTGGAGCGCATGTTAGAGGATCACAAAAAAATTTACCCAAATTGTGAAGATGGCCAGAAAAAGCTGGGTACCACCCTGGAATTGCTGCAGTGGAAGGCAAAGAATGGAATATCTGACAAGGCATTTGAAGAGTTGCTACAAATATTTAAGAAGAGTCTTCCAAGAAATAATGAATTGCCCCACAATACATACGAAGCAAAGAAGATTGTCTGCCCTCTTGGATTAGAGGTGGAGAAGATACATGCATGCATCAATGACTGCATCCTCTACCGCGGTGAGAAGTATGAGAACTTGAATGCATGCCCTGTATGCGGTGCATTGCGGTATAAGATCGGGCGAGATGACCCAGGTGATGTTGAGGGCGAGCATAGCACCAGGAAGAGGGTTCCCGCGAAGGTGATGTGGTATGCTCCTATAATACCACGGTTGAAACGTTTGTTCCGAAACAAAGAGCATGCCAAGTTGTTGCGATGGCACAAAGAGGACCGTAAGGAAGACGAGATGCTGAGACACCCCGCTGATGGGTCTCAGTGGAGAAACATCGACAGTGCGTTTGGGCATTTTGCAGCTGACGCAAGGAACTTAAGATTTGGTCTAAGTACAGATGGCTTGAATCCGTTTGGGGAGCAGAGCAGCAGTCATAGCACCTGGCCCGTGACTCTATGTATCTATAACCTTCCTCCTTGGTTGTGCATGAAACAAAAGTATATTATGATGCCAGTGCTTATCCAAGGCCCGAAGCAACCCGGCAACGACATTGATGTGTATCTGAGGCCATTAGTTGATGAACTTTTACAGTTGTGGTCTGACGAAGGTGTACGTGTGTGGGATGAGTACAAACAAGAGGAATTTGGCCTACGAGCGTTGCTGTTTGTAACCATCAATGATTGGCCTGCTCTTAGTAACATTTCAGGACAGTCGAACAAAGGATACAATGCATGCACACACTGTTTAGATAATACTGACAGTATATATTTAGGTAACAAGATTGTGTATCTGGGGCATCGTCGATTTCTGCCAAACAGGCATCACGTAAGAAACCAAGGCAAGCATTTCAAAGGTGAGGCAGATAACCGGACAAAGCCTACACGCCCTGATGGTGATGTTATATATGGCATGGTCAAGGATTTAGAAGTAATCTTTGGAAAGGGTCCTGGCAGTCTATCTGTTCCGAAAGACGTAAAAAAGCACGTACCCTTGTGGAAAAAGAAATCTATATTTTGGGATTTACCTTATTGGAAAATCCTAGAGGTTCGCTCTGCAATCGACGTGATGCACGTGACGAAAAATCTTTGCGTGAACCTGCTAAACTTCTTAGGCGTGTATGGGAAGACGAAAGATACAACGGATGCACGGCAGGACCAGCAACGTATGCACGAAAGAGACAACCAGAATCCAGAGAAGTATCAAGGTATTGCCAGCTACGCTCTTACCAAAGAAGAGAAGGAGATCTTTTTTCAAGTCCTGAGCAGTATCAAGGTCCCTTCTGGCTACTCGTCGAATATAAAGGGAATAATAAACATGGCAGAGAAAAAGTTTCAAAACCTGAAGTCTCATGACTGCCACGTGATTATGACACAATTACTTCCGGTTGCATTGAGGGGGCTTCTACCGGAAAACGTTCGAGTACCCATTGTGAAGCTATGTGCATTCCTCAATGCAATTTCTCAGAAGGTAATCGATCCAGCAACTCTACCAAGTTTACAGAAGGATGTGGTCCAATGTCTTGTCAGCTTCGAGTTGGTGTTTCCACCGTCCTTCTTCAATATTATGACGCACCTCATAGTTCACCTAGTCGAAGAGATTTCCATTCTCGGTTCTGTATTTCTACACAACATGTTCCCCTTTGAGAGGTTCATGGGAGTCTTAAAGAAATACGTTCATAACCGTGCTAGGCCAGAAGGAAGCATGTCCAAGGGCTATGGAACAGAGGAGGTCATTGAGTTTTGTGTTGACTTTATTCCTGATCTTAAGCCTATCGGTGTTCCTCAATCGCGCCATGAGGGGAGACTGCGTGGAAAAGGCACGCTAGGAAAGAAAGCAACAAGAAGTATGGACGGGCATTCTTTCACTCAAGCACACTACACAGTTCTACAAAATTCCAGTTTGGTGGCTCCGTATATCATGAAACACATGGATATTTTACGCTCCGAATACCCGGAGCAGACTAACTTCTGGATTAAAGGAAAGCACGTGGAAACTTTCGGCAGTTGGTTGCGTACACATCTCATTAATAACACCACTGTTGGAGATGAGCTATACTTGTTGGCCAAGTCACCATCTTCGACTATATTGACTTTCCAAGGGTACGAGATAAATGGGAATACATTTTACACGGAAACCCAAGACAAAAAGAGCACTAACCAAAACAGTGGTGTCCGCTTTGATGCAACAAACGACGATGGGACAAAGGACACATATTATGGTTGCATACAGCAGATATGGGAACTTGACTATGGACCTTCTTTTAAGATCCCTTTGTTTCAGTGCAAATGGGTCAACCTGGCAGGCGGGGTAGAGATGGACCGGCGGTACGGAATGACTACAGTGGATCTCAACAATCTTGGGTACCACACCGAGCCATTCGTCCTAGCCAATGATGTGGCTCAGGTTTTCTATGTGAAGGACATGTCTTCCAGACCGAAAAAAAGAAAAGATAAGCGAGCCGATACATCATGCGATCAGCCAAAGCGCCACATAGTTCTTTCAGGGAAAAGAAACATCGTGGGTGTGGAGAACAAGACAGACATGTCAGAAGATTACAATAAGTTTAATGAAATTCCGCCCTTCAAAGTGAAAACTGACCCAAGCATCGTGTTAAATGATGAAGATTGTCCATGGCTACGGCGCAATCAGAAGAAAGGGACACACACGAAGAAGAAGGGACACACACTAGATAGGGATGTTGGTGGTGATGTGTAATAATGTATTAAACCTTTTATCAAATGCACACAGTTTCACCTGACTTGTTATTACCTGCATATCAAATGACTTGTATGACTTGTATTCGGTCGATGAACTGAAGGATTCCTAGATATAGAACAAAACATACGGTTTCACCTGCATACAGCCCAACAGTGGCTCGTGAGTGCCTGCATATAAAATGCACTGTTGGACGTATGCAGGCGAATCCGAATGATTTGTATTCGGTCTTTGCCTTCCGGACTAGTTTGACTAGCTTCTTCTCCGCTGTTGCCGTACTCTTGTTCTTCATCAGAAGCACATGGATTCCCGTCATACAGCCCAACGGTGGCTCGTGAGTGCCTGCATATCAAATGCACCGTTGGGCTGTATGACGGGAATCCGAATGATTTGCATATAGGGTCATGTGGCTGATCCAACACTGGTTTTGCCCATCCGGAAGCTTGCGCAAATCGACCTTCGATCCAAACAGCCCCAAGACTTCTCTGATGATCTAACGACCGTCCCAAAAAGTGTTGGGAATGTTGTAGATCATCAGAGAGCCTTGGAGCTGCTTGGATCCGACCGAGGGCATGGCTACCACTTCCACCACCACCACTCCCACCTCCTCGGCAATTCATCATTGTGTCACCCTAATCCAGTGTGCCGTTTCGCTGCAGGGACGTCGCTATTTATAGGCGATTAGAAGGTGTACCTGTGCAGATCCGTGTGCTTCTTTAGTCCCGGTTGGTAACACGAACCGGTACTAAAGGCCCTGATCCAACAACCCACAAGCGCTCGAAGGAAACACACGATCCGTGTGCATCTGATCCAACGGCTCACAAGCGCTGTAAAGAAACACACCCCTGATCCAACGGCTCACAAGCGCTTGAAAGAAACACACGATCCGTGTGCTTCTTTAGTCCCGGTTGATAACACGAACCGGTACTAAAGGCTCTGATCCAACAGCTCACAAGCGCTCGAAGGAAACACACGATCCGTGTGCTTCTGATCCAACGGCTCACAAGCGCTGTAAAGAAACACACCCCTGATCCAACGGCTCACAAGCGCTTGAAAGAAACACACGATCCGTGTGCTTCTTTAGTCCCGGTTGTTAACACGAACCGGTACTAAAGGCTCTGATCCAACAGCTCACAAGCGCTCGAAGGAAACACACGATCCGTGTGCTTCTGATCGAACGGCTCACAAGCGCTCTAAAGAAACACACGATCCGTGTGCTTCTTCCACCGCTTCCCGCCTTCGTCTTCCTGTAATTTCTCACTATATATATGTAGGCTTGGCCTCCATTGTCATATCACATCTAAACTCATATCTGCAACCTCACTGTTCTCGGCGACGATGTCCATGTTGGACCAGAGGGGCGATGTGCGGGACTGGGCTCCACCGGGATGGCACTGGGAGGTGCTACCTTCCGGGATGCGCAGCTTGGTGAGGAATCCGGGTGACGTCGTCGACCCGGATCTTCTGTGGTGGCAGTCGCGTGGGCCACGCTCGGTGCAAAGGGAGCCGGCCCCCGAGGAGGAGGTACGTCGCCGTATCAGGGAGGAGGATGAGCACGTCCGTCGCTACATGTATCTATTGGATACACAGTATGACAGTAGGTGGTCGTTTCTTCAGAGGGTTCCTTCTCACGTGAGCTATGACCCTGTGAGGGTTCCTTCTCTTTGGATGCGCAGCGCCGGCGGCTCAGCACCCCGGGGCTCAGGAACCGGTCGAAGTTAGTTTCAGAGTCTGTGATCGCCATTGTAGTTCTCTTGTCTGTGATCCTAGTTTAGGTTACTACTTGCTTTTGAAAACTTGCGACCTAAACTATCAACTTCGGGAGATGTGTGTGATATTCATGCATATGTATGCAAAATATTAGGTCTCGCCAGGTACGAGGGGGACGGCCCACCTCCTTCGGACTTCAATGAATATATATAAATTATATAAATAGATAGATTACATTTTTATCAACAATTTGATATTTTAATTGCATTTTTCTGTTAAACAGATGAAAAGATATTGAGTTTATAAGTTTAATTAATGACTTAATGGAGTTCAAATTCCAAATTTTAATATTAAATGAATTCGCCTATAATTTAAAAAAAATGAATTTGTCATAAATAGATAGATTACATTTTTAACAACAATCTGATATTTTAATTACATTTTTCTGATAAACGGATGAAAAGATATTGAATTTATAAATTTAATTAGTGAATTAATGGAGTTCGAATTCCAAATTTTGTAATTAAATGAATTCACCTATAATCTCAAAAATAGATAGAAAAAATAAGAGAGAAAACATAACCAGAAAACATAAGAAAGAAAAAATAAACAGAAAACATAATAAAGAAAAAATAAACAGAAAATATAAGAAAGAAAAAATAGGAGAGAAAAAAACAAAAGCCCATTAATACCGGTTGTCATATACAACCGGTACTAAGGGGTTTTCGCGCGCCAAAATTTTGCCGCGGCCCAAAACCAACCCTTTAGCACCGGTTGTTCTAAACAACCGGTACAAAAGACCCTTTTGTACCGGTTGTTTAGAACAACCGGTGCTAAAGGAGTTTCGAACAGTTTAACAAGCAGCCACGCCCGCCGATTCATTCCCCAATCGACTTCTCCGCCGCGCCCCTCCGCCGTGCCATCTCCTTCCGCCGCGGACGCCCTCCACCGCGCCACTCCACGCCGTCGACGGCGCCGCCTCCCTCCGCCGCGGACGCCCTCCACGCCCTCCGCCGCGGCCTCCTCCACCGGCCACACCGCCATACGTGCGGCCTCCTCCGCCGCGCTGCGCCTCCGGCCTCCACCGGTCTCCGGCCACCGCGCTCCGCCGCATCCTCCACGCCGCCCTCCGCTGCGCCTCCACCGCTCTCCGCCGCGCCCTCCACGCCGCCCTCCGCTGTGCCCTCCTCCGCCATCGCCGGCCTCCGGCCACCTCCGCCACTGCCTCGGCCGGCCTAAGCATTGAGGTTTTTTTTTCATTTTTATTGTTTAGCTTATTATTGTTTAGGTTATTATTGTTTAGCTTATTATTGTTTAGGTTATTATTGTTTAGGTTATTATTGTTTAGCTTATTATTGTTTAGGTTAATATTGTTTAGCTTATTATTGTTTAGGTTATTATTTTAGCTTATTATTGTTTAGGTTATTATAGATTATCAATTTTTAGTGTAGCAATTTTTAAAGTTAGCAATTTTGAAACTTAGCAATTTTGAAACTTAGCAATTTTATTTAGATTATTTTAGGTTATTATTAGTGTACCAATTTTGTTAGAAATATTGCTAAGTTAGAAATATTGCTAAGTTAGAAATATTCCTAAGTTAGAAATATTGCTAAGTTAGAAATATTCCTAAGTTAGAAATATTGCTAAGTTAGAAATATTGCTAAGTTAGAAATATTCCTAAGTTAGAAATATTGCTAAGTTAGAAATATTGCTAAGTTAGAAATATTCCGAAGTTTGAAATATTGCTAAGTTAGAAATATTCCTAAGTTTGAAATATTGCTAAGTTAGAAAATTTTAGTAGCAAAGTTTGAAAATTTATCAAAGCAATGTTATTTTTAGTTGCAATGAAATTTAAAGTTGTTTGCTATGAATTAAAAATTTGCAGTGACATTGAGCTATGGAGGACGACGCCCCCTTCATCCGAGACGAGGAGAATGAAGACCGGATGCAAGCAATTATATATGATAGGGCTGCAGGACCCAATTCTGATGGAGAAGATTCCGGCGAAGAAGACGATGAAGATTTCAGCGCGAAATGTTTGAATGACTCCGGTGAGGGAGTTGAGTTAGAAAATTTCAGAGACGACAACGACGACGAAGAAGTGCCGTTAGAAAACTCCGGCGAGGTATATATTAGTCTTGTTGATTACTAGCTAGATGCATTAATTGATTTATATTGCACTTATTAACGAAACATTTTTCTTTTAGCCCTCTGGATCGTCAATCCCTAAACGAGGCCCGAACCAAGGGGTAAAGCTGCCGGATGGTGCAAAGTTGTCGATCGACGAAGTTAGTGTAAAAGGCAAACCGGAGAAACCCGAAGGAATCTACACTAAATATGTAGCTCAATGCGGCGTTCTTGTTAGGGACGCCGTCCCGATCACCGTTGCAGAATGGAATAAGCCGAAGAAAGCCAACATTGGCGCAAAATATCTTGAGGAAAGAATTAAAGATAACCTTTGGACCTCGATATTGGATTCTTTCACCCTACCGGCAGATCTCCCACAGAAGAGGCAGGATAAAGTCAAGCAATGGACTCTTAGCAAAATGGCCCAGCAATTCAAGAACTGGAAGAACGCATTGTGGAGAAAATATGCGAAAAAAACCTCCAAATTTCACCGGAGCTCTAGAGAAGCTAAAAGATCACTGGCCTGAATTTGCGGCGTATAGGAAATCGGCCGTCGCTGTGGCCCGATCGACCCAAAATACATCAAGTTTCCAGACTCGGTGCCAAGGCCACCGACTCCTCCGGTTAGAAATTCACCACAGCAAAGTCCACCCTCCTCCCCCGACGATTGGGAGCCCACCGCGAGTCCATCGCCCGCGCCGTCCCGTCAGCCGACTGCTGCGCCCAATAGCAATTTCACAAAGCGGAAGCTGTTCACGTCGTCCCCTGTCAAGAAACGTGCAAGAAAACCCAAGGAAGTCAAGGCTCCTGAGAAGTTAGCTGGCGAGATGACTATGGAGGAATTAAAACTGAGCACACAAGGCGAGGCTAAAGCCTTTTTTGAACAGAAAAAAAGGAAAGACTGGAGGCAAGACTTGACCCCATAAAGGAACTTCTGAAGACTATACCAACCGAGGTAAAAGATCGCACCGTTGACAACCTATATAGGTTTCCACAGCCGCCCCTTTCAGACTATGAGCGAGGTATTGACAAGGTACTTTCCTCACAGACGGAGAAAGAAAAAGCGTGCGGGAAAAGAGTTGCCCAACTCGGAGAACAAGAAGCACAATCGATCGCCCCGCTCATTGTGCCTTCTGACGCTCGGGAAATCGAGCATGGAGAAGTTGTCATTGGCGACACAGGTTACCAAATATCGCATATAACAATTCAACCTAAATTTGAACTCGGGCTGCCTCTGGTCGAAAATCCGAGTGCTCTAACAACACAGTTATATAAATTGAATAACTGGTACATGGCCGCTGCAAAACAAGGGAGAGAATATATCATGGCGGGAGTTAAGGACCAACACTACTTCCGAGAATATGGTGTGCAGGTTGATTTCTCCGAACTTTTTCAGATGTACAATCAACTTGCTCTCGACAAATCTATCATCAGCTGCTATTGTCTGTAAGTAATTTATTTGTGTAATTTAATTATCTATAGTTAAGCTCGTTTCATTGCTTGTAATTATCCACACAACATTCTTTTGTACGCTATTATGCAGAATGAAGATTCGTGAATGCCGAATGGGAGGAATCTGGGACATTGGGTTCATTGACCCGGATAAAGTTAATGAAGTCACCGTAGAAAGGCCTTTTTATGTCCAGGACACAGATGACCGTTTGCTAACGTTTTTTAAGCGACAAAGTACCAAAAAGGAAATACTTTTTCCTTACAACTTCGGGTGAGTGTTACTGTCTTGTACACATTCTATTTTGCTTTCCCGATAATAAGTGTAATTGATGAGTTCTGAATACCTGCGTATATAAATGTGCGCAGGTTCCACTACATTCTGTTTATCATTAGACTCGACGAAGGAGAAGTTGAAGTCTGGGACTCATTAAGGAAAAATCAAGATGATTATAAAAGCGTGCGTCTAATGCTCAAGAGGTAATTTCAATCGCAATATATCGTCCACTTTCGTTCATTTCCGGATATCAAAAGTATATAAAATAACTCCTCAATTCATTTTCTTTTCTGGGCAGGGTTTGGAGAAAGTTCATCGCGGAAGAACGCGGTGAATGGAAAGATAAGCTGGAGTTCAAGGCTAACAAAGTAAGTACTACTACGTATCTAGGTTTGTGTATCTTTCTAATACCATTATCATTCTCTTGATTATTATTTGATTAAATTATATTCTTGTATAGTGGTGTCTGCGACAACCACAGGGGACGCAACTATGTGGATACTACGTTTGCGAGTATATTCACACGAGGGTCAATGAGAGAGTCAATAGTGTAAGAAATCGAGAGGTATGTAAACATCATACACAACTTTTATTTTTCTACCATCAATTGTGTTTAGTTTCGATCATAACTGATTTGATCTCCTTCTTATAAAGATGTCAAGGAAGCGGAACCAGCTCCTACCAGAAAACCGCGTAAAAGCTATTGCAGAGGAATTGGCGGGATTCTTTCTGACGCATGTCATAGATGAATTCGGTGAATTCCACTATATCGAAAATAGACTCACTCCGTGCATGTACTATAGCTAGCGGTGATCTCTATTGTAATTATGACTTTATATGTAATTAACGAGAGTCCTTTATATGTGTAGTGAGTACTTTATATGTGTAGTGGGTAATTTATACGTGCTCTCCTCCGAAACCTTGAAAAATGAGCGAAAAGGAAAAAAAACAGAAACCCTAAACCCCGAAAAATAAGCGAAAAGAAATAAAACCGAAAACCTAAACCTCCCTGGAAAAATAAGGGGGGGCAAAAAAATCCCGGGACCTCTAGTACCGGTTTGCATTACAAACCGGTACTAAAGGTCCTCCGCCTGCGCGCGCGTTGTCGTGCCCACGTGGAGGGCCTTTAGTACCGGTTGTATATAAAACCGGTACTAAAGGGGTGACCCTTTAGTGCCGACCTTTTAGTACCGGTTGCACAACCGGTACTAAAGGCCCTATAAAACCGGTACTGATGCCCCTTTTTCTACTAGTGTAGTATGTGCACCCGTTGTGGGAGGGAGGCTATAGCTGAGCGAGATTAGAATGTCCCTCTTCATCGATCTACATCTCAACCCATGATGCTAAGATGCATGGTCCGTCACTGTATCATCACCCCGTTCGCATCATAGGTTAGACAAAGCCATGAAAATGAAACCATGCATGGCTTCTGATCGTGTTGACATTGTTTCCCTATCTCGTTAAGCCTTCAAGAAAAAACACGGTTTAATTAACATCATCATGGGAGTAAGTAGGGACAGGTTGGAGAGAAAAAAACATCACTGCTTGACACCATTGGTGTGTTCGTGTCGGCATCAAGCGCCAAGTGGGAGGGCTCGATGGACGGCGGAGGTACGCCTAGGCAGCTCCGTGTGCTTCCCGAGAGGGTCACTTGGCGCGTCTAACCTTTATCAGAAAAGTCAGAGTTAATCGTAAGAACTACCATATTTAGGGTTACGGTTTCAAAAAACCATCACCTTTCAACTTTTTCGTGTAAAACCATCAGTCCACTCTCTAGTTTTCATAAAAAGCACTGATCGATCACTTTAGATCGTTTGACGTTGTTTCTCACAAGACGGGCCCGGCCGAGAGAACCCCGCCGGGAGGGCAGCTCTAGCAATGTGGTCTTCTCAGAAGCCACCTTGGAAAGCTATAGGGAGTACAGATCATGCAGGTGTTGACTTGAGTTCATCGAATTAAATCTAATGTTGGTAGCTGGGCAGCCACCAATCCTCACCACAGACCTGCATTAACGTGTAGTAGTACTACTAAGAGTATGTGTATGTGTGGCCTCCCAAGTGATCACCTTGGTTTGATTCATTTGAGGGAAGCTTTGACTTGGTCTTTGGTCTCACAGCTGCACCTGCTCTGCGGAAATGCATGCACATCACACTACATGTCTTCGAATTGGTTGGTGAAACTTGATACCTCATGCGCCCTATTTTTTTTCCAGATTTGCTTAAAGTTTCAACGAAATTAAAGTGTATGAAAATAATACGTACTCTCTCCGGTACGGTTTGGAAGGCACGCATGAGAATTCTCTAGGACCTAGGTGATATTTCATTGGCTCTCCATCCCGTAATCAACTCTCTCCATTCTTTTTGATTGGTTCACAAACAGTATTTAATGCTAATACGCCTAAAATGTAAGGAGGAGTTTTGGAATTGCATGATTTTTAAAGTGCGCCTAGCAAACTGTACCGGAGGGAGTACTCTCTATGTTTTAAATTGCCCTGCATTCTGTGTTTAGACAAACTCAAGTTTTGTGAAGTTTTCCCGAAAATCAATAATAATACATAATCATGATACAATGCATATTTTCACACTATATGTATTTAATACTATGTTGATATGTTTTCTAGGCCCCACCATTGGCTAGGTCACGATATTCTCAACCTCACGTGACCGGATTAATTTCCACGCTGGCTAGGGCCCAATTTTGCCCGGCCCGTGCCCAATTCTCGCGGCTCGGTCATGTTGTAGGCTTCTTGGACGCGTGGAACTGGCTCTGTGTAGGCTCCTTTGTGCACCGGTGGATCCGCTGCGTCCCCAAAACCGCTCAGAAGGGCACCTCGCTAGTAAGATCTAAAAGTCGGCCATCTTCGACAACGCGCAACCCCATCTCTACTAGCTATTGTCAACTGTCCCCACAGTACCCACTTCGTAGGTTGAGTTGTCATCCCGTGTGTAGTCATTTTTTAGGCTTATATATAACTCTTTTTCTATCAATGCATCGAGATAGAAATCTTTTCCATTTTCTCAAGAAGAAGGAAAAGTAAGCTAGGGAGAGAAGGATATGCACACTTTTGCGTAGGATAGTACTATCAATCTAGTGTGTTGACTCGTTAGTACATCTAATCTACTCCACACGTACGTACGTGCCAAATTCTTAGATATACCTACCAAACAAGTTCTTGCGCGTCCATAAATTGATCGGAGGCTAACTTTGGAAATGATATACCTCCCAACTAATCCATGCATTGATCGCCATTGTTTGACACTTTTGTGTTGAACTCCGGCCAGGAGGGCCATGGTCACTTGGCCTCACATAGCTAACACGTAGTACATGAACCCGTTGTGGGAGGCTATAGCTAAGCGAGATTGTACACCGGCAGATAGAGACGACTGAAGAGTCCTCTTCGTCATCGATCTACATCTCATCCCATGATGCCCGTTCCCATCATATTTGTACCAAGTGGTTGGACAAGCCTTGAAACCATGTATGGCTTCTCATCGTTGACATGTTTCGTTATCTCGTTAAACCTGCAAGAGAAAAGATGGGTTAATTAACATAATACGAGTATGTAGGACAGGTTGGAGAGAAAAAACAACATTGCTTGCTTGACATGATTGGTGTGTTCGTGTCGGCATCAAGCGCCAAGTGGGAGCATTCGGTGGACGGCGGAGGCGGAGGTACGCTAGGCAGCTCCGTGTGCTTCCGGATGTGCTAAAGTCAGAGTAAATAAAAAAACATATTTAGGATTTAGCCTTAAAAACCGTAATTTTGTATTTTTTCGCAAAAATCACCAGTCTCGCAAGAAGCAATAATCAATCATTTTATGTTGTTTCATGTTGTTTCTTATCAGACCAGCCCCATCGGGGTAGCTTGACCGAGAGGATATCTAGTGCTCCCCGCACTTTAGGTGCTCCACGTGCTGTCATTAAAAAAATTAGAAGTTTCAAAAAGTCTACGAAAAAGTGTAAGTATTCAGAAGGTATGTGCTCCTGATACTTTAGGTGCTCCACGTGCTCCATTAAAAAAATAATTTTGAAAGTTTCAAAAAAATCCTACGAAAAAGTGTTAGTATTCACATGTATGTTTCTAAACCTTAAAAAATAACAGCTCCAAATTTGAAATAAACATTGAGAAACAAAAAAAAAGACAAATCCAGCATGATAAAAAAGACAAATGTAAAAAGATGGCACTATTCATGACAGATTTGTCTTTTTCGGTTTTTCAAGTTTCATTTCAAATTTGGATCTGAAAATTTTGATGGTTGTAGAAACATAACTTATGAACACACACAATTTTTCATAATTTTGTTAGACAAACTTTAAATTTGATCTTTTGAAATGGTAGCACAGTAACATCTTATGGGGTGGGAGCACTAGATATTTTTCTAGCTCTAGCAAAGTGGTCTTGTGAGAAGCTACTTCTACCTTGGATCCAAGCTACAGGGAGCACAAATCTTGAAGATGTTGACTTGAGTTCGTCGAATTAAATCTAATTGTAGTAGCTGGACAACCACCAATCCTCGTCACATATCTGCATTAACGTGCAATAGTAGTATGGAGTACAGTACTAAGCATGGCCATAAATCGGACGACGTCCGGGGTTGTATGTGTGTGTGGCTTTCCAACTGATCTCCTTGGATTTGATTTACTGTATTTGGGGAAGCTTTGACTTGTTCTTCGGTCTCACAGCTGCACCTGCTGTGGAAATGCATGCACCCTATTCTTTTTTCAGATTTTCTTAAAGATTCTAAGTAAGCTAAAATTAGTGTATGAAAATAATACGTAATGTTTGAAGAGAATTAAGTAAGATATAGGATTTCTATATGTATGGTCTATGAATTGCATCATAAAAAGCAATGTGATAAAGCATCAGTTTATAAAACTAATAGTGAATTAAAATCGAACTTGAACAATAAATGTTTTGGTAAAGATGTTCTTCAATGTCCATCATGCCTTTTGAAATCATGTGCGGTAGCAATACAAATCAAATACTATGAGTAGTGGGGTCCTTAGCTAAATCTTGGTTAAACCTGGGAAATCTTTTCCATATTTTATCATAATGAGATTTATTGTACCTAAACCGCTTCACCTTAATTATTATTTGAACAAAATGATTACAACAAATTTTTGGTAAAAGTTTGTCTTAGTCATAGTATTGATAGAAGTTCTATTTTGATTCTTTTAAAATAGAAATCCAATAAACTATAATTGAGTTAGTAGAAAAAAGGTGAGAGAGGAAAGTGGTAAATGAAGAGGGACGACTAACCGGAGACTTTTAGGATCTTCTTTACATCAGGTAAATCCTGACAAAATATTATTTTCCTCCAATAGGATTTACCTAATTACGTCAGTAAATCTATCAGTCTTGTCTATTTTTTTTTACTGTAATAAAAGGGGTAAGTGTAATACTTGATCATGTCACACGTGACATTTCCATTTTCTACTCTATGAGCTCTTACGGAGTATGTTCATGGATGACATGGTTAGGGTACGGTCATAGAAAATATATTCTAAATTTCGGTTTGGCAAAATCAAAATTTATGAAGTTTGACCTCATACGGAGTACTACCACGATTAACAAGCTGGCGGCCGTACATCGGAGATATATCTCCCAACTGATCCCTGCATTGATCTCCATTAAGTTGATTTATTGGAGGGCCTGGACGCTTGGTCTCATGCATACGTAGTGAATGAATCGAAATGGCATCTCTCTTCAATCATCTGCACCTACTGTTTAACTTGTCTGTCACCAAATATCATTCTCACCCCCACGATGCATTTGTCATGGCTGCTCAATGCTGAGAGCCACAC
The DNA here is from genome assembly GCA_012064385.1 of Puccinellia tenuiflora. Classification (NCBI taxonomy): domain Eukaryota; kingdom Viridiplantae; phylum Streptophyta; class Magnoliopsida; order Poales; family Poaceae; genus Puccinellia; species Puccinellia tenuiflora. Next base: position 453,221 of record QRDG01001241.1, read on the forward strand.
CACGAGGCTCCGGTACATGCGCCAAGGATGGCTGCAATAGATTTCTCTGTCCCATTTTTTTAGATAAAGAGTGTATATTAATATCGCGGAGATACAAATTACACCCAACCTCTGCAACATCTCTGTCCCATTAAACAACTGGCTAGCTTAACATGATTGAATTGAATCGGATCAGTAGGACAAAAAGATTGGGGTGGTGTTTTGGCACCTGGGAACATATGCTTCCGGTTTTAAAAATATATTTTCAGAAAATTTTGAAATTTCAAAATTCGGAAAAATAGTTTTAGGCGTACTTCTCAAACACTCCATATGCTCACGAAGTCGTCCCATGGAAAATCCATAATTTGTGTTGTGTGTACAAAAGACAAATTTTGATGGTAAAAGGCTTTCAGAAGACGCTTTTTTATTTTTTACACATATCACAAAAAATGTTGGTTTTCACGAAACTTGTCGTGCGCACATAGAACATCGAGATGTATGTGCCAAATTTTTGTACGAATATTTTTGACATACAAAAATGCATTTTTCGATGGCAGAGCATCTACTCCCGTGTTCCAAAATGAATTTCCTAAAAAGATTCGACTTTCTAATTATTGTGTGCTTATAATCATGCATTGTAAAATTAACAACGAGACCCACCTTTGCAAATGATTAATTTGTCAAAATTTATGCAAGGACAATGCGCCAATGAGGTCATGATCGCACGAGAACATATCGGGCCCACCTCTTCTAGGGCCACCGGCACGGGTGTACCGCAGGTTGAAAACATACAATAGTTCCGAAAAATCCAAAAATACTTTGTGACACGTAGACATTCTCTTTATATGTATCGTATCACAAGCTTGTAAATCCATACTGGAAACCGCTAGAGAAAAAAAAATACATGTTCAACATTGATCGTGTCAATCGACCAAATTTAGAGCTCTGTTGAAATTGCTACAATATCTTTCACTTTTTATTTCTCAAGTTGTGGGTCCAATATGCTGATATTTCGTGGCGTTAAAGATGAATCTAGTTGCACCACAAGTGCCCGTGCATCAAAACCGAATATAAAAATATAACAACATATAACCTGGCAGAGCAAAAATAAGTAAGATTGGTGCCTCGAGTGAATTAATCCCTCCGTTTAGATATATGGGTACAATTTTTTTTGACACAAAAACAGTTTGGAAAGCCCCTATTGTGTCATTTTTTCATTTATAAATCAAATATTTACAGATTGGTGAAAATTCTGATAAAGGAGATTACAAAGTATGTATCCATTGTTGGATGCCTTCCTTGAGGCTAGGTTTTGCTCTATGCATAAAAAGGGCGAAAGACTCTTTAAAGAATCTGAAACATTCCTATAGGTCAATAGTCTGATTATCAAAGATGGCTTTATTTCTGTGATTCCAAATGCTCCAGCATCCTGTGATAATAGCTTCCTTAAAAAATATTGAGTTTGATCTCTTATTACCATCTTGGAGGAGCTCTATCAGTGTGAGATCATTGTTCCATTCCATATTCAGTTTCCACCAGAAATTTGGCTAAAGTCACCTTCGATTACTCAATTAGTACGTAACTTTGTGTGATATAAGGACTAATGTCGTTAGGTTGTGCAGGAAATATTGAGGGTCTCTTTCATTCATAGGATTTTGAAAACGTTTGAAACATGTAGGATTGCTATCATGATATTGCATGTCACATTGAACTCTATAGAATTGGAAACACATGAATCTGCAATAGAAATTGTTTGGTTGCAGCACTTGAAAGAAATGGGAATTTGGCTGAAGAAATTGGTGTATGCCATAGTGGAAAAATTCTATGAGGCTAAACCAAATGAAAAAATTCCTATAAAACTGTATCCCAAGTACTCACTAGAAAAATCATATAGCTTTGTAATCCTACAAAGAAGACAAGCTTGCTTATAGGAATCTTTCCTTCTCCAAATTTCTTATGGATATCCATTGAACCAGAAAAAAGGCAATAAACTTTTAACTTCATGTAAAGCATGCATGTTTCCTTATTTTCTTTGCAAAGTAAATGCAAAAATATAGAAGAATATGTTTTCTGATGGAGGGTTTGGTCAGCTTGTTTTTTTCAACTACTATGAGAAAACATTCAAATTCTATCAAATGTATGGTGGAGTACAAATATGGATAGTTTTACTGTGTATGAGGGGAGTACTTTAAATATGCGGAAACAATCAAGAGAAGTTCTTACCCAATGACAATGCAATGAAAATAAATGTGATGCTATCTACTCCCTCCGTCCTAGAATATAAGACTCATCTCAAAAATCATGCAGTCCCAAAATAAGTAGACCTATTTGGAGTAAATGCATTAATTTTCCTCTCCCTCCCCCAATTAGGTGCCATGCATGGTCTTTGTGTGAATAAAAAAGTGCTGCATGCAAGAGTGGGAAAAGAATCAACCAATGCATGTATAGGATACAAAAGCAAAATAAAACCAATCAAAAATCACCTTGGGCCTAGATATTTAGCTATTGAGTCTTATAAACTAGGACGGAGGGAGTAGGAGTATTGTACTCCCTCCGTCATGGTTTAAAGGACTCTTTTGGAAAATCATGCAGTTCCAAAATTGATTTTGGAGCCTCGAGCCTTTCCATGGTTCCATGGTAGCTGCAAACCTGTAACTCCAAGGTGGGACCACATCGCAATAATTTGATCTTCTCTGCCAATTTTTTTGGTTCCTTCTTTGAAGATCTAGCGAGCACACAAATTGTCGGAGGGAAAATATTTGTGCGACTCTTATTACGACACGGGCCCATAGGGGACATATACCAAATAGGTTAATGATAATTGTCACAAATATTTAAAATGGGTTCAAAATGACCGGTTTGCTTAATCATAGGAAATGATTGAATCATTGAAACAATCAGTGATCGTTCAATATAATGACTACTTGTGCACCTAAGAGTGTTATTTGCGAAATTTAGAGATATAACACACTTGCAACCCAAATCTAATTTACTTTTAGGAATCGATATGAAGTCATCTAAATAGGCGAAAGTGTATTAAAAGGTTGAAATTTCATAAAGATATGAATTTTCCAAAAAATGGTTACTTACCATTATGCACCACATTTTTTAGTGGGGATTTATTGCTCCCGGGCTCCAGTGATGCGGGTATTTTAAAAATTACAAAAAACCTTCACGAGTTTTAAAACAATTAGAAAACATCCCGGATGTAGCCAATGAGGTATCCCATAAATGTGCAAAAAATAACTAAAGGACTCCATCCGGAATAAAATTGTTGTTTTTTAAATTTTCTTCATTTTATTTAAGTTTTTAGTAAAACGTAGGTTTAGTACACCAACTTATCGCGAATATGCCTTATGGTCACCAAGTTGTGCAATGCGAAAAACGGGTCACCAAGTTCTCACACGCGAGCGTTTTGGTCACTCCGTTACGACAGTAGACTATTTTTTACAATCCCCCCCCCCCCCCCCCAAACTTTTGTTTTTTTTACAAATCCCCAAAAAAGTCAAACAAAAAGTTGAAAATGATTTATTTGAGGGGAAATTTGCAAAAAAAAAAACAATCTGCACGTATGTAACTCACGACCGCTGTCACAGAGTGACCAAACCGCTCCGCGTGGCAGCTTGGTGATCCGCTTTTTGCGTTTTACTCTTAATTTGTGTTCAAAACGGAATGGCTAGCATGTCTACTCATAGCAAGGGTTTAAATATTTCAAAACTATCAATGGTTCTTCCATATAATGATTACTTATTTACCTAAAAATAATTTCTATAAAATTTGGGAGCAAGCTATAACACACTTGCACTTCATATTTGAATTATTTTTGAAAATTGTTGTAATGATGTTTTAAATAGGCGAGAATAGCTAAAAAGGTTGAAAGTTCAAAAAAGTTAGAAATATCTACCTAATATGGTCTACTATGTTTCACAATTGGAGAGTTACCATGTTGCACCATATTTTTTATATTTACTTCACAAAAACATTTTTTGCATTTTAAAATGAAAAATACTCGGTAAAGCATAACCTTTTTATTGTGAGTGTAACGGTCGGCAAAGCACATGTTTTGCCGACTTCGCTTCTTCTCCGAGTGTTGTCTCGGTATACTCGACATTTAATATAGTAGTTCTCTAGTAAATACATACACGAAGTAAAGTGAACTTGGTCTTTGGCATTTGCAGGCTAGCTAGATCTGAAGAGCTGAATGATAAAAAATCATGATTTTCTCAGAAGAAACACAGTTGAGGAAAGAAATTCACTGCTTAATTGAACTCAGAAGAGGAGCAAATTATTGCCATGTAGTACTCCCTCTATCACAGTTTATTAGGCGCACGCGTATCCCTAGGTCGCTAATTTGACCAAATTAATATTAGTTATATATTATAAAAAATATGTCATTAGAAAGTTTAGACGTTCTATTTTCTAATGGTATAATTTTTGTATTATATAATTTATATTATATAAGTTAAATTGGCGACCTAGAGATACGCGCAAGACTAGTAAACTAAAACGGAGGGAGTACCACCTTGCGGCTGCAGGTAACCTTGGGAAGGCTCACAAAATTAACTCATCACACCCCTCGTGCTAGTCCTAGCTACGGCCGCATTTATCCTCAGTGCGTAGCCATTGGGTAAGAACTTGTCTTAATTTTCTCCGCATATTTCCAATGCCGAAGCCAGTACTTGTTGACCTAATGGACGACCACCCTGAACCCTCAACTGTGTGCAAAAGCAAGATTATTTGTTCCGTTTGTTAAATGTCTTCTCATAGTAGTACGCTCTTGTTGACCTAATAATCAATTTGGGTTAGATCTTCTACTCCAACGTGCTCCTGCCGCCTTATTAATTCTGACCGGATATCTAAATTCCTCACCGCGTCGTTGGAGTACTAATTTCGTGCACTCAAGAGCTAGCCTCGGAGACTTGTGCCAATGCCAACCCCTTGAATGCCGGCCGTGTATAAATACTGGACGCGGAGCTAGGCGGACACACACCAAGCAACCTCTTCCTTTCCTTCCTTCCAAGTTCATCACTCTCTTCTCTCTGTCGTCTCCTCCCTTCCAAGCTCAAAAACACGAGCAGAATCAAGAGCGGAGGGAAGATGGTAGTGGGCGCATTGACGAAGGGACGATCAGGGAGTACTTCAGGAACAAGAGCATGCTCATCACCGGAGCCACCGGCTTCCTCGGAAAGAGTATGTCCATCGTCTCGATCCAAACATACATGTACAACTGCTGTTGCATTGCGTGCTCATGAGTCATGGCTGGCTGCAGTACTGGTGGAGAAGATCCTGAGGGTGCAGCCGGACGTGAAGAGGATCTACCTCCCGGTGCGCGCCGCCGACGCGGCGGCGGCCAAACGGCGGGTGGAGACCGAGGTGCGTGCCCCCCTCTGCCAATCTCCCCATCACTCACTCTTTCTATTATTGCGGTTAATTTCTAGTAGCACACAAGCCAGCAACATGCTGGTTCTTGCTTTGACGATGATCACGCTAGCTAGCTGCAAGCTCATCTTCAACACGGAACTTGTTTTCCCAGACAGAGAAGCCTCCAAGCTGCTCTCTCTCTCACTGCCTGTTTTTTCTGTGTCTGTTCTTCCGTTTCATCATACTACTTAGCAGAGCCACACAAAACAATCCATACGTGTAATACTTAGGTAGGAAAACCACTATTATATATGTTATACATACGTTGTGCTAATCAAGGAACAGGGTGCTAGAAACTGCTGCCAAACATTCCTGCTAGCTGTTGCTGCCGAACATTCAGATCCCTCACATGCCATGCGTGCATGCGCATCCAGAACCTGAGAGGTGGCCATGAATAAAAAGCCTCAACTATCTCGATCTACTATTTCTCTCCGCATGTTCTTCTACCAGTTTTTGGTATACATATTTCCAGAAAACTATGTAGTACATCAAAAATATCAAGTTCAAATATTTCCAGAAAACTATGTACATAAAAACATTAATTTCAAACGGAGCACATCTTCAGGTTCAAAATATACTATACATTGTTTATCATGGATTTTCATGGATGTCTTGAAAACCACCCTGGAAATTAGAGCAGCCAAAGATGAAACAGGGGGTCTGTAGTGCCACCCTGCATGATTTGCTACTGCTATTTGCTCCGTGCGTCAGAGTACCGTGCAGAGCCAACTGGACCTAGTATGTGTGTAGCATGTTACTAGGTATTTAGGGCAGCGATGATATATGAGGAGTTATTGTGTGAGTGGTTCGGTAGGTTTGGGTCGTCAGGTCGGCTCACTCGGCTGTAAATGGCCCCTGCATGCGTTCAGTGTACACTGGCCCTGCTCCTATCCAGCGTGCAACCATGAGCTATGGCTGCTGCTGGGATCCTAGTACAAGTTTATGGACTTGAGAATTCACAAGTTACTAGTAAGATTCATGTAGTATTGGTTTCTGAAATATCTCAAATTAATTAAGTTTAGACATTTAGCCGTTTTGAAAAAAGTTCAGACACTTGAAAGTGGATGCTGAATGCACCAAGTGTACTACACTCTGATCAGCAATCAACATACTCAGCCTAGCCAGCTCGTGTAGTTATTTAGTGCTAGAAAAACCACAGCAAAGTCGTACTCCAGTTCGATGGGCCACCCTATATAGCGCTGGAGTACGCATTGATTCTTCATCGTGGTGCACAGAATGTCCTGCCCTGCATGCAGGAGCCAATTTATAGTTCTTGCCAAATGTTGCCAAGTCACCATGTGGATCCACAGTGCATCATGCATAGATCCTTACACACACACTAGAAGACATTCAACGTTGTTTGCCGCACTAGTGCCCAAAATTTTGGACGGTGCGCACCATCGATGTCTCGACTAGTTTTCTGATGTGGCGTTGCACAGGCCGGCTTTATTTGATATCATCTTCATACTAATATATTGGATTTATCGGAAAATATGATTGTGTCCTAATCATTGTGATGATATCGTAGGTGGTGGGAAAGGAGCTGTTTGGGATGCTGAGGGAGAAGCACGGCGACGGGTTCGACGCCTTCATCGGGGAGAAGGTGGTTGCGCTAGCGGGCGATGTGATGCGCGAGGGCTTCGGCGTCGACAAAGCCACCCTGAGGGAGCTCCGAGTGGCCGAGGAGCTCAACGTGATCGTCAGCAGCGCCGCCACCACCAACTTCTACGAGCGGTACGACGTGGCCCTCGACGTGAACGTGGCGGGCGTGAGGCACATGTGCGACTTCGCCAAGCGGTGCCCCAACCTCGAGGTCCTCTCCACGTCTCCACCGGTATGCACATCATTCATATTACAATTCCAAATTAAAATAATGCATAAAATATTTGGGACAACATAATTACATACATTGTGGTGTGCAGCCTACGTGGCGGGTGAGAGGCAGGGGCTGGTGCAGGAGAGCCGTTCCGGCAGGGCGAGACCCTGAGGAGGGGACCCACCTAGACATCGACGTGGAGCTGAGGCTGGCCAAGGACCTGAAGAGCAGATGCAGCCGACGGCCAGCATGGACCCCAAGGCCGAGAGGAAGGCCATGAAGGACCTGGGCCTGGCCCGGGCCCGCCACTTCGGGTGGCCCAACACGTACGTGTTCACAAAGTCCATGGGCGAGATGATGCTGGCCAGATGCTGCGTGGCGAGGCCGACGTGCCGGTCGTCATCGTCCGGCCCAGCATCATCACCAGCGTTCAGAACGACCCGCTGCCAGGATGGATCGAAGGCACCAGGTAGGAAGGAGTTCGTTCTGTCTTTGTGTTTTTGTTCAGACATCCTGTGATTCAGAATTCAAAACTTGTGTAGGACGATCGACGCGATCCTGATCGGGTATGCGAAGCAGAACCTGTCGTGCTTCCTGGCCGACCTCGACCTCACCATGGACGTGGTAAATAGCAAATGCAGAACTCACCTAGGAGTACTATACTGTCTCGTACTGCAACAATAATGGTGTTTTGTTTCATGCGATGTAAATGCATGTGCTCTGAGCCTGTGACGCATGCTGCAGTACTAAGTTAGGCTGCATCTGAGCCAGGCCAAGTGGCTCCTGCAGTTCAATGCTGTGTAGCCATGGTGGTCTCTGCATCAACCAACCTAGTAGTACTTGCCTGCATCTGTAGTAATAATTCAGTGACATGTTGGCGGCAGGAATCTAGTACTCTACATAGTTACACGATTCTTCACGTGTTACAAATCAACATTGTGTTGCTGATTAAAGCCCTGGATTAAAATGTTCAAGTAAAAATTAACCCATGACAAATGGTGGCAGATGCCCGGCGACATGGTGGTGAACGCGATGATGGCGGCGACAGCGGCGCACGCGGCCTCCGCTTCGTCGGAACCGGAGAAGCCGCCGGCGGTGTACCACGTGAGCTCGTCGCTGCGCCACCCGGCCCCGTACGCGGTGCTGTACCGGACGGGGATCCGGTACTTCGAGGAGAACCCGCGGGTGGGCGCCGACGGCCGCGCCGTGCGCACGCGCAAGGTCCGGTTCCTCAGCACCATCGCGTCCTTCCACCTCTTCATGGTGCTCAAGTACCGCCTCCCCCTGGAGCTCCTCCACCTGCTCTCCATCCTCTGCTGCGGCCTCTTCGGCCTCGCCGAGCTCTACCACGACCTCGCACGCAAGTACAGGTAAGGAGCTAGCGTGTGGTTGTATATATATCATCGTCTCGATGCGATCGACAATCGGAGAAGATGAAGCTGACTTTCATTCTTGTTCTTGTTGGTGTGTGTGCGTATATTTAGGTTCGTGATGCAGCTGGTGGACCTGTACGGGCCATTCTCGCTGTTCAAGGGCTGCTTCGACGACGTCAACCTCAACAAGCTCCGGCTCGCCATGGCGGCCGACGGCAACGGCGGCGGCGGGCTGTTCAACTTCGACCCTAAGACCATCGACTGGGACGAGTACTTCTACGGGGTCCACATCCCCGGGGTCATGAAGTACGTCCTCAAGTGAGAAAACGATTGCTGCCTCTTGGATTATGGAAAAGGAAAACGTACGTATCTGAAGATCGATCAGGTTGCAAATGGTCATCTGCATTTGTTTCTTGAGGAAAAGAAATTCTACGTTATATATGTCATCTACGTTATCGATTGATCGATTTCTGACGTCACAGGAAAATTAGCCGGTGACTACCTCTGTGTGTGTGTGTGTGTGTGTAAGATTAATTATAACAGTTTATTACGTTCTGAAATCTCTTCAGTACTGAAATGTTTGGAGTGCACTTCAGTCTTCGAAATATGAGGATGGTGTTGGGCCATTCCCAGCTCCCAAGTGCATTCGAGTCCATGGGCTAAGAAATCAAACCATGCAGAATTTTGAAGTCTCCGAAGTGCAGGCTCGATCGGCCCAGGCCAGTGGAACATCTCAGCAGACGGAGTAGTCCTGATTTCTGCCAAATACTCTAATGCAGTGTTTGGATGCTTAGAATTGGGCTCTGAATTGGGGAATCTGGAATTGAGGGCCCAATTCTGTTGTTTGGATGTGCTATGTATTGGGTTCGGAATTCACAGCCCAATTCCGAGCGCACCCCCCGCGGGCCAAAAATAACGCTTGGCTCGATTCAGACCTCGCGAGCTCCGTATTCGCGCAGAATTGAGCGAGCGGCCTCTCTCTCCCGAAAACGCACGGACGAGCCCGTCGCTCCCTTCTCTCCCCGCGCTGGAGAAGGCGAGCACGGCGGCGCCGCCCGGTATGACCGCCGCCGACCCTCCCCCCTCCCTTCCCACTCCGCCCCTGCCCTCCTTCCGCCCCTGCCCTCCCTCTTCCCCGTCGTCCCGTTCCCCCTCGCTGCGCCCTCCCCGTGGAACCCTAGCTAGTGGAGCGGCGGCGTGCTCCCCGCCAAGCTCCTCTGAGCCCCACCCCACACAACCATCTCTTCCTCCTCGCGATCTCGGGGGGAAAGGCCCAAATCGAAGCTTCTGGAAGCTCCCGGATCCGGATCCGACCGGCGCACTTATGGAGGCGTCCTGGCGGCGCTCTGCCGCGGGTCGGTGCAGCAGGAAGGGGAAAGGAGGGTGTGGAGCGAGGAGGAGAAAAGGGGGAGCGGCCAGGCGACCATCCCGGGGCGGCGCCGCCCGGATTTTTGCATTAGCTTCAACTGGGCTATATTTTGGGTCGATTTTCATTCATATTACAGAGGTTATTTTGTTCAAAGTTAAAAAATACTCTCATTTCCACACATGTGACATCCAAACAGCATTTGGTATTCCATTGAAACCTGAATTCTATAGCTGAATACCACACGCATCCAAACAGCATTTGTGGTATTGAATTGAATTGGTTGATTTGGTTTTCCATTGGCAATTCAATTCAGAGCCCAATTCATTGCAACCAAACACAGCATAAGGCTGTGTTTGGATGTTGGTATTCAACCCTGGAATTGAATTGGAGTTGGAATACCAAATCTGAGATGGAAATGAATTGGTCTCCAATTCCAAATCTGCTGTTTGGATGTGTATGGTATTTCCTGTTGAAATCAATTGATGGAACCCAATTCCAATTCCTGTTTGGATGTACAAACTTTGCAATTCGAAGTATTGTTGAGTTTCGGTAATATAAAATTATATAAATGGCTAAAACATAGTTGTGTGTATGTTGAAAGTTTATATAATATTTTCCATACAAAATAACATTAAAATAATTCGAATAAATACACATCATGAAAAATACGTATCTACAGCTAGCACAAAATATCTACTCCATGTGTAGTTCTCCATGCACAAAATATGACAAAAGGAACCATCACGGCCACCATCAGCTAGCTACCTATCTACTCCATGTCTAGTTCTCCATGCGCCACAAGATCCTGCTGTGGGGTTGGGCAGAAAACAGATAGAGCCAGGGAGAGGCCGCCTCGAGGGAAGCATTCCCTCTCCCTCCGGCGCAGTTCGCTCTCCCGCCGCCGCAGTTCCCTCTCCCGTCGGTATGCTTTTCCCCAAGATCTAGGGTTGAGCGGGCTCGAGCTGTGGGCCGATGGCAGGGAAGGACGGGAGGAGCCGAGATGGGAAGGAAGGAGGCGGGGCGGAGACTAAGTAGGGCGGGGCGGGGCGGGGCGGGGAGGAACTGACCTGCTCGTCGCCGGCGTCCAGGTCGCTCGCGACTCGCGAGCCTGCTTTCCCCTGGCGACGAAGGAGCCAGAGCGAGCGAATGAACGGTTCGACCTGCGATTCCTAGCGATACCGAGGGGGCGAGCTCGGTATTCCTTCGACTCTGCGGACGCGCGCGGGGCTGGGCCTCGGAATTGCGTACCGTTTCGGGGGCACAATTCCAGGGACATCCAAACAGATGAATTCGGGCCAGCGAATACCATATGTCCAATTCCAACATCCAAACACAGCCTAAAGATTGAATCCTGGCTAGCAGGGAGCATTTTCAGGGCATCTGCCGATTTGTTAGTATGCCATGTGGCCCACCACTGCAGCAGCATCCAACTACTACGAGTCAAAAACCATCCTCACATTCGAAATAAAAAAAATGCACCTCTTCCTCTCTCGACAGGCCGACAACCATGGGAGCTAGGGTCCTAGGCCGCCGACCCCCGTCCAGCCAGGAGCCGCCGCCAAGTCCTTCCTTCTCGCCGCCACCTCTCACCTGCCCTTTCGACCCCTTCTCCTCCCACTACAAGAGAAATGACTTTTAATGACAAAACGCCTGATGACAAAGTTCCAAACCGTCATTGATCCGGCTTGATCGATGACAAATTAGTTATTTTGTCACGGATGTACAATAATTAATGACAAATGCTTATTTTGTCATGGCAAACTGTCATGGATTAACCGGCGGAGCTGGGCATTAGAATAGATGACAAAATTGAGACCGTGGTTGTTATAAACTGTCACTGAATTTCGTGCTAGACCCACTAGTCAGGTTTAATAGGAAGAATTTGTGCTATTTTAAATATTGTTATACATTGTGGGACCCAGCAGTCAGGTTTGTACAGTGCGGACCCCACTTGTCAGGTAAAGGAATTATTGGTAAAAATTTGGGTCTTACGCATGTCGAACCCGCGACGTATGTAATGCGTGCGCAAGGTGGTACCGCTGGGATAATCGTGTGTTGTTGTCTTAGCAATCGTATTAGTTATTTTTGTAGTTATATTCCATCGCACGCAAATTTGTAATCGTGTCCGGTTAGGACTCTTATGACTATGTATAGATATAGATCGTACTGTCTTTTCTCGATCAGATCGCGTGCTACGGGACAGGTCGGGGCGAGGAGTCCATGGTCATCGTCGAGGCGATCTGGTGATCATCGTACACGATCGTGGTCACCGACGAGTCAACCACATACGTTGGGGATCACGTTTGTAGGCGCAGTAGCGGTGAGTTTCTTGTAATTTGTTTGGGACTAGATCTATCTGCAATTCAAATTATTTTCGTTCTTAAGATATATTCTGGTGGACATTGCGATGAATTGTAGGTGATGGATCGCAGTTGGATAACTCAGGGGAAAAAGATGACACCTCGCTACATGAAAGGTGTTAGTGAGTTTATGGAGTTTGTGCGAGAAAAAGGGGGGCGTAATGGAGAAAGATTGGGCTCTGATGAACCAATATTATGCCCATGCATTGACTGCCTTAATCTGATACAGCAGGATCAAGTTGAGGTTGAGCGTCATGTGAATTGCAGAGGTATGTCCATTACTTATACTAGGTGGATTTTTCATGGGGAAGATTTCAGTGATCAGCAAAGCCATAGTACCCATGATGGTTCGTATCAAAGCGACGACGATGCTGATTTTGAGGAAGAAGCTGAAGATAATTATGTTGAAGATAATTACGTTGACGACGCATCTGATCTGGTACATGATATGCACAAGTCTGGAGATCAAGGTCCTAGTAACCGAAATTTGTATGCAAAATTAGTAGAAGAAGCAAAGAAGGAGCTTCATGAGGGATGTGACACTTTCACTAGGTTGGCCTTCATTATAAGGCTACTTCATGTGAAATCATACAACCGGATCACAAACAGAGCATTTGATCTACTTCTTGAGACTTTATGTACAGCTTTGCCAAACGTGGACTTTCCTAAATCTTTTGCTCATGCTAAAAGTGTTCTTTCAGATGTTGGGCTTGGTTATGAGACAATTCATGTTTGCAAGTTTGATTGTGCTCTTTTCTGGGGAGAGCACAAGGACAATACACATTGTCCTGTGTGTGGAATATCAAGATGGAAAGATCCAAGTGGAAGGAAGAAGGTTCCTCATAAGGTGCTTCGGTATTTTCCGATAATTCCGCGTTTACAAAGATTTTTTGTTAAAGAGGAAATGTCAACGCACACAAGGTGGCACAAAGAAAAGAGGGTTGCTGAGAAAAATATTCTAAGGCACCCAGCAGACGGTGAGGCTTGGAAGCACTTTGATGAAAAGTTTGGTTGGTTTGCTGAAGATCCTCGTAACATAAAGCTAGGATTTGCTACAGATGGATTCAATCCCTTTGGTAGTATGACAAATGCATATAGTATGTGGCCTGTTTTCGTCATTCCGTACAACTTCCCACCATGGATGTGCATGCATCAATCCAACTTCATGATGTCGTTGCTAATCCCGGGAAAGTACTCACCCGGGAAGGATTTTCATGTATTTATGCAGCCACTGATAAAAGATATGATGCTGCTATGGAAAGGCGTGGACACGTATGATGCATGCACAAATAGAGAATTCAAATTGCATGCTGCGTTCCTTTGGTCGATTCATGATTATCCTGGATATGCCACCATGTCTGGGCGTAGTACTAGAGGATTTTTCGCATGCGTGCATTGCGACGAAGAACCTTGCTATGAGTCTTTAAAAAATAAGATTGGATATATTGGTCATCGTCGATTCCTTCGGACGGATCACCCTTATAGGAGAAGCAAACTTTTTAATGGAAAAGATGAGGACAGAGGACCACCAAGGAAGTTCACAGTGGAAGAAATAAAGGAGAAGGTAGAAAGGGTTAAGGATTTTATACCGGGCAAAAATCCTAATTTGAGAAAGCGAAAGCGTGTTCCACAAGATGAACCAACTTGGCATCTCAAGGTCAGCTTACATTATCTACCATATTGGTCAGAACTGAAATTGGCTCACAACCTCGATGTGATGCACATTGAGAAGAACATATGCGACAATATCCTTGGTACCCTTCTTGAAATTGAGGGAAAGAATAAGGACACTATTAATTCTAGACTTGATTTAAAGAAATTGAACATTAGGAAGAATTACTGGATGGAAGAACAGGGAGAAAAATATGTGAAGCCCCCAGCACCGTGGACTCTTGTGAAGGAAAAAAAGAAACAACTGTGCAGATATTTGGCCAAAATTCGATTCCCAGATGGTTATTGTGCAAACTGGGAAAGATGTGTTGATATCGATGGTGGTAAAGTGACTGGAATGAAGACACATGATTGCCACATACTTCTGCAGCGTGTTTTGCCAGCTGGCCTTAGAGGAATTGCAGGAAAGGAAATGTATGAGGCCATTGCCGAATTGGGGAGATTTTTTAGGGAGTTGTGTGCGAAAACCCTAAGAGTTGATGTGCTTCAAAGATTGAAGGTTGACATTGTTATAATTCTATGCAAACTAGAGAAGATCTTCCCCCCTGCTTTTTTTATGTAATGGTGCACTTAGCTATCCATCTTCCTGATGAGGCTATTCAAAGGGGTCCTGTTCACTACGGTTGGATGTATCCAGTGGAGAGAAGACTAGGATACCTTAAGTCCACTGTTCGTAACAAAGCTAGGCCAGAAGGTTCAATTGCCGAGGGCTACATCGTTGATGAGTGCTTGACCTTTTGCTCTAGATTTTTCAAGGATGACATAGAAACGAGATTTCATAAAAAAGATAGGAACCAAGATAACCATCGAAAACCTGGTCCAGATGAGTTGGACATTTTTTCAGACGGAGCGAAAGGGTTTGGGAAGTCCATTTTGAAGCTTTTTGAAAAGGAATTTGACAAAATGGTTTGGTATGTGCTGAACAATTGCGAAAAGGCAGAGTCCTATATAAAGTAAGTTTGCTTCACCTTATGAGTCATAATTTAATCTGTATGCGAATTTTGATTGGTAATGTTTTTTTTAGTGTTTGCCGGGAAGAATTGATGGATAGGGGTGTGAATAACATCGACGAGGCGATGCAGAAAGAGTTCCCATCATGGTTTAAAAAACATGTGAGACATTTGAATAATGTATCTGAAGATTTGAAGTTGCTTGCTGATGGGCCAGACAGACGTGTAGTGGTACACTCTGGCTGCAATGTAAAGGGTGCTAGGTTTCGAACTGTGACGCGTGAGAAGAATCTAAAGACTCAAAATTCTGGCGTAATGACGAAGGCATCTTTTGGTGATGAAGAAGAAACTGAGTTCTATGGTGTTCTGCAGGAAGTTCTGGAGTTGCAGTATGGGAGTAACAAGCACGGCGATAGATCTGTCTACTTGTTTCGTTGTGATTGGTTTGACCTTGCGAGCAGGAATTCCAAGATGAAAGATGATGGATATTTTAAAAGCGTTAATACTTCCACACTTTGGTACAAGGATTCCCCCTTCATATTGGCAAGCCAAGCGGAAACATGCTTCTACTTGGATGACACAAAGTTTGACAACCCTTGGAAAGTTGTCCAGACTTTCAGTCACAGACATGTATATGATGTTCCAGAAAAAGAGAGTGGCGATGACGACGCATATGTAGGGAACGAAGACGCGTACCAGGATGAGATGGGTTCATCTGATCATATATTTATCAATGTTGAGGGTGAAGACCAGGATGTTGAGTTGGAAGATGAGGACGCTGATCGATCTGACGATGTGGAACTTGTTGATGCTCGCATTATGCGTCGACTAGAAGAGGAAGATGACACAAACTATGTTTACCAGGAGACGAGCGAAGATGAAGAACAAGACACTTTGGCAGACAATAGTAGGGATGATGGGGACATAAATTCAGAGAATGATAGTGATGTTTGAATCTTTAGATTGTGTAATGCAAACATTTATATATTTGGAAACATTATGAGTACTTGATATAATTCATGATTTATGCAATGAAATGTGACAAGCGTACGTGACACCATAATGGACCATGCAAATAGAAATATGAACTGATAATCAAACATAATTTAGTTCAGAAGATAACACATCTATTTCATAACACATCGTAATGCATGTATCCATTAGTTCACCATGCATATAGAGTCTTGACACTAGATCCGTGGATAAAACGACTAAAATGAGTGCATTCTAAGACATATGAGCATCACCACTAGGTAACTACTCAATAGCAACTTCAGGAATGTAGGAAACAAACAGGAAAGCCCTTGCATTTGCTACGAAGAGCAAGAACAACATCTTGTCACCCATTTGCAGAAAATGTTCTTCCTCCATGAATTTCTTCCATCCAGTGACGCAGAGACGTCCATCATCAGCAGAAATGGTGTATGACCCAGTCACCTTAGTGTAGGGATGACACACAATGGTGATGTCACCATATTCATGCATTCCTTCGGGGACAAGACGGCGTGGGAATTTCTGTTGCAGCAACAAATCTTCGAGTCAACTATACGAACAATATTTCACATCTACATTGTAATGACAAGAGCTAACAATATATGATGACAACAAACTATAGGTTGTAGAAAAGTGGATATTAAGTATTACCAGGTGCTTGTTCTCATTGATACTGTTTGTCCAGTTGAGGGTATGCATCATTGCAACAACTGTTCCTTCTCCATATATCCCAGCTTCATGACGTGCCACAAGGAAGTCAAGATTGTCCACATGTTGTATGACTCTCTCCATCATCCTCCAATTTATCTCAGTTCCATCAATGGCAGTGATGGAGTCAACGATGTCCCGTTTGTCACGGGACAAATGGTAATAAACTGTAAAATCATAGTAGAAAATATATAATTAATATGACCTCTTAGCACATATAAATTGTAGTTAGCATGTGGGTACTAATTTAGGTTTTTACACAATGAACATAACTTGTGCACATGATTGTAAGTACCAGGGGATGTAAACATGTTGGAGGAGATTGCATGTAACACATTATATTACACAAGTATCAACTAGCAAGCAAAGTAAGAAAGAAATATGTAGTACAAATCTTACTTGGATGGAATTTTGGGTAATTTCCAGTGGTGACACGAGTATCAGGACCATAGTCGCCAATAGTGAAATATATCTCTTGTCCAACTTCTAGCCCGTAGACTCTAATAAATTCATTCCAAACTCGTCCACTCAAATAAGTTGCATCAGTATTGTTGGTAACTTTAACAGAGAATGAAAATCCTTCATTGGTTGTCAGATTTGCATAGAACATTGTATTGTCAATCTTTGATACGGTGTATTTCATAAGGAAATAAGCCCTACTGTAGCATGGGATGAACTGAAACAAAGTAATATTCATCAGTGCCATATCTAGTTGTCATGTACATCACTACATTATTAGCCATATTAATAATAGCTAATTAATGCATTCATTTATTAAGTACTATCTAATTCACTGGATATTCATAAACATTAGTATGCACAAACCTAACTATAAGTAGTAAAATAAATCAGGTGTCCCACAAAACTAGAAGAGCATGTACTAATTTCTATAAATAGATGAGACAACATTATTGCACACTGCAGCCACCAAACAAAGGCATGTGTTGTAAAATCACACATACCCACCTACAGACTTTAAGAATAACATGTAAGTATATATCATTTGAACATAGCAAACAAACTCCTCGTTTATCAAGTGAACAACACTGCTATTTTTAATTTGTAATCCACAATAGCAACAAATCGACTTCTCACTACTAAATGACAGTGAGTACTACAACTGGGGAATACAACACAGCGAAACTGTAAATACAACAAGATTGAACCATTTAGTCCAATTTTGATTCATTCAAATGATTTTCTAGCCTTTTTCTTACAAAAAATGGTTGGGCCACCTTAACTAGGTAATTTTTTTTGTCAAATGACCATAATTGAACCATTTAGTCCAATTTTGATTCATTCAAATGATTTTCTAGCCTTTTTCTTTCAAAAAATGGTTGTGGCACCTAAACTAGGTAAAAAATATTGTCAAATGACCATAACAAGTTATTAGGGCTATGTAATCACAAACACAAAGTTTCACCTCTTTTCATTCATCTTTCTTGAACCATTTAGTCCAATTTTGATTCATTCAAATGATTTTTCTAGCCTTTTTCATATATATGTGACACATCTCTATAATCATTGAGGTTGAAGGTGAGTTATGTACATAGTACACCAAGCAAACAATCTTTGTCTATGAGACAAGAATTTTGAAGCCCCAAATTTACTTGCAACTTTTGGTGTTCGTTCATGTCATAACCCAAGGTTTCACCATTAATTTGTAACAATATGAACTCATAGATGAAACTTCAACACATAAATATGAATCAAACGAAACATGTGCAATTTGGTTGTCCCGTATTACTAACATGATTGTAGGAAACATATATAGTTTTAAACTTTTAATGATTCAAATCATTAAAAGGGATTATATACGACATTAAATAATTAAAACATGTAACCTACGCTTAAATATTAATTTTTCCCCCTACTTCTGACCCGGTAGTCGAACTTCCCTCCTAACTTTGGGAAAATTTCGTTCCCTCCACTTTTCTCCGCCGCACGCAACTCATTTTTTTTGCCCGCGATACTATAAATACATCGTGCTACCCAACCCCCTTAATTACGTTCCCTCTTAATTCGCACGTACAAATTCATTCCCTCCCTCATCGCTCTCTACCTCGCCAGATCCACTCTCTCCGCCGGCAGTTCGTACCCTCGCTCCGGCAGGCTATCCGGCGGCCGCCATGACCGGTCACCGGAAACCACCCAAGGCTCGCGATACGCCCAAACATACGCCGAAGAAGGTCAATCACAAACGCCAAGGTGATAAATCTATCCCACATTTCAGTACGTACTAGATCGATCGTTCAATAGTTAGACTAGAATTGTTAGGTTACGTACGGTGTACTAATTTACATGATCACATCTAGGGTTCTACGAACATTTGATTTTTGTTCTTACCACGATCGCATCTAGGGTTTAAGAAAAGGAATTCTTCACGTTATATCTTCATGTACTACAGAAGAGGATCTGCCATATTTATCAATCTTAGATCTGAAACATTGCATGAACTTTTAAGTTAGATGAATGAGATCATATATTTGTTATGTCCATTACTTACGGGAAATCATATACTCGCTGAGATCTGCAACATTTACGTGAAAAACAAACTGTCATGTATACTCTAAATTAGGCCACTTCATTATTTATGGAACGTACCACATAATTCTGAATTTGCGGTCACGAATTCCTACACGCTAATACACACAAATCTTTTCCTTCTTTTTTCAGCTGCTAAACAAAAAGAGGCACTAACTACAATAGAGTTAGAAAGGAGAAAACAAATGGAGGAAAATGCAACTCGTCTACAGCAAGCCATGGAAGCCAAATTTCTTGCTGGAGGTCTTAATCCACAAGATTTCAGAGAGGTTGCACGTACCTTTGTGTATGGTCGGGCACAAGGCGGGATTAATGACGAAGAAAAGGAGCCAGAACCTCAAGACAAGGAAGCTGACCCTGCATATGAACCAGATGATGAAGACCTTGCCAATGAAGATGATGATTTGCATACAGATGACGAGCGCAATGCCTCAAAGCGGCCGTCTCAGGTCTAACATGTTTATTAATTCGCAAATTGGTTATCTGATTCATGGTAGTGGTATTGCATTCATACTTATGTCTTCATGCATTATCAAACAGGCAGTGGATGAAACGGCATCTGCGGCACATAATAAGCGTGTCAAACAGATAGTACCACCTTCATCCACCATTTCAACAAGATCAAGAGTACCTGCTTTCACTGAACCTGCAGCCTCAGATACGCCTACGATGACAGAAGATGCCGACGTTGAAGAGCAAACCACACCTACGACGCAGATTCGTACTTCTGATGGCAGCAACTCATCACCTGATGACAATCAACTAGTTCCGTTCCAACGCAAAGGTACGACCATGGATACTTTACATGTTCTACTTGTACTTATTTGCTAATATTGGACAAGTTTAACCTATTTTCTGTCTGAATTTCAGATGCATTGTCAGTCTCTGTCAAGTCAAAGCAGAAAGGACTTGGACGGAGACCTACCATGGGGCATTCACTCCATGAATGGACAAAAAAAATGGTGGCAATAAAATGCAAATTGACTTCACTGCAGGCGTGAGAAGACCCAAAAATCCTCTACATGCAGCAAAACTAAGCTCTGAGGTTGGTATACACATCCGCAGCGATAAGATGCCCCTTGCAACGCACTGGAAGCTCTGCGACAAAGATAAGAGTCTACAAGATGTTGTTCCTTCTACGATTAAAAAAGTTGCGGTGAGTCTACTCTCTTCATATATATTATTCAGACTGTAACATGGTTAACAACCTAATTTGTGCATATGCAAACCCTCTTTTGCAGGAAAAGTTTGTGATGGACACAAATGATGATGTGGCCAAATCTGTGTGCACAGAAATGATACAAAATAGTGTTCGACAACAACGCTATAGGCTTAAGAAGGTGTACTGGCCCAAGATTCAAAAGCTTACTCCTGAGCAATGGTACAGCGACAAGCGCTACTCGGTGGACGGCGGCCACCGGGAGCGCGAGCGGGAGGAGGACGAGTAGGCCGGCGAGGAGCTGGAGATGCTGCAGGTACTTGGCCATGGTGATTACTTGTTCGATCTTGTGTGGCTGGTTTTTAATTTTCTGCGCAACTCACACCTATTTATATATCCGTATTTATATGGACGAGATCGATCGCTGATCGATTGGCGTGCACTACCTACACGCTAGCTTATTCGCACATCACTTTTCCCGTGTCATCGTGCTCTACCGACGCGCTACGATGTGCTCGCTATCTAACGTAGTACATCCGGCCATATGTCGTGCTCCCTCTCCCTGCTCGTTTTATCCGTCCATCGACCACACAAAAATAATTATACCGGCCGCCTTACTAACGGCACTGCACTAGAACCTAGCTTGTGATATTATAGCAACATCCTCATGCTCAACCGGCCCTTTCCTGCCGTATGTGCGCGGTACCAAGTTAGTTATCCACGCTCTTGTGTTGGTTCGACCTACGAACAACACGAACGGGCCTGACATTCCACGATTTACGTATGCCCTGCTTGGTGGTTTTAGCAGAGCACCTTCATGCATTGGTGAATGTGATCAATAGAGCACCTTCAGAGCAAGTCTAATAGAGCTGACTCAGCCGGTTATAACCCATTAAATAATATATATGCATTGAGTTGGAAGAGAGAGAAGTGGAGAGAGAAGAGAAGCGGGCTGTAGGATAAGAGCTCGCTGCAGCACGTGCTCCTAGGCATTTTGTGAGGGTGTCACGTGGGCCATGTACAAATAAAATACTCCCTCCGTTCCTAAATATAAGATGTTTAAGCATCTCTTCTTTCCTTCCGTATCTAGACATGTTTTAGTGCAAGGTTCAAACGAATCTTACACTAAAACATGTCTAGATACGGAAGGAAAGAAAAAATGCTTAAACATCTTATATTTAGGAACGGAGGGAGTAGTATGCTATTAAATCGACCTATTATATATGTTGCCTATAAAATTGACTATAGATGACATGGCACTATGTTGTAGCCGGCTGCTGGCTATACTATTATCCTTGCTCTAAGAGCATGGCGTAGCCGGTTGTTGGCTCTATATACTCATGCCACGTCACTTACCGCTAGCATAAACAATCACTGATATAATAAGCTGACTGTAAGCTAGGCTTTATTGAATAATTAAATGTTTAATGGATGCATGCACATGCCATGGACTAGTCTCGCATGCAAGACTTACAGGATGGCTAGCGCCTGCTTAGAGCTAGTGGACAGGCTGCATGCTAGCTCCAAACTTTCGATTTCTGTGTTATAGCTCGACGACTCACCAAGCGCCGGCTCCAAACTTCCGATTTCTGTGGAAATAGATTAGAATATTGTCAACCTTGCAAGAAGTATATCAGTCTCGTGATGATTTCTCCATCCTAGTGCCCCTTTGCCTGAACTCAATTCGTTTCCCATGAAGTGACCTTGATCATGATTCTCTTAATGATGTAGAAGTAGCTATGTGCTTGATCATGCCTTTTTGTGCTAAATTATCTCTGCTTGTAAACTACTCTTGTGCTCCTGCTTGTGCTGTCTAGCAACAACATCGACGCGGGGATGTGGTGACAACGACATCGACGCAGGGATGCTTGTAAACTGTATTGAGTTGCGGCAGCAAAGGCGGCAAAGACAAGAGGTTGCGGCGGCGACAAGGACAAGAGGTTGCGGCGGCGAAGACAGACAAAGACAAGAGGTTGTGGCAGCGACAAGGACAAGAGGTTGCGGAGGGGATTGTGACCACACTGATAAGGGGTTGTGGTGACGACAACGACATCGACAAGGGGTTGCAGCAGCAACAACAACCACACTGTATTTGTTTAGTTGTCATTTGACTTGCTCTGTCTAAGTGTTCTTATCATTTTATTCGTGATGTGCATTCAAGTACACTAAAAGAGGGAACATCAACTAGTTCAAACGTTAGGATAATCTGATAGTTTCATGGTTTTAGTCCTGAATTTGCTACATAGGTGGTGCCCTGTCCTGGTAGTCACGAACTCATACTGTGTTTCGTTAATTGCTTGTGTGCAGCAATTTTCTGCTTAGTTTAGCTTAGCCTAATTATTCATAGAGACAATCAAATGATTTGTCATGGACCACCTTTATGCTTCCGTCACGAGCTCATTATGCACCCGTGTGTCAGCTTAGCTAGAGCAACAGTTACGAACTAAGAGCATCTCTAGTAGAGCCCTTAAATCCCCAAACCTGTAAATTTAACCGTTTTTTTACGGGCTGAAACGAAAAAAACACAAAGACTAGAACTCCTAAAACTGTAAAACGCTAAAAAAATTTACAGGGCGAACCTGGGAACCTCCTGCTGGCCTGTAGAAACACAGGTTGGAGGGGTCAACCCTTGCCAACCCGGATCCATCCTCTCCCCACGCGCGGGAGGGAAAAATCCCAACCGCCGCCGCCGCCTTGCGCGTCTCCCGCCGCCGCCCTCCATGGCCGCCGTCCCCGGCGAGGCCGCGGCCGCCCCGGCCCCTCCCGCCCCGTCCCCGACCCCCGCCGCGCCCGTCCCCGCCCCGTCCCCGACTCCGGCCGCTCCCGCCATGGCCGCCCCGTCCGCCTCCGCCTCCCCTTCCATCGCGGCCGTGGTGGCGGCGACGCACCTCGTCGGCGCCAAGCGGAGGCGCGCGGGGACGCACCTCGTCGCGTCCGCGGCCGCCGCCCTCGCCCCGGCCGCCCAGCCTCCGCCCGCACCGCCCGCCCCGGCCGCACCTCGGGCCCGGGCCAAGGTGGCCTCGGGTGGGCCGCGTGCTGCAGCGGCGAAGGTGAAGGCGTCCTCCCCGGCCGCGAGGAAGGCGCAACCAAAGCGTAGGGCGCCGAAGAAGAAGGATGTGGCCGCCGCCCCGGAGGTGCTCGATGAAATGGCCACCCCATCCACATCGTTCATGGACATGCTCAATGAAGCGGAGGTGAACATTGGCCCTCCACCGGTCGATCCCTACAGGGTTGATGATGATCTAGAGGGAGGAGATGATGCGGAGGAGGAAGGGGAGGATGATGATGAGGAGGAGGATATCACCGAGATAGAGGAGGAGGCGTTCGCCGCCGTTGCTCGCCCCGTCGTCCGCTCGTCGAACTACACCGAAGCGGAAGATGTGCTCTTGGTTCGAGCATGGGCGTCGGTGGGGATGGATGCGGGCACCGGTAACGACCAAACCGCAAGGCGGTATTGGCAGCGCATCGAGGACGCCTATCTCAAGATGAAGCCGAAGAGGAGTGGGTTCGCCTCTCGCTCATTCCGGTCGCTTCAAGGCCGGTGGGACTTGATGAAGCTGGCTTGTTCGCGTTGGAGTGCGGCCATGGATCAAGTGATGGATGCGCCGCCTAGTGGCACCGTGGAGAGTGACTATGTAAGTTTGCAAACCTTACTTTCAATTTGTTTCTCATGTGTGTTTCAATTGGTTTCTCATGTGTGTTGCTTGGTTTGTAGGAGACCATCGCCGGCTTGAGGTACAAGGAGATGGCAGCTTCCAAGGGCAAACCTTTCCCATTCAAGCATGTTTGGTCAATTCTTCAAACATATGACAAGTGGAAGTTGAGGGATCAAGAAACCGCACCGAAGAAGAAGGATATGTATGACATGGATGATCCGGAGGAGCCGGAGAGGAACTTGAACAAGCCCGAGGGATGCAAGAAGGCCAAGCTTAGGGTGAAGATGGAAGGAGAGGCGTCTAGCCTAAGGGAGAAGATGGACCATATGATGAAGGCAAGAGAGGCTTTGACAACCAAGACGTTGGAGACAAAGCTTCTCATCACCGAGCAAAAGAAGGTGGTCAAGCTTGCACACATTGAAGCAAAGCGTGAGGAGGCACAACGCAAGGCCGACTTGGATGAGAGGATGGTCAAGGTGAAAGAAGCCAAGGTATGGAAAGAGCTCATGATGGAAGAGAAGGAGCACATGATGATGTCCAAGAAGGACATGGATGAAGATCAGCTGCAGTGGTGGAAGGAGTGCAAGGAGGACATCGCGGAGAGGAAGAGGATGTTCCGAGGGTCCTCCTCTACCTTTCGAGTTGACACTCCCATGAGCGATGGCGGCGTCGACAACTCGCATGATGGTGAGGTTTGATGGTGGTGGAGTGGCCTAGAAGATGGCGCCGAGGTGTAAGTTTTTGGTGATGGTGCCAATGAGATGGGCAAGATGATGATTCTGTGATGTAAAAACTATTAAACCATGCATCCATGATTGTTATTTTGTAGTATGTTTGATGGTTCATTGTGTTTTTGTGGCATATTGTGATGAATATGTGACAGGTTTACAGGTTTGGGTTGAGGCAAAGACTAGAACCCTTAAACCCAATATTCCGTTATAAGGGTTGGGTTTAAGGGTTCTAGTCTTTGCCCCTGTTTTTTAACCCGTAAAAGTGCATAAAAACTGCTATTTCCAACCTGTAAAACTGCTATGAGGGTTTGAGGGTTTGAGGGTTCTACTAGACATGCTCTAAACCACTTAGTTAGAGTTGCTGTACTCTTTTGCCCATCGTAAGTTCATGCTCAAACAAAGTAGTGGCCAAGTAAATGTGCACGAATTTTTCCGCTTCGCACCAGAAACCTAGAAATATGGTTCGCCTCCGG
Organism: Puccinellia tenuiflora; assembly: GCA_012064385.1. NCBI lineage: Eukaryota > Viridiplantae > Streptophyta > Magnoliopsida > Poales > Poaceae > Puccinellia > Puccinellia tenuiflora. The sequence goes on from QRDG01001241.1 coordinate 478,424, forward strand.
GTCGTAATATCTGGTTGGAGGGGGGGTGTGTTTTTCTCGGCCCCCCTAAAAAAAAATCTTGGTCGGGGGGTTTTGTGGTTTCTGCTCGGATCACTTTTCTCGACCGAAACCACAAAGTGACGGTTATTTTTCTGGTTCGGCGTTTATATGGTGTCTGCTAGAGTTGCTCTAAACCACTACTAGGATTAGTGCGGGACACTGCGGCAGCCCGCGTCAACCCGCATGTGTGCGTCGGTCTCCGCTGCTCGAAGATCCTAGAACTAGAGCTCGCGTGCTAGTTGTGGCCAAGTGCCCAAATGTACGGCCATACGGGAATGTGTATACTCCGACCGGCCATGACAGTAATTTCAAAGGTTGGACCAGAAACACAGTGCTAAATTTCAAAGAAATTCAGAATAAAGGGCAAAGAGGAAGCGCCATGAAGAGAAACCATCACACTATCCACAAATGTCCAACAGATAGCAATGATGACAACAAGTCTCGGTGTTGATAAAAAAACTTAGCAATATGGCATGAACATCTCCAGATGAAACTTGTAGCTGAAGCAGCTAACTTCTCCAGATTCTCCAGATGAAACTTTGTCGGAGGAGAGGAGAGAGGACAATGAGGATGGAGGCCTTGCAGAAGTAGATGGTGACAAAACTCCGGTTGAGTTGGCAAGGGAAGCGACGGAGGGAAATACCCTTCAGCACGTGAGGAGGCGGCGAGGATCCCGGCAAGGCTGCCCCGAACTCCCGATGTGGAGATGGCGGCGGCAGGGAGGTGCGCAAGGCGGCCGTGGGATCGTCCATGGATGCAAGACAGCGAGGACGGGAGTAGCTGGTCACGGTGGGAGGGATGCGTCATGCGTGGCGGCGGCGTCCACGACAGAAGAAGATCGGGGAGACGGGAGTGGAGCTAAGCAGGCTATGCAGCATGACAGAAGAAGATCGTCCACGTATGCAAGACAGCAAGGGCGCGGGAGTCCTTCGTTCCTTTTGGATGACTGTTTTCTTTCGTAAGTGCTTCCTTATGTACGAACGAAAGAAAATTGTAGGAGATTTTCCCAGCACATATGACATAGAAACATCGTTTAGACTAGCAAATATGAAATCATCGCATGTATTAGGAACGTTTCAAATTAAAGAAACACTTACACACGATTTAAAGGAGAAAATGACAAGAGTCAGGGAATGACCTTCCTGCTCTTCCGAGAAACATCACGGCTCGCCGAACCAGCCCTGCACAGGTATATCATACCACGGCATGTCACATCAGGCCGCCACATGTGTAACGTGAGATCAGTTCGCATGATGATGATGTATGCTTGGTAACTAGACTGCAGAGTAGAGTGGATCACCAGAGAGCTTCTTTGATGCTGGCATTCTCCAGATCCAGCTTCGATGCCTTGAGAAGGGCTTTGGAAGCGCTGGCGTGATCCTGATCAACACAGAATCAAGAATTGGATGCCTTCCTTGTCAGTAAGCTAATCAAGAGTGCATGTGGAGCATTGACACTGAAAATAAGACCACAAGAGGGATGACTGAATCTGGACTTCTGAATCTAGTTTTCAACATATCACCTCGAGCAAGCGGAAGGCCATTCCCTGACGGTAGTAACCTTTCGCCCAGCCGGGCCGCACTTTTAGTGAATCTACAGCTATATAGAGCGTTGCTCATACCCAAACACCATTGGACACGAGTCAACAATATATTTCAATATATTCAAGGCATCAAGGTTCTTGGCATGTCTTTTAATTATAGGCATATCTGGAGTCCAATATGATTGGATACATAGTCGGCTTCAGAATCCTGCATGGTTGGACTGTAACGGTTGAACTTATAAACGTCTTTAATAAAAGTTGTGTGCATTCGAGAATGCAGAGGCTGGGGATCCGCCCCATTTCGAAAAAAAGAATCCTGCATGGTTGGACATTCATATTATGTGGGACGCCTCCGAGGTGTCCTCGTGCGTGCCGTCTACTTTACTTTTCAGCCTCGTGAATCTAGTTGACTGTCTATATGGAGGAACACGGTTGGTGGGTTTCGTCCTTTGTTTTAGAGGTTCTCAATGGAGCGATCTGGTGGTAGGCCGTCACCGTTCGATGCAGGGGTCGAAGTTCTCGACATAGCCCACAAAGACATCTCTGATAAACGATATATATGACGACTCTATTTTTCCTTAATGTGTGGCAGACCTTGTCTGAGGTGACCCACATGATTGGCATATCGTCTTTGTGTGGGTGGGTTGGACCCTCGGCGCCATCGCATTGGTGATGATGACGAGCGTCTCTAGGCGGTGCGGCAACATGTGTTGCTATTTACTTAGACAATAAAGCTATCATTCCTAGATTCTACACCTTGCGATGAACATAACGAATTTAATACAGAAAACATTTGTAAGTTGCAATAGGTCAAAACCGAATGGTTTCCAAAAGACAAAAAAACAAAAAACATGTGATGGTTTACAGGTTGAAGCCCACCACGGGCGATACGACTATCTTCTATCCTTGCAAGTTGCAAGCAATTACATAAACACATACATGTCGCAACACATGGAACTATCGGGACAAACACCTTCGCAACATATGACCTTTTGGATACTGTGACCGCATCAAAACCAGTTCAACGCAAATCAAACTTATAATTTTTTTGGAGAAAACCAAACATGAACTCGGCGGCTTCCAAATTATAACCGAAATTCGTCTCGGCGTGAGCCGCCGGCCGGCCAGCCGCGATTGCGATCTCATCCGTCCATTTTCCGATCCAACGGCGGTGGCGTCGTTCTTCGACTTGACGAACCCGTCGCACCACCTCAGCTGATCGAACCTTCCGCCGGGAGACGCCGCCGCCGCCACCTCGCCCACGACGCCTCTCCAGCTCCGCCCACTCCGACCTCCTCCAGGTACGTCGCGCCGCTCGCCCACCTCGCTCCCTCACATTCCCTCTCTCATACTACTGATCCCGTATTCTGTCCCCACATGCGCGCGCTACCTCTGGTGAGTTTGCCCCCCGCCCGCTCGCCGGATCAAGAATTTCGATAAGAACTGATCAGTACGATGTGGCAGGCGGCGGTGTACGCACGTCGGCGCCGGAAAGAAGCAACCGTTAGTTACAGACACACTGAATCTTGATGACTGGGTAGAGATCATTTTTGTGATATTTAAGTGTTCACCCTGCCTCGTCATAACGTTTGAGATATGCTGCAGATTCATCATCCATGAATCAGATTTCAAGTGCCAGGCTTCCAGAAATGTGAGATTTTCCCCGTCGTGGTATGTCTTGCAGTTATCATGTTAGGCTTACTATTTAGCAAATGCAGCAAGGCTTTATATGCCCAGTTGTTCTTCAGTTAACTGTAATTTCTGAAGAAGCCATCCTCATTTTCATTCTGAAATCTCGCATCAATTTTCAGAGCTTAGTTTTCGTAGTTTGGTACCGATAGCATCGCTTCTCTGCGGCGGCAAGCTCATCTGTCAACGCCTTGGTGGCAATGTCCAATTGTCCACGTATCCTTGTTTTGAATTAATGATTAATTGTGAGTTCATAATAGACACTTCTCATAATTTCCTTTTCACCTTTGACATGGTGAAATTAATCATCTAAGTGATAGAAAAGGTGGAGTCCCTTCTACTGGTGGATCTTGCTTCAGTGGACAGTAAATTTGCTGAACACTATAGTGTGTGTCTGTTGTGCTGAATTTTTTCTTAAACTTAACTCGGGTGCTAGTCCACTTAATTTTAATCCAAGTTCACTCTCTGAAAGCTGTCAAAATACTTGTGTCTGTTCAAACATCGAAGGTCCTGGAGCAAATTCGTGCTGTACTTATACAGTTTGTCAAAGACAAGAAGTTGGAACACCAGCACCAATATGTAGGCTTTTCATGCTCCTTTTAAGATTTTACTTCTTCATGGGTTTAGTATTATTTTTTGACATGTGTTGGCTTTCTCTTGTATGACCTAACACGAGTATATGCAAAAGACTTGGATTATTAAAAGATGTCATACAATGAATGCTAAACTAAGGTTGGTATTTGACCTATGGTACCTGAATCTTTGACTCAAGTGTATATATGGGTATGTCTGGTTGGTGTCCAAAATCAGCCCTTCCAAATCTTTGATCATAGCCAAATTTTTGGTGCTCGTTTGGATGGTTGCCAATTTTTCGGCATACCCACTCTAGTTCATTTTTTCTGGCATTTGCGGATTTGCCAAGTCATGGGCAAGCAAAACCTTACCCGAAATAATGGCTAGCTCAATGTTTCGTAGGGTGAACTTTGGCTCAAACCTAACATCCCTATAACTTTTCAGTTTACACTGGACTACTTTTAAGTTCTAATGTTTACCGCGTTAAGCATAAGTGAACAGAATTATGTACGCTCTTGCTTGAATAATCATTTCAGACTTTGAAGCTTTCTGTCCTGTACTTTCTCTATGAGCACTGATAGGATCAGAATACTGAATGAAATGCATTTTGTCTCACTGTTCTAGCTATCTGGGGCACCATCTCTTGTGTGATACCTACACGATGGAAACATTACCTGCATTGCATAAGATCAGGTAAATCCAACTTAATGTATCCTAAAATTGATCTGGTCACTGAGGGAATCAACACTTATTGTTGCAACATTATCCCTTAAAATGTTTTTCTTTGAAGTAAGCAACCACCTTACAGTGTTTACTGTTTATTGCAGGAAGTATCTTGTGGAGGCAACGAAAGAAGCATCCAAAATCCTATAATGAAGCGGTATGATACAGCACCTTACTTGCTGTGTGGTTTTCTTTCAAATATTTGGTACTTGGTAGCAAACATCATTTGTCAATGAAGCCCTTCATATTAATCCAATATCATTTGAAAGGTTGAACTATGGTTGTTTTCAGTTTAGACTTCTTGCAGTAGTGGTATTGGGCGGTCGTTGACACTAATAGACCACATGGTTAAAATCCCGCAAGTCTCGTGTGCCTTTCGTTATATGTGTAACTTGTTCACTGTTTACACGCCTTCAGTAAATTTTGATGTGAGCTGACAAAGCGTAGGGAATCACAGGAGGTAATATTAGCAACCACTTTTGCATGAAAAATTATGTCGGAGATGCGAGCGAGTAGTCAAGTTGCACAGTATCCAACTGTCCATCATGCGGAAAATTGAATGGTGCATAACTTTATAATCTCTGCTAAGGTTCTCGTTGGTTCGTTGCATGTCCTGTAGTACCAGGCGATTCGCTGATGTTGACAAGTTCAGCTCACCTTAGCTAAGAGCCAGAGATGTCAAAGGCCTAGAGGGTATGCAATATTATATATGCTTGTAGTATCCACTTGGTTCCGAGAAGAATGAAATCTAGTATTACTTCCAATCATCTTACATTAGGTTTGGTATGTGGTCTCCGTGTCAGGTTTCTCGACTCTGTGAATATCAAGGGGTAGATCCGCACTTTGATGTAATTGCGAGGAATTACCAGAGCTTGTAAAGATAACGCCGATGCATTTTTATCACCATTAACAACCAGATTTCATATGCTTGATGTATCTTTTGCCGACCTGATTTAAACCTGCAGAAACTGGAGGGCATGAGTGGACGATTCACCAGGTCGAAATGGATCTGAAGCCGGCCTCATCATGATCGCACGGGCGTCTGAATCCCATTACTCTTGTAGAAGAGACATCTCATGTCTGTTGCCACTTACCAGAATGCTCAGGACGTGAGTTCTGTTAAATTTGTTGTTTGTCGCTCACGACGGTGACAGAGTAGAATTTCACCCTGACCGTCATATATATGGCGCTGGTGGTTCTCTGTACTATGTATGTATATATATTTTTTTGTTGTCTTCTAGATAAAGGAAACCGAAACACAATATTCTGTCATTTGAACTTGATATTGGATTCAGATGGCATCATGTGTGTACTTACTAATGCAGAGCAACTGCTCAGGTGCTTCTCTTGTTGTTTTGGCTGTTGCTGCTTCTCCTGTTGCTGCAGAAGCCGAGATGCATCGACCAAAACGCAAAAAGAGTGGAAAAGAAATCAGAAGCGTGCATTCACATTGTTGGTTAGAAGTTGCAACTACCCTGGATGATCTGTCTTACTGACTGCGTTTCTTATTTAAATCGTTCCATCCTAACTGTCTCCAATGCCCAACGGCGATATGTTGCCAGTTCTGACTCGCTCATTTCTTTACTGCTTCCCTGAACAAGTTTCTTTTATATTTCGAGTCCATGACACTGAATTGATACTCTTGTTATTGCCGATCAAAGAGGGTCGCAATGTTTGGCAACCTCGTTGTATATTTGATCTCGTCGAGATGTTTTTGCAGGTTAGATAGAAAATTCGAGCCCGGGACGGATTGGACGATGCACGACACTCTTCAGCACAACGCCTGGTGCTCCCTCACTCTTGGTTTGATAGAACCATAATCTGCATTTAGGCTGCGTCTAGCTATGAGGAATCTGTGCGGCCCTCTTTCTGCACCACGGTAAAGACTTATTCTTGCAGCTCTTTCGTTTTACATTTTCATTGCTCTCTGGTCATCGCTTGTTCCTTGAATTATATTTCTTCACAAATTCAAACTTTATTTGTTCCTCTTCTAGAGGAGTTTCACATGGTCCATGAACAGCAAATGGTTTTACCAGGTTGCATAATCCGCAGTCTAGCTGCCAACTGAACTTGATGCTCTTCGTTCAGTAGTAATCGAAGCAGAGCAAGGTTGGTAAAACCAAAACCAGTAGCTGCAGAAATAAACAAGGGACTCTCATAATAAACCCTGATAAAACCATGCAACATTTCTTCTTTAATTCAAAATCGCGATATTGCGGTGCACAAATTTGAAGTTGATGTGCACCTTGGTGCAGCATCCTGGTACCAAATCCAAATAAATATAGACAACAATAACTGGATAGGTAAGGTAAAATGAAAGTCTGGGCTACGTGGAGATAGTTACTATTACTGAAGACATCACGCAAAATGTTGCCGTCGATCACCATGGCGTGGTAGCCAGCTTCTGCACAGCTTGCTCCTTCTTCTTCTTCGCGCTTGTCTCCACCATCTCCTCCATCTCCACATCCATCTCCTTTAATGACCGACACCCTCGACTCGAGGTTTCTCACCCGCTTCGCCGCACGAGCCCGCTCCAGCTTCAACTTTTCGTACCCCTCGGGCACCACTGATGTCGATGGCAGAGTACCGAGGAGGCCAATGAGGTCCTTGACGCGCTCACCCATGAAGGCGACGTCCATCCCCAGGGACTCGTAGGACTCCAGGGTCTTCTTCCACGACGTAAGGTCCTCGAGGGAAGCAGGGGAGGCGGCCATGACGCCCTCAGCGATGTTGGCTGTCTGCACGATCATCCCTGCGGCGAGCATGGGGCATATCTCCTTCGGCAAATTCCTGTGGAGGAAAGCCTTCCGGGCATGGCAAAGCTCATAATATGTCATGCGTAGGCGATCGGGGATTACGACGTGGCCGACGTTGCCGACGACGATCTTGAAGTTCTCCGGGCTTTCCATGGCGACAAAATCACCGATGTCTGGACCTGGATATCTGATGTCGCCGCCTGCTGCCTCTTCGCTAGCTTTGCTGGATGGTTTGCAGCTGACTCTGGTAACCACCTCCGGAATTTTCTTTTTCTTCTTTCTCGGAACTTTCTTAGACTTTGTATCTCTGTCGGAACTTACTTTTTCTTCTTTCTCTGCATTGTAGAACACGACACATGATTGGAGATTTGGTAACATTGCTGTATGAACATGAATGAAATACTTTCAACTCACTTGATTTGTTGTTTTCCATGGACGTGTCCAGACCAAGCGCCCCATCAGTTGTGCTGAACTTGTTCTCTCTTAGTATGTACAGCTGAAAAACAGTAGTCAGTAGTTAATCACATCAATAACAAATATTACCAAGGCATGGATAGTGCTCCTGCCGTTTGCTTGGGATAAAAATATTATGAAGGGACAAATGGATCAGTGGACGAAGCACTCGCCTTAAATCTCGTTGGTTGCACTAGCTGAAACACAATGGCGTCGCCGATCTTAAGACCATGCTTCCCCACGAATCCCACCCATCCACCACTGAGTGCCGTCCTGTTAGCTTTGTATTCTGTATTCCAGATCTTCCCTTCCTCATCTTCCAATACAATATTATCATTATGCTCCGGAAGATGTTCCTTGCAAAACTCAGCTGGGAGGCCCTGCGACAGAAACACAAAAGTCAAAAGCTGAGGGGGTAATCTAGCCTTCTATTAGGAAAAAGGCAAACTGAATGTTGCTCATAAGAAGAAGAAAAATCATTGGATTCTTGAAAACATTCAAAAACCTAGTAAATCGAAATTTACCATCCAAAACCCCTTAACAACTTGTGAGTGCATCATACACTTGATGAAGCTTGGACTTTCTGCTGGCAATTTCTTTTGTACTTCCTCAGCTCTCTTCCAAGCAGTGCCCTTAACACTGTAGTTTGTTTGAAGATACATTGAGGTGCATAAGTTAGACACACTTGCCATCTTATAAATGCAATCTACTTGAGAAAACGACAACAAAAGAAGTTGAGTACCGTGCACATTTCTTCCGACCAAGTGCACATTTCATCCGGATATCATCATCAGATACCTGCCGAGTCACAGCTTTTTCATAGTTAATCTATTTCTCTAGTAAGAAATTGTGACTCAGCAATCCACATTCCGGGGGGGTAACATATAACTTGATCTGCTTACACTCGATTACGGTCTCATATTTTTATTTATTTTTACAACAAATGGTGCCATATATGAACAAGCGATTCATTCAAGCTCTGAATAATAATAAAAGTTCCTGAATGAATCAATTTGAAATGATTTTATGATTCCACTTTGGACCTACCTCTGGCTCAAAATCATAATCTTTGACTTTCTTGCCCTCACTACAGCTGCTGCTGCTGTCAACCAAGAGCGGTTCCTGTTCCGTCTTGCTCTTGGCAGATTTGGAGCGTGCTGGCCTTTTCCTCTATAACATAACCAATCAAAGCAGAGCAACTTTCGGTTAGTCTATTTGTCCGGTCAAGCTTTGAATTAAAAAGAAAATCATCGAATCAATTTTATATTATTTCAATTAAGGCCTTACCGTCGGCGTCGGCGGCTCAAAATTATCAGACATGTCACCCTTACTATAGCTACTGCCATTGCTGCTGCTGTCAACTAATGCCGGCTTGCTCAGTCTTGCTCTTGGCAGACTTGGAAGCTGCTGGCCTCCCTCTTTTCCTCTGGAAAAGAAGAGCCAATCCAGGCGGAGCTATGAATTTAATATACGTTTACATATGCGTCTGAAGATAAAAAATAATCTGAATTGTGAAATTTCTATCTCTGGATCGCTACGTTTTTATTTTATTTCTTGAACACAAAGATGCATATCTTCTGTATTAGAAGAAGAAAACCAATAATGTGCACAATTTACGCAATTTCAGACAAAAAAAGGAAAAAAAATATGTATATAGATAAAATTGATGATCAGAACTAGAGAAAAGGGAAAGAAAGGTAAAGGATGCATAGGAAGCATGGTGAGTTCATAACTGAAACTGGAAGTGCTTATATCACACGCACAAATATAAGGATGGAATTAGAAGTGTATCTTACTTTGTAAGTTTTAGCGAAGCCTGTGCTAGTTTGTTTCCCCCTATTTATCTTTGCTCCTTCTTCATAAGGAAAGACTGGACGCTTTTCTTGCGCAGTCTCCACGCTCTCTGGCGTCACGGCCTACCATTGCAGGTTAGGAAAATCAATTGTTATATGCTCGTACTTTATGAAAAATACGATCGAGATAAAAAGAAAAACAACGAGGAAATATTGCGGCAATACGAAGACATTAATTCTTTCATTACAGGTGATGCTCTGAGTGGAGCATATACAGGAGAACTAAAGCAATATAACACTTACTGTCGAAGGAAGGTAGTCATCCACGTCTATAGACTGTTGACCGGCAACAATGGCGAGCTCCTCATCCTGCAATAACCAATTTTTTGTTATTGCATCACGAGAAGTTCCAGTTTAGTAAAAGACCAAAGGGAAATCCCATATATAGCATAAAAATATCATTTTATAAGAAAAATTACAGTGTCCTAATAACAGATTTTTCTAATAAACAACTATGGCCTAATAACGTGAAGACTCCATGCGGTCATTGTGCTTTCTACTAGTCGATTTCATTACCGAAGAGCTCTCAAGAAAAAACACGAGCATATAATTTTCAGTACGAGTTACTGAAGAAGATTCAGAAGCAAAGGAGAGAAGAAAAGACTAGTACTGAAGCGGCAATACAACAATCACAATCAGGTTTGCGGTGAAATGTCAAAAGACGCCGATAAATCTATCTATCCGGGAAGGATACATATTATATACTCTGCTATATCTCTGGAAAGCAGAGGCGCCTGAACTGAAAACGCAATGCAGCAATGCGAGATGAGATGGTTCCATGGAGGTTTCTCACCATGGGCTTAAGAGTTAAGATCACCATCGGCTTAAAACAATGGGGATTATTATTTTTATTCTATGTGCTAAATGAATACGTACTACTCCCGAAACCATGAGATGATCCGACCATATTAAGTTTAAAAGGAGAATCCACGGAAAGTATTCTAGCCTAGCTAGTAGTAGCACGAACACAGCTCCAGAAAACTCCTAGCCTGAATCGATCGTTCCATTCATCCGAAAACAAAATAACTACAGGAATGTGCATATATCAAGAGAGGCAGATGTATATACGTATAACAAACAAATAGATGAAGGAGGGAGTACAGATGCAGCATGGAAGAGAGAGGGAGGAGGGGGGACTTGCTCTGACGAGCTCGTTGGTCGCCATTGCTGCACTCCTCGGGAGCTCCGATATATACTTGGCGATGTGGGAGACAGGATGGATTCAGAAGAGGAAGAAGGGAAATATCGATACACTGCAATGGTAGTACTGTCTACGGAGGAGTAGTATATAAACCGAATGGAAGAAAGCCGACCGTTCGGTGATTGACGAAATCGACGGGATTGATTTTGATTTCCACGAGAGAGAAAGGAAAGGAGCTAGAAATCAGAGGATTTGTTTCCTTGTGCTTACAGGTATATATATGTTCGGTGTCCCGCCGTTAACTATACGCCGCATGCACGCCACTTCCAGCACGTACCCACGCCGCCACACCGCATGCAGCGCGCACACGTTTCACCACTTACCCAACTACGACACTGATGTTTTGCCACCAAAGAAAAAAGTACCTCTGGTCAAGAGCCTACGGCGAGACACCAGTGTCAAATAACTAAATTTAAGCTTGTCAGACTGTTTCTCGAAAAGGGGGTTGAAACTCCCACATCTGCAATCAAATGAATGATGCACACGATTATTTTTATAAAATTACTGAACAAATCCTTACGAAAAAAATACACCGATCAATCCGAATCCACTATCATATCGACATATATCGCTACACCTACCACCTTTATGACTGGGGCGGCAATGTTCGGGACCATTGCCATGACCTCACAACAAAACGTTGACATCCAAAGTAGGAAGACTCACCAAGCGCCAACGGCGATCCTCAGAGCGCACTACATACGTAGTCACAATGCAGAAGCCGTCGTCGCCGTCTTCTGACAACTCATCTTAGGACAATGACCATGCAAGACCCGTAATGATGCCAGACATCGCCAACCGTACTGCGCGTGTCCATGATCCCGCGTCCGCTGCTGAGCCCTAGCTGCACCATGCCACCGAGACTCGTCATTGACGATGTAGTAGATGTCACACCACTCCACCTTAGCCACCGCACGAGAAGTACATAGAGACATGCGCCTAGCCATCAAAGTCATACACTTGTCCCTCTAGTCAATGTACGAATTCAAAGATAATGCCCCCAAGGGGTACTACATTGGAACGCCGCCATCATCCAATCGGGGAAGGCCGAATCTAGGTTTTTCCCTAGAGCACACGTGGACGAGAACAACTCCACGGCGCCTCCAACGCGGTAAATGACGCCCATGGACGCATCGTCCATGGTTTCGGTCGATGATGCAACAAGGTTTCGTTGACATCCTCGCAGCCGTCACCAACTGGAGCATCGGACTGTCCTTGCTCTCTTCCGCTATGCTCTCGAGAGCGTCCGAACCGCTACCGAGAGCTAGTCGCAAAAGACCAAAGCCGCCACGGAGCCACAACTGGGGTGGGTTGTCTCAAGCGGAGGAGGCTATGTCTCTGCGGTGCCAATGCCGAGCCACGCGCACAACAAGCCGGGAAATCTACACGATATACATCATAGTCGTAGAGCCGCGATAGAGGAAAGCCCTGCCACTATCATCATCCCCCGCCTGAACTTTGCCCAGCGACGCTCCGGCAGCTAGTGGTGGGAAGATGGGCGGTGACGGCTGAACCGTAGATCACCAACGGAGGGTTGTCATTAAGCATGTCAGACGAACCTCGAGCAGGATATCCGACCTACTTAAAACAACAAAAGTGGTATGACAAAGCATTATATACATAAATAATTTATAAGATAAAAATAATACTCCCTCCATTCCTTAATATAAGGTGTCTAAGGTTTTTGCACGGATATTAAGACATCAGTATTTTGCATGTGGTGGACTTATTTTTTCATGAATGTTTTTTAGAAATAGGAGTCCCTAATAGCCACAAATTGAAAACAATACTTCAAAACCCTCATTTCCATATTGTGACTCATTTGTTAATGGGTACAATTGTCCATAAATCGCAATACACCTTATATTTTGAATTTTTTTCTCAAAACCTTAGGCACCTTATATCAAGGAACGGAGGGAGTAATAGATATGCCAACTAATTGTTGTTACACAAATTCTAAATTATATTTTCTACAATATTTTTTATCACACAAGTTTAATTGACATCAAAATAAAACTCGAATACATAATAACATAGATCATGACAAAACCATCACAAATAGTTCTTGCCTAATGAAAATTTAATTTGAAATATAACATAGGATAAACAACGTCAAATGGATAGTCGTAGTGTCCATTGATGCTTAAGATCACATTGAAGTTGTGTGAAGCCTAATCTTCTATATGTTGGTACAGGGTTAGGAATTTATGAATTCGATCACCAACATGCAGAGATTTCACAGGAGTACTCCCAATGCTAGAGTATAGTGAACCACACGTTCCTTTTCATCTTCTATGATCATGTTATGGGGGATCACACAACATGTCATGATGTCTTCCAAAGTATTCTTATCATAAAAATCAGTAGGCCCACACACAATTGTAGCTTGCAACACTCGAAATGGTCGCTCAACGTCCTTCCCCGCGGGTTCCTAAGCCTTGAGAAACTATGCATTCTTACTACCCTAAGGGTTGCAAATTGTATTCACAAATGTGGAGAAGAAGAGTAGATACTATGGGATAGATATTACTCATGATCATTGACAGTAAAGTTGCATGCTGGAGATTCTCCACTTGCTAGCCTTGTAAACATATGTGATATTTTCAAGACACTGATGTCATTGTGAGAGCCAGACATTGCAAAGTAGCAATGTAAAATCGACCCAGAGGCGAAATCTTCAAGGATGATAGTAGGATTATGGCAATGCCCCGTCAATTGGCCATGCCATGTTGTAGGGCAATTAGTCCACTTCCAGCGCATGGATTCGATCCTCCCAAACAAGCCAGGCCAATCTCCAGCTTCTTTCATTGCCATGAGCCTTGCAGTGTCCAATGGAACTCAACTTAGAAGACTCTAATCATAGTCTTGGCAAACATCTTAACGTTATTCGGTGTGGCGTCGGCCCAATGTATCAGTGTGGTGTGGACACATACATAAAGAATAACACATGTATTAGTGATGATCATGTTTCCCCGTTAAAGATACAGAGATATCAACCTAACTGTGTGGACGTAAGTTAGTTGAACTTATGTTGGACAGACCCACCTATGAGATGTACCGCAAGATACGTCTCCATTTTATGTCATCGGTACATGAGGGTTGGTCGAGGTGAGATCTAATCTAAATAGTGCCTCACCTCCTCCTCTCTCATGTCCTGCAGCTGCTCGGGGCTGCTTGCACTGCCCTATGCGGATTCTAGCTCCCGTACGTGTGAATACCTTGGAAGCACAACCGCTGCCACCGTTCTTGGATAAGAACTACCACCCTAGAGCACTGCATCGACTACGTCTGATTCCATCATGTAGACTACTTTGACTATAAATTCATCATCTAAGTTGACCTGATCGTCTAGGGGTACACTCGTCAACAGTATCTTGCATATTTTTCCTGGGTGACGCAATAGAAATTTTGACATATATGACTTTGGATCCCCATCAACCGAGAAATATGAACTTGCCATTTTAGGTTTTGTAGATTTGATCTACACGGTTGTTTTTCATGAGATCAAAGTTTAAGATTTTGGTTTGGGAGAAAACTAATATCTCGTGTTTAATGGACGGATCTAGTATCTTGGGTTCCAATTCCAATCTATCACGCTTGATCATGAAAGGTTGCAAAACACATAGTTTCGGTAAAACGGCCATAACCATGTCATATGGGGCGTGTTTTGGCTCATGTAGCAAAAGTAGGTAAGCTGCATGGAAGTTGGTAGTGTGATGCAAAACGAAATCTATTCGTCGACGCGTTGTTTGGTTAAATACAAGACTCTATTATTGCGCCCGCACGATACTTAAAGCACTTTTGTGCTTGGCCCCGAAGAAACGCCCGATTCGGTCGTTCCCTCGCATGCAACCTCTCGTGCAGGCGGCGGAACACGAGGCAGCTTCGCATGCAGAGAATCTTACATGTCTCTCTCACATCGCATGCAGCACGCCGCCACACCAAACGTCATGCATACGTACTGCGTGTCAATCTACCAACCCCACCTACTCCCTCCGTTCTCAAATAAGTGTACGTTTAGACATGTATTAAGTCAAACTTTATTAATTTTGACCAACTTACTAGAAAAATATAACAATATTTATGACACTAAATTAAATTCGCTAGATACATCTTGACATATAGTTTAATAATATAGTAATTTGATATCACATATGTTGATATTTTTGTGTGAAATTTTGATCAAATTTGAAAATGTTTGAACTCCAAAAAAAGAAAACGTACACTTATTCGAGGACGAAGGGAGTACTTTTCTACACACTCTCAATTTAACGCGGTGTTTGGTTGAGCTCTTCATGGGCCAGCTGTATGGGGCAGGCTCAGGGAAACGTAAAAGCTGCATGGGTGACAACGTGAGCCAAATAGGCCCATGAACGGTCCATTCGGACGCGTCCCCATGTCAAAAGCCTACTATACTATAGAGCATAACGGTGCGAGTAATTTAGTACCATACCAATGTCAAACACAATTGTAATTCAAAATCAAACTCCTTGAACATGATTTTTTTTTAATCAAACATAAAAAACGAAACTAAAATCACCCGACAAAAGATGAAGCCATCCTCATGTGGCTCGTGCTGCCAAGTACTGGCTCGTATGTCGACACCATTTACCATCTCCACCAGTCCACCAACCCCCAAAAATCTCTCGCCGTCGCCACCAAACTCTACCAAACCCACCTCCAAAGTAGCCACGAAGTCATCATCATCGATCGCTACAGCTCCCCTGGTTGGTTGGTGGATCCATCCCTAACCATTTTCCTGCACGATCAAGGCCATCATTTTCCCCGGTCCAAAAAGAAAGAAAGAGAAAAAGAAAAAGCCCAATAATCGTGTGAGCGTGAGCGATCCACCAACTCCACAAAGGGTTTCCCCAATGGAGATTTTATGACAGCCGGAATCCCACGAACGGCCTCTAAGACCTGGCGCTCCATGGTTGCAGGTAGGGAGGCGTTGACGGTGGGATTGATCAAGCGGATAGGCACAGGAGAATCAGTTTCGATCTGGGAGGATAGTTGGATCCCAGGATCAATGACGATGAAGCCAATGGGACGAAGAGTGGAGACGGACAAGGAGGTTGTGAGTGAGCTGATAGATCCTAGCACCCACCAATGGAACGAGCCATTGATCCGTGAGCTGTTCTTCGTCCCAGATGTGGAACGTATCCTCCAGATACCTCTCCGACATACTCAGGGAGAGGATGGGGTTGCATGGGCTCTTGAAACAAAGGGCATATATTCAGTCCGATCAGCGTATCGAGGACTGGTGGCAGAAAAGGAGAATAGGGTGGAACTACAGGGGGGTGGGGCAACCACCTCGGCTGCTGGGGAAGATCTCAAGTGGAAGAAACTCTGGAAGTTGGATGTCCAACCGAGGGTACGAGTATTTTGGTGGAGAGTTCTCAAAGGCATTTTGCCAGATTACGCAACTCTTGCCAGGAGGCATGTCAAAGAACAAAGTACCTGCCCGGTGTGTCAATCGACATCAGAGACCTTAATGCACGCCCTCGTGGAGTGCCCGCATGCGCAGCTTTTTTGGTCTGCGGCTAAAGATGTGCTCAATCTAAAGCTGCCTCGCTTATGTCCGCTAACGTGGGCGGAGGACATTTTATGTGAGGAATCGTTTGAAACTCTGGATAGAGAGATGACCATCTCGATTATGGCACAAGTTTGGGACTCCAGGAACAAGTGGAGCCATGATGATCAAGGTTACAACCCGAAGATGACTGTGGGTTTTGTTGCGGAGACTCTTGCGCTGATGCAGGACCTCAAGAAGAAGAAACAGAAGCGCCGCCGGACAGCAAGTACTTGGCAGGGCCCCCCTGCCGGGGTTGTCAAGCTGAACTCCGATGGGGCGATACGACAAGAGGACGGCATAGCGGCGAGTGGGGGAGTCGCGCGCGATGTGGATGGGTTCAGGAGTGCTTGGTGCCGAGTCTATCACGGCATCACGGACTCCTTGACCATCGAAGCATTGGCAGTGAGAGATGCGGTAGTGGCTGCTACCAATCAGAATTTCGACAGAGTTATTGTAGAAACCGACAGCTTGGAGTTGGTGCGGCTCTGGATCGAGAGGGGCAACCATCGTGCTGTGATCGGCCCGATCATCAGCGAAATTGGCGATTTAAGTTCAAGATTCACGTCTTTTGTGCTTGTTCATGTTAGGAGGACAGCAAATAACGTCGCTCACGAGTGTGCACGGTTTGCTTGTGCTCATGGTGTACCAGCGGACTGGGTAAATGAGAGTCCTTCTTTTCTCTCATATAGCCTGATGGCTGATTGTAGTTTAGGCTATCCTGTTAACATCCCCCCGGATGATGTAACTGTGCTTAACGTTTAAAGCAGCAAGTTTTCAGACGCACTCTTTTCCTTCCAGGGTACCTAAGGGGGCTGGAAGGTTTTTAATGAGGCGGGCTTGCTAGCTTAATATATATGGAGAGTTTGGATTTAAAAAAAAAAACAAAGGGTTTCCCCTCCCCCCCATAAAACCCTCCCCACCCCCACCCATCCACCCTCGCCGCCTCCTCCCCTCTTCCTCCCACCCCCAGATCCACCCCACCCCAGATCCATCGCCAGCGAAAGGCCTCCCTGCGCCAGCTAGCAACAGCCGTATCACCACCTCTTCCCACACGGAAAAGCGATCCCCCACACCACAGATCTCCGCCGCCGGCCCGTGGTTGCGTTGCGGGGATGAGGAGGTCCACGGCTCTCATGGTGTCGGCGCTGCTGCTGCTGGCGTTGTCGCTGGCGACGGCCGTACCGCACGATGAGAGGAGCGAGGAGGTGGAGACCCGCAGGATGTTCAGGGACTGGATGACCAGGTTCGAGAAGAACTACAGCTCCATCGACGAGGAGGAGCACCGGTACGCGGTGTTCAAGGAAAACCTCCACGTCTTCGGTGACCTCACCCGCGAGCATGGGGGCCTCAACGTCTTCGGTGACCTCACCCACGAGGAGCTCCGCGTATTGTACACCGGGTGCACGCACGGGGACGGCGGCCACAAGTACTCCCTCCTCTACTGGATAAATGTAGAGAGAATTCCTTATATGACACTACCCTTAAATTTGATGCCTTATGTGACACTTCCAATTTTTTTCTTCCTTCTATGGTCACTTGTGTAAAATTTATGCCTCACATGACATTCTAGTGTATTTTTAGAGCTAATGGTGTCAACTCTTCACATACAAAGTCACTTTTGCCCCTGGTGCAATGTGTGAATCTGGTTGTTTATGGCCCTTGTTTTGTTCAATCGATTATATACATATAAACTGTGTGCAGGGGATATGGCATCAAAATACAGGGGAGGTTCTGCCTAATTTTTTTTTTTATTTTTTTGAATTAGCGTTTCAGTTATTATTAGTATGGTTGAACCAATGTTTCTCTTCCTTGTTGTCACATGAATCTACACGCTACGCTCTAAAGCATCATCCATTACAAATAATGTAATTCTACTACAGCTTATATTTGGCTAACTCTTCTAAACCTTTCCTTGTTTAGATCTATGCAATTTGTTCAGCCCCTTTTTTTGTGAGATATGCAATATATTTTTAAGGATATGAGATCATTAATAGGTTTAGTTTCCTCTACTCCCACTTATTTCCAAGTATGGTGCTCCGGTCCTTTTTTCCAAAGTGAAACAAACTGTATGTACACAGCTATTGGTACCTTACATTTCTAAAAAATAATAATTTTTTACTGCATCTTTATGGTGCTCCGGTCCTTTTTCCAAAGTGAAACAAACTGTATGTTTCCAAACCAAATAGTCGTTTCACTTCTATTTTCATGTTACGATTTTAGTACTTACAGCTTAACTAACATTATTAAATTACCAGAAATACGGGTACCTAGAGATCAGAGGCACCCACAATCTCTTACTAGCATCTGATAGGAGTGCTTCCTGTAGGAGATGGCGCACAAAATTTTGGTGATAGTTCTGGTATGTCAATATTTTAATGTGAATATTCTTGCGATATCAATTGGAGACATATGCTGTTAAAGCTCCTCGTATGCTTAACTCTTTAGCATTTGCATCGGAGATGTATTTTACAAAAACACATCTAATATTCTAATTACTATTTGTATTTGCAGGTAGTGTTAACAACCAGGGAAATGAGATCCAGGTTTCTTCAGTTCCATAAGTTGTTACATAATTACAACTGTGTTATTGTTATGATATTAGTATAGGTCTACCTGCTATTGTTATTGCTCTTTTTGTTGAAACCATCTTAGAAAAAGAAACTGATGACTGGCATGGTTCATTCTGTTTCCCATGATAGATCATGTCCCCATGACATTGATAGGATTGTTATATATCATAGGGAATGGCAACAACCAAACTAAAATAAATATTCAATATTCCTCAATTACATATTTTTGTATGTCCTTTCAGTACCTCATAGAATTGTCAGATTGTTTTCTCAGTTTTCTTATCACTTTTGGGTGCAATGACAGCCTCACAGTTCACGTGATACTTTTTGTTGATCCTTGTTCAATTATAAATGGAATGTTACCCTGTAAAATAACACTTTATTATTTAGCCTAATTCTGAGCTGAAAAGGCCAATGTAGTTCTGATGGCCTCTACTATTCTCTACCAGTGTTGATCTGCCATGCAAGTGGTACCTGTGGGAAGCAGAATAACTGCCGTGAATCCAAGAGTAGCGACAACTTGTTTTCTGTATTGATGATTCCCTACCGCTCATTGTAAAACTCGAATATGGCTTCCAGTCGTATGTTTTTTCTGGTTCGTATTTTCCAAAAGATATTTAACGGCAACTGTACTTTATGTAATGAAACCACAAAAGACAGAATTTGTAATGGAATTGAAAACAAACGTGATCTTTGGAGGAGAGTTGGCATTCCATTTTTTCCTTCTCTAGCCTTGCTGATATACAATGTGCTTCAAAGTTCCTTGGTGGTTGCTCTGCGTCTATAACCATAGTTAGAAAATTAGATAGAGCACTGCAATTCACCTCTATAATTAGTGGAAGAGCCTTGTTCTTTCCTTAGCTGCATATGTTGCCTTTTCATAGTCGATTGATTTTACCAGCCCATATATGACTTTCCCATACAGGACTGAGTTACACTTCTAGAGACCTCAGAAAATCATCACATAACATGTTCTCATTTTTTTCCGGTTGCTTGATATTGATACATTTGTTTATTTTTATTATATAAAAGATATAGATGTGTAAACATAATGACCATTATTGCAATGGAATTTGTGGCTAAACATACTACTTTACGCTACGCTCTAAAGCATCATCCATTACAAATAATGTAATTCTACTACAGCTTATATTTGGCTAACTCTTCTAAACCTTTCCTTGTTTAGATCTATGCAATTTGTTCAGCCCCTTTTTTTGTGACCAGGTGGTCTCACTGGTACTCAGGTTTGCAATGCACTTTCCTGAGCTGCAGGCATCAAATCGCATCACTGCAATTTGTTCAGCCAGAGATGCTTCCGGAGGCTGCAAAAACAAGAGTAACTGGTATATTAAACTAATTTCTCATTTGTCAGATGCGTAGCATTTGTCCAGCACCGCATGTAGCCACTCAGGTGGTTCTCTCCTTTTCATGTAACTGAGATTGTGAAAAGTCATTGTTTAAAATTATCTGCTGAGAACTTGCAATTCTGTTGAAACCTGAACTTCATCTCTGCAGGATAATGTTTGAGCTAAGTTAAGGATGATGGTCGTGGACCGGCTAACACGATTTTTTTTTACACTGCTACGACATAAAAAAAGCTAAGTTAAGGAGCCCCTTTTATCCTTCAACTCTCGTCAGTCATCTTTTTAACTTTTGGGCCCTATTTTCCATGTTCAGAAATGGCTTGAAAAGCATGGGCCTTTTGAGGCAGTTGTGGATGCTGCCAATGTTGGCCTGTTTAGCCACATACATCTTTCTTCTATATTCCTATTTTTTTTCTTCTAATTGTGAAAAAAATTCTGCATGCTTATTTTTCACTTATCCTTGTTTAACTGGACAGGTTAATGCTGTTGCTCAGGCAATAAGGCAAAGGTAAAGAAAATGACCTTTGATAATTTTACATAACAAGCATCTCAATGGAGAGTGCATGAAAAAACCTGGTCATCTTAAGTTAGTAGAAAAGTGGAAGCAAGCAAATTCAATATATGCAACCCCTATTGGCTCAAACGATGATTGGTAATATTTTGGATGACTCTTTGCAGCAACTATCCCTCTGCATATTGAATTAATCATTTTATGAAATTGGGTTAAGGTCACCAATTTGTACCGTTGGTTCAAGTAGAATAGCAGATCACCTAACATCTCTTAAACTGATGCCATCTTTATACCTATATACAAGTAATCCCCACTATCCCAGTTAATATCGTTTAGTCTTTAATCCAGCTTTGTCTCATCATTGATCATCTTCAGATTTCAGTCTAGTATAGCACTAACATTAGATGAAGACTTTTATGTGTTTGGTGACCAAAAATGTACAGTTTAGAATTACTAGTTCAAACCTCTTGGTACCATCAAACAAGTTCGGTGGCCCAGTGGAATTTACAAAATTAATTCCAAAAGTATCAATTTACGTGTTTCAGAAAAAAAAAAACTCAGTTTTGAGTTCTATAGGTGTATATAAGAGAAAAAACGTATCTGTTATCAACTTGATAGATCACTTATATTCATTATCTGTGCGATTGTGCCTGCAGAATGGTTTTACTACTGTTATGACCGGTTTGGCCTATAGCAGGAGGAAGCCCATTAGTGGGCCTAAATTAGGGGCTTAGCCCATTTATCCTTTTCATTAGCTTATTTATACTGCTGTAAACGTACGTGAGAAATCAAGCAATAAACAGATCTTACAGATCGTTATTGCCGACTCCTTGAGGAGTCGGTCTTCCATGCCCTAGCCACCGCTCCTTCCCTTGCGCCGCCTTCCTCCAACCTCGCGACGGCGGCCAGCCGCCGGCGCCGCCTTCCTCTCCCTCGTCCAGCACACCTCCACCCCTACAATCTACGTAACCGGCCTGGTAGGATCTCAGATCCTATCAATTTGGTATCAGATTGCTCGGGATCGACTATGTCTTCGGGCCAACCCACCGCCTCCGTCGCCGCCACCACCGGGCCGCCGCCCATCTTCATGGCGGCGCCACCGGGCACCACCGCCGCGGCCGCCGCTGGTCACTCGGCGCCGGTCACCGACCCAGCCCCCGTCCTCTCTCCGGCGGAGCTGTCGACGGCTATCCGCGATCTCTCCCTGGCGGTCGCGAACCTCTGGACATACATCCAGGGCCCCTACGTGCCGCCCCCGCTGAGCCAGGCGGCCACCGCGCCGCCACCACCGCCGCTGCCCGCGACCCCCGCGCCCTCGCCGTCGACCGCCGCCTCCCACCAGGGGGTCCCGATCACTCAGATCAGGTTCCCGCCCTCACCGTCCCAACTCCCGACCTGGCTCACCGCGCCAGTCTATACGACCGCGCCCGCCCAGCCGGCCGCGTCGCCCTCGGCCACGACCTTCGGGGGTTTCACCGGGTACGCCGACCCCTACACCGGCGCTGACGGCCACCAGTTCCAGGGGGGACCCATGGTGCCCAACTACTCGCCCCCCGCCGCGATGAGTCATCACGAGGGAGCCGTCGCCGTCGCCCCGCACGGCCAGCAGCCGCCCCGCTTCACCAAGCTGGAGTTCGCCACCTACGACGGCACCGTCGACCCCCTGAACTGGCTCAACCAGTGCGACCAGTTTTTTAGGGGGCAGCGGACACTGGCGTCCGACCGCACGTGGATTGCCTCCTACCACCTCCGCGGCGCCGCCCAGACGTGGTACTACGCCCTCGAGCAGGACGAGGGCGGGATGCCTCCGTGGGAGCGTTTCTGCGACCTTTGCCTCCTCCGGTTCGGGCCCCCGATACGCGGGAGCCGGCTGGCCGAGCTCGGCCGCCTTCCTTTCACCTCCTCGGTCCAGGACTTCGCCGACCGCTTCTAGACGTTGGCATGCCATGCACCTGGCGTGACGGCTCGCCAGCGCGCCGAGCTCTTCATTGGCGGACTGCCGGACCACAATCGCGTCGACGTGGAGATGCGGGATCCCCAGGACCTGCAGTCGGCCATGTACTACGCTCGCGCCTTCGAGCAGCGCGCGCGGGCCATGCAGCAGGCCTTCCCGGCCAGCGACGTTCGGCCAGCAGCCTGCCCTCCACCGACACCACCAGGCCAGGCGCTCACGGCCGTGACTCATGCGGGGCACTCCGATCCAGCCGCGACGCGGCCTTTCCGTCGGCTGACCACGGCCGAACAGCTCGAGCACCGTCGTAAAGGGTTGTGCTTCAACTGCGACGAGCTCTATGTACCGGGCCACGTTTGTCCACGCCTGTTCTACTTGGAGACCGTAGACGACATTGCGGCTGATGTCGTCGCAGCTGGGCTGGCTGACGCGGCCGTCTCCAAGGCCGACGCCGTTCCGGGATGAATTCCGCCAGCAGTTTCCAGCTATCCAGCTCGAGGACGAGCTGTTTGAGAAGGCGGGGAGAGATGTTATGACCGGTTTGGCCTATAGCAGGAGGAAGCCCATTAGTGGGCCTAAATTAGGGGCTTAGCCCATTTATCCTTTTCATTAGCTTATTTATACTGCTGTAAACGTACGTGAGAAATCAAGCAATAAACAGATCTTACAGATCGTTATTGCCGACTCCTTGAGGAGTCGGTCTTCCATGCCCTAGCCACCGCTCCTTCCCTTGCGCCGCCTTCCTCCAACCTCGCGACGGCGGCCAGCCGCCGGCGCCGCCTTCCTCTCCCTCGTCTAGCACACTTCCACCCCTACAATCTACGTAACCGGCCTGGTAGGATCTCAGATCCTATCAACTACTTGCTGTCATCCTCACCTTAGCTTGGCCTATTATTGCTGTCCATAAATTATTCCTGGTTGCATGCTGACCTGCTGCAGTATATAATATTTCGGCCATGTAGTTCAGGTACTGGCTGTATGCTGATGCAAATGCTTGATCATTACCAATGATTAAATGAGAGACCACACATTTCAGATTTTGGAAAGGGATTTCTTCCCCAAGTGAAAGGAAAGGCATCAGGTGGGATCATGTATTTTACAAAAGAGAAGTTTCTTTGCTATATTGTACCACAACATTGTCTTACACTGTTGGAGCTGATCTTGTGTGGATAAAAAGCTAATATTTTAGGCAAAATGAATCATTTTCATGAAGGAATTTTCCGCGTGCCATGGATTCATACACCACTAAGAAATTAGAAAGCTATCGTATCATATCTTAGTTCTATATGTTTGACAGAATATTTATTATTTAGACACAGTAGGTACAATTAGCATGAGATTTTGAGGACAAAAGTAAACAGAGCAGTAGCACACTAGCACCTACTAATATTTTGCAGGCACTATGTTATTCATGAATCATTGTTTGACTAACACAAACACGTATCATGAAATGACTTTCCCTTTGCTCAATAAGCCTATATCTCATTGCATTTCACCGCAGAATTTATTCACAGTACTGTTTTCACTAACAGGTACACTTTACTATTGAAGACAGCTGCATCACATTTCAAATGCCACCTCCATACTCATTTGTAATTCAGGTCTGAGTTTAAGATGAAATATTATCAGTTGTGGAATAGATCCATTCAAATATTCTTTTGACACAGTTGACTGAAAACTAAGAAAAATTTAGGTGCTTAATTATTAGTATTTGAATATGTTCCATGGATTGAGTTAGTTATAAGCTTATAACTCAATAGATTATATGAACTCGGATAGTGAGACATTTAAAATGAACATTGTGAATGATAAAAGGTCTTGTTAACCGGTGCTTTGAGATATCAAAGTTTCTATTGAGGTCCATAAGTCTTGTGTCATTTATGTGGAGAGGTATTTGTGATTGTTCCATCATTTCTCTTTGGAATTCAGGAATCTGATAAAGGTCAATGGCATATCCCTTTCTCGGAGGAAGGTTTGCTAGAGAAGGACCAAACCTGGCTGCGTGTTACACGGCAAAATTCACAGGCACAGTAACTAACGAAGCTGATCAGACCTTTGTGACATCCTTGCAAAGCCAAGCATTGAATGTTTTTTTTCCCCTGAACACTCAGGTCAGTATATCATCCTCTATCTCTTCGTCAGTCTAAGAAACTCCCTCAATTTTGAATGGTTATTACTTGATAGTTATGGTGAGTCAAATAATGAAAAGAAAAATTGATGTTAAGCTCCACGATGGTAACTTCTCATTATGATTTCTAGATCGTCACTGGTTAATGAATTGCATATGTTGTAGATCTATCATATTCAGTTTTGAGTTGGTTCTACATTTTTCTAGTAAACCGATGTAATGATAACATGATTCCCCGCTACTCGAAACAGGATCTCTGCTATTTTCGTTACTTTTAGCTCATCCCAGCTGATGAGAGGCTTCCCTACAGGATCAGGAAATAACCACAAAGCTGTCGACAGCAATGCATGCAGGCCCGGCGGGTGCATTTGGGATGTGAACGCCGAACGCGTCAAGGTGACGTACGCTGTGTGCGCTTTGGAAGGAGGCCAGAGAGCGTTGGGCAGATGACGCTTGCTTCCTTCAGCATGCAACCAGGAATAATTTATGGACAGCAACCGAATCCCAGCGACCATTTCGAGGTAGCTTGTCTCCTACAACTCAAATTCGTGCTCGTGGAGTCGTGGTGATCTATCTTCCGCACCATGCCTTTCCTCTTTCGTTGCCGCGTTTCTGTGAGTGAATGATCAACTGAATGTACTCTAATAACTGAGCACACTTAGTAGTGCAACGAGATCTCTTTGCCTTGCGAGGTAAAACTTGATGAGGCGATCTGGGTACAAAGTTGAGGCTCACCGGTTAATTAATCAATTGCTCAAAAAATTACGGTTAACTTGCTTGCTAGATCGAACTACATGCACTTAATTTTTAGGGAAGAAGGATCGCAATAATATAAATTAATATAATTAAATATAATGCTGCTGTCATGGTATTCTGACTTCGCCTGAACCTGCACCTTCTGAAACATGAGCCGGCGATTGCTGAATCGAAGGCCAGCGTCAATGACCAGTATTCAGCCGGATCCTGCTATGACACCCTCTTCCAGGGGGCGATCATCTCAGGTTCCTGGAAGCTTAACTAGAAATCCTGGACGTCGCCTAGGGTGAAATTCTTCGTGTGGTTGGCCTGCCTCGACGGATGCTAGATGGGTGAGAGGTTGACACGGCGCGGTCTTCCGCACGCGCCTAGATGCCCGCTTTGTGACCTAGCTACTGAGACCATGAGCCATCTGCTCACAGGATGCTCCTTCTCCAGGACGATTTGGTTTGAGGTTCTGTCGTGGATCCGATCCACCTCAGGCCCTCCCATGGCTGAGGGTGACTTCGCGGAGTGGTGGTCGCTGGTGGTGCGGACCGCCCCTCGCTAGCTGCGCAAGGGCACTTTGTCGATTATCATGCTTACGACATGGTGGATCAGGAAACACCGGAACGATGCGGTCTTCGACAACGCACGGCCTTCGGTGACATTCTTGTTCAACGACATCGTGGCCGAGGCGCGGCTATGGGCGGACGCGGGAGCCCGGGGTGTGCGCCAACTACTCACCTAGTCTAGGCTTTTCCTTTTCTTGGGTCGAGTTGTACGGCGTGTTGTCCGTCCTCGGACTTGTACATAAACTCTTCTTTATCTACCAATGCATTGAAACGCAAGGCTTTTACGTTTTCACGAAAAAAGGCCAGCGTCAATGACAAGAAGCCCTACTCTCTGGTCTATTGGCTTAGTTGGTGTGATGCATGAACGGCCCAATGATCATCTTTGCATTTCTATTTCGAGTAACGGGCAGTTCTCTTCTCTATGTATTGCTTGGTCACGAAGAACACTGAACTGGGATCTGAACGTTGAAACCGTGCCATTGGGAGTCGACGGCGAGCTTGAGGCGACACCCTACTTATCCCCGAGCCTGAATTATATACCAGTCATCCTGCCAATCCCTGCACACGGTAGTCGTTCGCATGCACGACGGGTGGCACATGAGCGCCCACAAACATATCATGGCATACCGATCGTCTGATCAAGATATTTCTTTTAACCTAAAACCGCCATCTGGGGTACACTTTCTTGATGTTTCCATATTGAACTACATCAATATCTCTTCAATGTACTTTTGACTTAAACTTATGAAGTGTCTAGATCTATCTCCATAGATTTTGAGACTCGATATGGTTTTAGTCCAGGTTCTTTCATTTTAAAACAACGTTTCAAATGAAACTTAAAGTATGTCAAGAATGTCGTCAAGCTCCCACTCAAATATGTCTGGCACATATAAGACTAGGAAACTCACTTAACTCCCACTCAAATATGTCGTCCACATATGAGATGAGGAAACTTTTCAGATCCCACTTAGTGAAGTAAAATACACTATTTCTAATCAACAATATGTCGTCCACATAAAGTATTATAAATATGTCTTAGCGCTCCCACTCAGTTTCTTGCAAATGCAAGTTTCTTCACTGTTCCTGATGAAATCAAAACTCTTTGACTATTTCATCCAGCAAAGAATCCAACTCCGTTATGCGTACTTCTCTTACCGAAGTTTGCATATCAATCCACATATACTTTTAAGCATCACTATGGAAGATATTAATTTTAACATAGTCAACTGCTTGAACTTCTGTCAAAAACAGTTTTCCGACAATTCGTGCCAATTCTTGTTTATAGGTCCATTTACATCCAAAAGGTTTTATCCTTCCGGATGGTCTACCAAGTTCAAAAAATTGATATCGATACTATCTTGGATTTCATGGCTTCAATCCATTCAATGGAGTCAGGGCCCATCATTGCTTCTTTATATGTAATTGGTTCATAATTATTCAACAACAATTCTTTGTCCTCAAATCTTTTATTTGATTACACTTTTAACCAATCCACCGCGGTTCAATAGATATTTGATACAATTTCCAAACTCAGTAAAGTCGCACTTGCGGCCAAGCTCACTTTCTTTTAGAAATGGTTTACAACATTTGTATACACGAGAGCTATGAGCGTTGTATCCATCTCCAGAACAGCTTCCGGTATTGCGCTACTCTGCTCATTTTGCTCAGGTTCAATAACCTTATCAAAATCTATTGTCCTCCCACTTAAATTTTACAAGAAACTCCTTCTTGAAAAACAACCCACTCTGCGACAAACCAATTTTGTCGTTTTTGGATTTATAGTGGAAGGAATACCTAGGTTAGTCCAGGGGACAACTAACAAAGAAATTTATCCGATTTTGGTTGTAAACTTGTTTACTTATGCAATGCATACCAAAACTTAAGAAAAGATGATTTGGGTTGTATCCCATACCATAACTCATATGGAAGTCATTTCAACGGATTATGATGGCGCTATACTTAGTGTAAAGCGGTAGTCTCTAAAGCACAGTGCTACAAAATATAATGGCAGTTTTATTTCATTTACATCATTGATCTTACCATGTACAAACAGGTTTGATTATGTCTCTCGAATACTCCATACTACTTTTGAATTTCAGGAGGCATAAGTTGTGGAATCCATTCCGCAACACATAGATGATTGCTAAACATGTAAATCAAATATCCTCCTCTATGATCATAATCATAGATTCTTGATATTCTTGTTACACATGATTTTCTACATCACGCTGAAATTCTTTGAACTCTTTCAAATGTTTTCAAAACTTCCTTTTCATCAAGTGGATATAGCCATATATATATCGACTCAATTCATCAATGGAAGTTTTATGAAGTAGAAGAATCTACCGCACTCGATTCACTTTCAATGGATCACATACATCAGAATGTATGATTGCCAACAAGTAAATTGCACGTTCAACCTTTGGCCCATGCACGAATCTAAGTCATTTTAGAAATGGTTTGCAAGCATCAAATGATTAAAAAATCAAATGACTTTGAAAGTCCATTTACATGGAGTTTCTTTATGCAGTCTTTCTACTATGACCTAAATGGCGGTTCCACGCTTAAGTGGAATTAAAATCATTTTGCCTTGCGGCCTTTTAGCATCATTGTTATGAATGTGTATTTCACCAACATGATTTATAATAACAAATTCATCTTTTATGAATTCAGTCATAATCTAGACAACCATGTGTCTTCATTAGACCAGAACCAAATAACAACTTATTAAGTTCCTTAGAATAAATCTTGATGACTAGGTAGAGCCGATGACAAACACAATAACATTTTATTTGTTCTCGATGCGCATCTTACCGCATTCTTTTCTAGTTACTCAGGCCATTGTATTCTTGTATTGAGTTGCGTTGTATGACACTTCACATCAGCCAATCCAATACTCAAGAATTGCGTGACTAACCAAGAATTACATTCATCATATGTATATTCCAAATATACATCTGAGCTAGACTTTTCTAGTCTCGTTCTTTCTGCCAAATACTTTTGCAGTTCCTCTTTTGGTTTCCACATGTTTCAGAAGAAACTCTCAACTTGAACATGGTGTCAATGATTTTGACATGTATTCCCTGGCGTGTTTAGTCAAGCACTAGCACCCTTGGACTTGCACTTTGAAGTTGACATATTTTCTTACGGATTTTCACTATTAGCATTAGTGCAATGAGCAAATCACTCACACTCTTTATCCATCCCATCATGACCACTTCATGATGAAGCTACCATAGCTCAATTGGATTAGTTATATGAATATTATTAGTGTCCAACTATTTGGAGAATCTGGGCGCTCGGCTTCTTCTATCTTCATACTCACTCATACATTTACGAGTTGGTGTAGTCTCACTAATTCATATTCTATCATCTTGCAACAAAACAAAATCTTAGATATCAAACATATCTCGTACTTTGCTTGTTCTAAAAACAAACTTTTCAACTCCTTATATAATTTTGTCTTTCAAACAGATTTGAAGAACAGGTTTTATGGAGACAAGTATGACCTTTAGATGCTAATTAAAATCATTGATCTTTTGATTCAAATCACGTGGAGCTATTTTGTGGTCTACCAAAAGTTTGCAATAGGACTCTATTTTCTCGACTTTCTTTAACAATACGGTACCAATCAGTTTTAACAATTTTCAATTTCAACTAATAGGCTTAGCGTAAGGTAGAATTACGAAAACCATTTTCTACAATGATTCATGCAAATACCATTTGACTATGTTCATAATATGAGTTCTTGTTTATTAACCGGTTTAATTTAAACTAAAGAACTCCCACTTGAACGAACATCCCTCCAAGTTTGTTCAGTGATTACACGATCCTAATCCACTATGCCACCCCCGATTGTCACAGCCGATGGCACAGTTTCAAAGGTAGCATTTTCTTTCAATCACATCACCATGTGGCTCGTGCTTAACCTTTCGGTCACCTATGTTCCATGCGTCTGCACATGCTAGGCTCGCCAATGCAGCCTTAGTGTTTTTGCTGTGCATACATGGCTTGCACCCACTATATGCGAACGCCGATATGTGTAGCTCCCGATCGTCACGTCCAGCTTATCATAACGGAGAACTTTCTTGGTGAGGGGGCATTACGAAAACCTTCCTTAAAGTCATCCCAAGTCATTCCCTCAATTGGGTGAGGAACTTGGTAGGTTTCCCACCACATAGCAGCTGGTCCTTCTAGAAGATGTGCTGTGAATCTCACCTTCTCGGCATCAGTGCACTCACAGGTGACTAAGTCCTTGTTAACTGAACGGAGCCAGTCATCAGCTATCATGGGTTCAGTGGCAGAAGAGAATTTGGCTGGTCTGAGCCTTAGAAATCTAGCTAGTCTATCCATTTGAGGTGGTGGTGGTGATGGATTGTTGATGTTATTGTTGTTTGCTGCCAAAAACTGGGTCATCATCTGCATAAGCTGGGCCTGTGCAGTCATCAGCTGTTGCAGTGCATCATTGTTGTTGCCATTGTTGCTATTGTTGTTGTTGGTGGGGGCACGACGAGGAGGCATCTGCGGTTTTAGAATAGATGAGTATCAGATAGATAGATCTAAGGGAGAAAATAAATCCTACCCATGCACAAGACAACAAGCCAAACATCAACATAAAATAAATAGCACAACTTTTGAAATCAAAATTTGAATTTTTTTGAGTTATTCCACTAAGGTTCTGGGGACAAACGATAACAAATGGTACCGCCATACCACAAATGTTGGTAGGTCAATACTCAAACGAAAACTGATAGCCAAATGCTAATGGAGGACAACTAACACCTCTTGATTATGTCATAGCAAGCGAGGGGATAGGGGTTGCGACGCGTTGCTTCTTGCTTGCTTCCCGTGCGTAGTTAGGTCGATTTTTACTAAAATAAGTATTTTCTTAGGCCATAAAGAAATTCATTACACAAAAATCAAAGTACTCCTATGTTACGAAGACGTATCTGAATTATAAGTGTTTTTACTCTATCTTAAAATATCACAAGTTCTCTTCTTTATCTAAAAGTACCTTAATTTGAAGATACAAACAACATCCCTTGAGCAAGGATGACAAAAGTGGTTGTGCCATCACCATCCATATCATTTGTCTTGGCAGCAGCTTGCCGAACCAATTTAGCTCTGATGTTTTCGATGGGGTCTTCGAGCTAAACCTGATCCAGATACTCATTTACAAGAGAAGTTTATATCCAGAATTTAAGTTGCATCAGGGTTGCATTGTAAGGAGAAGAGGACGGATCCAAATGTGACATACCTCCTTTGTGACGATAACACCATCATTGACAATTCTAGGTGACCCGTACCTGCTATCAAGAACAACGTACCGTCCTTTAGGACCAAGGGTAACTCTAAACAGATCAGTAAGCTTGTTGACCCCATTTTAACAGAGAAATATAAGGACATAGCGCTCCAAACTGCAAACTGTTGCAACCACACAAATAAAGAAACATGAGATGAACGGAGTGCGGTGAACTGATTCGATTGTATGACTCACTTGCAGCTTCCTGATGGAAGTGTATGTACTCACCCTGCAGCCCCCTACCACCATAGAATCAATCTCACGTTTTAATCTTGTTCACAATCGTGTGCAACCAAAAATGAGAAATTCATCTCTCACCTGCAATCCTTCACGATCACCTCCTACCATGACCCCCACGTTTACCGATCACCTTCCACTGGAATACCACGTCAGCGGCGTAGCACCTCAAGATGGGGACGTGGGAGGAGTTGGAATTTGGGGCCGCGCGGTTTGATGCCAGAGGCTTGGTATCGTTGAGCCGGTTGAGGACGGGAGGAGCGAACTTTTTTTTTCTTGGTTGAACCTTTTTTACTTATACTCGCTCCGTTACATTTTAATCGACTTCCTATTCACGAAGTGTGGATGTATCTATACATGTTATATGTGGCAGTGGTGGGTAATTTGCAGTCTGCTTGAAGGGTAAAACCGGTATATTATGGAAGGACGAGCGAAACACTTCTACCTTTATTATTAGTTATATAGATTAATCATTGCATACTATTAATTAAGAGATCAAAAGAAATAACTAAAGTTACATCTTGAATTCTCCAAGCTAAAATACAATGAAACTTACACAACTATTTTTTACTTCCTTTGTTTCCAAATTCATGGGACGCGGAGGGAGTACATTGCTTTCGGATTTTAGTATGTCTTCTCGGCATATACTGAACCGTATGATTGTTATTTATGTTGTACCTGATGTGTCGTTGTAACATCCAAATTCTGTAACGAGAATTATGTGTGTATTCTGGTGAATTTCAGACTGTTTTTGTCAAGTCTCTACGATCTGTTCATTCTCGTATTACTACAACATTTGCTCATTTTATCTAAGCTAAAACGTTATTTGTAGGTATACGGACAAAACCAGGTGTCACGACCACCTTCCGATCTCCAATAAACGAACATCATCGATCGATGAAACCAAATGCGAGCTGTTGAGCTTTGTGATCGGGAACCGAAACTTCCTACATCATATTTCTTCACTGCCAGTATGACATGGATTCACTTGCGTAATAAGCAAAGGAACCTGGCATTTAACATTTTAAAAAAGGCACAAATTGCATACATCGCAGCTTATCTTAAACGCGACAGATTACATGAAGATGACACAAACGACTCGTCGAAGCGGAACGCCTGCACAACTACTTTTGGACTTAACATACAAGAAATACACAACATATCAATGTCTCCCTATAATTTATTGGAAATTACTTTTTCTTAAAGTAGAGAAAAGTATACTTGGTTATTTATCTTCACGCTCTTGTGCTTCAATATTGTATGGCATGAAGCTCCTTGATTATATCTTTAGTTGAGATTCTACTCGACGGCGTGTCCTCGGAGCAGAACATCCCAAGCTTAAGTAGAGAAAACACAGAGTTAACCTTTATTTGGTTTGTTGGAACATCCTCTGTTGCAGGGCCATCTTCAAGCTCTTTCAGCAATTCCGTGTCAACAATGTCCAACACTTTGCTGTCAAAGGACATCTCAACTGAACTACGAAGGCTTAATCCTTGATCAAACATGTTGTCCGTTGGCCTCTTTCCGGTTATCATTTCAAGAATAAGAATTCCATAGCTATATATGTCTCCATGAGTTGAAACCATATTTCCGGCGCCATACTCTGTTGCATTAAACAACAATGTCATCTTAGAATCACCAAAGGACGTTATGATAGCAGTTATTAGTATCTAAGATTTATGTAGGAAGTTTTGGGACAATTAGAAGATTAAGTAAAAAAAAAACTCTTGGGTTAAAAAGAAGATGGGATTGCTGCATTAGACATGTCAACAGCTATTGTTCTCTATAAATTATAAATGAGGGATGTGCGAAAGAAAATAAATTACACTAACCTGGAGGAGCATAACCAATTGTTCCTCTGAATCCCATTGAGCTCGTGGAGGGTTGGAAATATGAGCATCCCTCTGCAAGAATTTTAGCTAGTCCAAAATCTCCAACATGTGCCACCATATCAGAATCCAGAAGCACATTACTTGGCTTAAGATCACAGTGCACAATTGGTGCAGCTCCGTTGTAATGAAGATAATCCAATGCATAAGCAACATCAAAGATTATGCTCACTCTTTGCGCAAGACTTAAGTGCCTCTCCTCTGTTTGATTGTTTGCATTAGGACCATGAAGCCAGTCTTCTAAGCTGCCATTGGGCATATAGTCAAACACAATGGCCTTGAAATCATTCCCACTGAAGTCGATGCTTGAGCATACTGTAATTATCTTGACAAGATTTCGATGCCGTAAATTTTTGAGTGCCTCTCACTCAGATGTGAAACTCTTGAGTGCTCCAGGGGTCTGAAGTTTTAGTACTTTCACGGCACCAAGCATTTCTCTCTCGGCTATATCATCATACAAGTTTGCTCTGTAGACAGATCCGTAGCTCCCGCTACCCAATAAGTTGGTCATTGAGAAACCATCTGTTGCCTGTACCAGCTGCTGGTAGGAAAAAAGTTTGTGTCCTTGCGTGGGCATTGTTGAAGCAGGACCTTTTGTTGATCTTCTCTTGTGGTAACCAAGAAAGAAAATGAGCAACGAAAACATGCACACTATTGTTGCAACCAGAGGAACAACAAGGACCAGCACTGGAAATTTGTGCCTTTTCTTGGAAATTTGAGGAGAACAAGGAGGCAGGTGAAGGTCAAGGATGCCCCCACAAAGTTTGTTATTCCCTAGCACTGAAATTTCAGTTGCATTTGCAAACACTCCAATGGTTGGTAGTTTCCCTTCAAAACTATTAAAAGAAAGGTTTAGAAGATGGAGAGTTCTAAAATCTCCTAGGAACCCTGGTACTAGGCCTGAAAAATTGTTGCTTGAGAGGTCAAGAATTTCCAAACCCTTCAACTCACTCAATTGTGATGGAATATCACCCGTGAGTGAATTATTTTCGATGGAGATAATTTGGAGAAGCTGGCATTTTCCCAAAGTGAAAGGAATTTCTCCCGAGAACTTATTGAACCTGGCATCGAATTCTAAAAGATTAGTTAGGTTGCCTATTTCAAGTGGTATTGGTCCTTCCAAATGATTATAAGAGATATCCAAAAACACTGACAACGACGTGATATTGAATAAGCTGCGAGGGACCGTCCCCGTAAATTTGTTGCCATAGAGGTCAAATTTTAATAAGGACCCCATATTTCCCACGGTGCTTGGGATGACTCCACTGAAGGAATTTTCCCCAAGGTACAAGATGTATAGTTGAGTCAAATTTCCAAAAATAATAGGCGGGACTGGCCCGCTCAAGCTTGTTGTTCTGTACGTTGAAATAACCTAGATTCTGAAGCATACTCAATGAAGGTGGGAGAGATCCAGTTAGATAATTGTTGTTCAGCTCAAAGTTGGCTAATCCGACCAGGTTACCGATTTCTCTAGAAATCTGACCTGAAATACCGTTGCTACTTAGGGAAAATGTTTCTAGCGTAGTGGATAAATTTGAAGCTGCAGAAGGAAACGTTCCACTAAGCTTATTGCCGTTCAATAATAAAACTTGCAGCTGGGAGCAATTTGTTAATGCTTGCATAAATTCCCACCCATGATGGTTTTTAGCTTCAAAAGGATTCAATGTTAAGATGAAAGTTTGGAGGCTCTGCAACCCGCCTAGATTTGGAGGAATAGTACCGCTAAAGTAGTTCAATGGGATCTCGAATTGAAGGAGACTGGTAGCATTTACAAGTGAAGGTGGCAGGTTTCCATGGAAGTAATTCTGTGACAAGTGGAAGACCTCAAGAACAGGAAGTTTAGTGAATGCATAGGGAGGCAGGGTCCCTGTAAGCTCATTGGTGTCTACCGCAAAGTGAACCAAAGGTGATATGTTCCAAATAGCAGGAGGAATAGAGTCGGTTAGGTTGTTGACTCCCAAGTCAAGATATACGAGACTAGATAACCGGCCAAGGGACGAAGGTATGGCACCGGATAGCTGATTCAAAGAAAGTACAATATTTGTGAGGTTGGATAGATTGCCAAGAGACGCGGGAATCACGCCTGACAAAGAGTTGTTGAGTAGGTTCAATACGACAAGGGATGACAAGTTACCGAATGATGATGGGATGTTTCCGGACAAGCCATTGCTACCAAGATCCAGAGTGGCCAGATTTCTCAAGGCACCCAGCTCACCTGGGATCTCACCTTGCAGTGAGTTCATGGTAAGGTTTAGCACACGGAGGTATGGAAGGTTGCCCAGTGATGGAGAGATGCCTCCAGCCAATCCGCAGGAGTTGAGGTTCAGCCCGACGATCCTCTCAGCGTGCTTGCTGCCGCATCCAACACCGCGCCACCTGCAGGGGTGGTTGGAGCTGTTCCAAGAAAGGAGCGAGCCAAGCGGGTCGGACACTCTGGACTTGAAGGAGAGGAGGGCGCGCATTTGCACGGCCGTGACATTGCTGCTAAGGCTGGTGCCAGTGCACCGCCTCACTATCGCCCCGCCACGTCAGCTTTTACCCCCACTCTCACCCCACTCTCACCCCACTCTCACCTCACGGTGCCAGTGCATAGGCTGTAGTCCCAGGCTATAGCCACGTCACCTTTTTTCTTCCCTTTTTTCCCTTCACCTTTTAATTCTTTTTTCCTTTTCTTCCAGGCGGACCCACACGTCAGCCTCTCACGCCCGCCTCTCGCCTCCCTCTCGCCCGCGGCATGGTGCCAATGCGGGCTGTAGTGGGGCGGTAGCGCCCGCTACCGCCGGGCGACGGATCCGTCGCCCGCCGCTACCGTCTCGCCTCCCTCTCGCCTCTCTCTCGCCCGATGCCGGGCGGTACCGCCCGCGCTATCGCCCCCACTGGCACCAGCCTAACTGTATGGTAGGGAAACAAGGACAGGATGAAGCACAATATGAACGAAATGTTCATGATTTGGGTTCAAATGCAGTCACGGCAGTATCTTTGAGCTAAACTGAATCTCCAAAGCTCGTGCCCTCTGGTTGCAACTTCGCAGTGTCTGGCAGTCTGGGAGCTACCACACGAGACAGAATTTGCCTACTCCGGGCCCGATTGGCTCCTCACGGAACTGTCAAACACAACAAAAGAACAGAGGGGGTTAATCCTAGCAAACTAGCGACACTGTTCAAGGCGAGGGAAAAGTGAAAATCAGAGATTCAGTCACACTACCTACCATATTTGAAGCTTTTCATGCTGAATATGGGAGATCAATGGCAGCTTGTGCGGATAAACTACCTGCAGATAATGAATACATGGTTAAAATTGGAAGGCTTATTGATGCCTTTGATGGACAATTCTCAATCTTGGCAGAAGAACACAAAGTTATTGGAGACAAAAACCTACAAACAAGTTCATGTAGTTGTGGTCAGTTCGAGAGAATTGGAATATTGTGTGGTCATGCTCTAAAAGTTCTTGATCTAATGAATATCAAGTTATTCACGCTATATTGCGAAGCGATGGACAGGAGAAGCATGGTCAGGATCCATCAAAGATTGTCGTGGAATGACTGTAGTTGAAAATCCAAAGCAATTATCTTTCACACAAGTTTTATAACTTGACCACTCTAGCAGCCACCTCTGAAGAGTGTTGTATACTAATCGAGCATGCACTTGATTTCGTTAGTAGAGTGGTGAAAGAATGATTGGGTATATGCACAACTAATCCCGTGCAGAGATGTGATGTCCAGGCGACTCCACAAGTATCAAATGAATTGTTGAGTGCTGCGCGGCTCAAGAAAAAGAAGGTTGAAGGGGATGATCTTAGGGAGCATATCTATGAATTTTACAAAAATCTTTTCAGAAAAGAAGCGCGAGGAGGGGTGAGGCTGGCTGATCAGGCTTGGTCTGGTGTGCAAGTAGTATCTGCGGAAGATAATGCTCTGTTGGTAAGACCTTTCTCTATGGATGAAGTGCAGACGGCTTTCAGGGAGATGAAGACAAACTCTGCTCCTGGGCCGGACGGTTTCCCAGTGTTCTTTTACAAAAAGTGTTGGGGGGATGATAAAGGGTCAGGTAAAAGCGATCTTGGATGATATGCAGAGGCCGGGTGTAATGCTTAACCTTTTAGGTAATAAAGCCCTTTATCAAAAAAACCCACGCTAGCATGCTATTTTCTTTAAGAAATAAACGAGATTCCATCGGCCCAACAAAAAGTTCAACACGCATTTCTTCTCACTAGGTCACTCCCAGTATCTAATCCAATCCTCCTTGGTATTCACGGAAGCAACGGCGACGTCTCGTCGAGTTGCAGACTTGCAGCAACGACGGGAGCGCTTCCTCTACCGGCGGATCGAGTTCTTCCTCCACCTCAAGTTGCATCGGCGGCAGGAGCGCTTTCTCAATATCACAAGGAAAGAGAGTTTCTCGTCCTAGGAAGACGATGTTTCATGTTTTACCTGGTGATGATGGGGTGCAAGCTGGTGGATCTTCTAGTGAATCTGAAGATGACGCCAGTGTTCTAATTAAAGGTTTAAGACGTGTTGTTTTTTAGAGTTTGATACTTTGTGTTATGGGGCAGTTTGGAACCGTTTTTACATTTGGAACCATTTTCAAATCGTCAAACATGGAACCATTTTAAAAATTTGGAACCATTTTGAATTCGGAACCATTTTAAGTTTGGAACCGTTTTTACATTTGGAACCGTTTTCAAAATGGAACCATTTAAAAAAATGGGGCCGTTTTAAAAGATGAATAATTTTAAATTCGAAAACATTTTTTTAATTTGGAACCATTTTCAAAAATGGAACTGTTTTAAAAAATGAACAATTTTTAAATTCAGAACCATTTTTAAATTTGGAACCATATTCAAAAAATGAACCATTTTCAAAATGGAACCATTTAAAATTCGGAACCATATTTAAATTGGAACCATTTTTTAAATTTGGAACCATTTTCAAAATGGAATTATTTTTTAATTTGGAACCATTTTCAAAAATGAACAATGCTCAAATTTGGAACCATTTTAATGTTGAACCACTTTGAAAATGGAATCATTTTAGAAATTTGGAATCATTTTTAAAATCTGGAACCATTTTCAAAACGGAGCCGTTTTCACAATGAGAACCATTTTCTAAAATTGGAACCATTTTTAAATTTGGAGCCATTTTCAAAATGGAACCATTTTAAAATTGGAACCATTTTCAAAAAAATGGAACCACCAGTTAGCTGCAACGCGAGTGTAACAGTAGAAAAAAAGCAAGGCCGCCTGATGACTTTGTAACCTGTTGTACATCTGTAGAAGGTCCGTTGAACTTGTGCTTTTTTTTTTGGTGCATATGCAATCTCGGTTTTTAGCTTTCGTTGTGCATTCGCTTCTTCTTCAACCTATTTGCCGAGTGTTTCTCCTACTAGCTATTTTGGAAGTTTTTGATGTCGGCTCTGCTTACATCAATCGGTTCGTGGGAAAGAAATGAAAAGTTGCAGGGTTTTAAGCAGTACACAAAGGTTGCTGGTGAATTGCCAATGAAACATAACTTGTATTTTACAAGATGATGTTTCAGGTGAAGCAGAGAACAGGGGTGTTGGTTAGTCTAGTAGCTCGTGTCGTCCAAAACCATGCATGACCGTGTCAGGTGGAGAGGAAGCTCTTGACGGTGGCCCTGAAGGTGGCGGCGACGGCTGCCCAGGCGGCCTGCGTCGGGTGCACGTCGTCCCAGTAGAAGTACCGGCCAGGGTCGTCGCAGAGCGTGTACTGCCTCGTGCCGTTCTCGTCCTGCTCGCCGCAGTAGCCGTCCGGCGTAAAGCTCTCGCAGCACGGCCGCAGCGTGCTCGCGAACCTGCTGCTGTCAGCTGCGCCCTTGTCATCGTCGAGGAGGACGGCGGCGAAGGGGGTGTGGACGTCGAGGAGGAGGAAGGTGGCGTTGGCGGGGTCGAGGGCGGCGAGCACGGACGCGAGCGCGGCGTTGTGCTGGGCGGCGCCGGCGTTGGCCAGCGGGTCGCAGCCGGTGTAGTTGAGCAGGCGGGTGAAGACCGGCGTGCACCCCATCGGGTGCAGGTTTGTGACGACGACCCGCCGCATCCCGGCCTCGTCGCGCAGCCGCCGGAGCTGCTCCCCGAGCTCGCGCACCACCATCGGGATGTACGCGATCGCCGCCTGCATTTTGGTACGCATGGTCAGTCATCGGTACCTTGGAGTAGTAGCGCAGAGTAAGTAATGGTAAGTTAGAAGCGTACGCTGATGGTGCCGTTGTCCTTGTCTGCGGCGTAGGAGTAGTCGTTGCCGGAGACGACGACGAGGGCCGTCTCCGTGCCGTTGTCGCCGCATCCTCGCCGATGCGCCTGGAAGAGATCGATCTGGGCGCTGATGTTGCGCTGGAAGTTGCCGGTGTCGAGCACGCCGGCGCCGCCGACGGCGAAGTTCATGCCGCGAGAGAGCAGCTCCCGGGACGCGCCACGCCGCGCCTTGTACGTGACCGTGGTCGGCATACCCAGGGCCGAAGCTGCATGACGCCACCAAGCACACAAATCGTCAGTAAAAACTTGCACATCATTTAAAAAAAAATGCTAATCTAGCTAATAAAATAAACTAGTGGCTGGTTTCGCTTCGCTGCAAAAATAGGTTAGAGCTGGGAATATCTTGCGACAGTATGGGATATGCAGGCGGGCACGGACGTCCGCGCCGCCTTAAATCGCTAAACGGGTTGGGCCGCACATATTAGGCGGACCTGACGGAAAACGTCCGTGAAGCCGCTACCGTCCCTGGCACAAACGCGGAACGTCCCTGGCAGCTCGGCGCCCTTCCCGTCGCGCATCCAGTAGTGCCACCTCGAGCTCGGCGCGACGGCACCCTCCCCGTCGCCCAGCTACGGAGAGATCTCATATACGATGGAGGCAGCGACGGGAACACATAGCGGTGGAGGGGAAGAAGCTGCCAGAGGAGGAGGACAAGAAGACATGCGATAGCAGCTAGACCAAGCGATTCGAGTATCCCAACTGACTTGCTCTGATTTCGTCAAAGTTCTTCAGATTTGATACTTCCAGTCTCTTCCGCCATGGATGGACCAGGCTATTTGCATGTCTGCTAGTGTCTTCAGATTTGATACGCTGAATCTGAATCTTCCAGGAGTTGGCAAAATAATTCAGTATGCAGTGCGACTTCTAGTGATTGCTAGCAGGAGCTAGTGACTGTTTCCTGTTAGCAAAGCAATGTTTGATTGATTGTGATGCACCACCAGTCCACCACACCTAGCTAGCTAGCCTGCTTGTTGTTGTTTTCTTTAGATGAGCATGGACGTTATGGTTTTGCAGCAACAAAAATGTCGGTTTGACTGATTGCGAAAGGCCCTGCCGGCGCTAGCTAGATTCAGACAAGCACATGCTCATCTGACTGGACTAGTAGTAGTAGTAGTAGTGAATATTTCAGTCCGCTGTCTGGCACTGATGGCATTCAAATATTATTTGATCGATCTGAGTTGCATTGCATGATAGCTGGTGTTGCTATGTGCAGGAGTAGTACCGGATGATATCTATCAATACTAGTAGCAGTTTGCAACTTGCAAGAGTCACAGCAAGAGATTCTGATTGTGATGCGGCCACCACCCTAGCTACGGTCAGCTGGATCGGCTTGAGTGTGAGAGGCCCTGCATGTAGCATTGTAGCTAGGTCGGCGCTTCAGACAAGTTTCGGCTGGTCTGACTGAAGTGCTAGTGTCGAATATGTGCAGTACTGGTGTGTCATGGCCTAATTTGAATGTTGGGTCAAGGAGAGGACAGCAACAAGAAGATAGTTTGGAATTCGAATACACATGCCTGCCACAAAGTTAGGTATGTGTGCATATGCATGTGTGCCATGCTGCAGGTTCCATGGGTACACGTATGTGGACAACACACATACACATGTGAGCCGGCCATTTTGAGATGTAGCATGGGTTGGGGTGATCACGTCGTACGCACTGTTCTCAACCAGCAGCTAAAACTGTGAAAGTAGTTACCGGACTGCCAATCTTTGTTTTTTCTACCACATATGGCAATTCAGTGGCCAAACTGTGGAAGTACTTAGTTTACTTACTTCCGCCGTATATGTATTTTCTTGCCCCTACGTATGTCGATGGGTTAATAAATTGCAGGAGGCAGGCATGGCTGCCCAGTACAGTAGGATCGGGCGTCATATGCACCCAATGAACTGAATCGGGCAGCCGTCCATCCCCATGAATGCGGTGTACATATGCAGCGATCCATCCCCATCAGCCACTTCAATTCCGCCATTGATCGATCTACCTGTATGTTGGACTATCTTGGATACTGAACCAACGCCACAGCTAGTAGTACGCGCTAGCTA
>QRDG01001242.1:0-53600 GCA_012064385.1 Puccinellia tenuiflora
TTGCAACAATGTCGCGAAAGATAACCTGAAAGACAAAACATGTACCAAAAAATGCAATATCTATAAACATTAACCAGCCTAGCAGATTTTGATCGGTTTCCATGGCTCTATATATTCCAACCACGTTTGATTTGTTTTGTCCTTATGAATTCGTCAGAGCCTACGTCTCGTGAGTTCCGTACGTTCAGTAAAGCTAACTTGTCAAGTTGTCATTATCATATACAGTAGTAGATTATTGGATCGTGTGCTGCCTCGGACGGCAAATCAAGTTGGGGTTTAGTATCATTGACGCCATACAATCTTGAGTCATGCGTTTGCAATTGTTACAATTGGCCACGTTAGATTGTGCTCGTAGGAAGGAGCAGAACAGCGACACGCCTCAAGTTGCACCGGCGTCAGTTCATATCATACAATACACTAGTGTTGAACTGGTCATAGAAAGCAGCCCTTATCATGTAAGAGCAACATCTGCCGGCCTGTCTACCAACACATATTCTAACGCAAGCTGTTGAAAAGAAGAGCAAATTCGAGGTTGCACAACACAATGTCCTCGTCAAAACTTCTCTTCGAGCAAGCGACTCACTTCGCCGCAACAGATCATCGGTGCAGTCGAATCCTCAACGAGGCCGCCGCCCACCAGTCGAGCGGTAACCTGCCATGGTGATTCATGCAAGCCGAGGTGGAGGCAGCGCACGGGATGGAGGAGCCGCACCGCCAGGCGCCACGAAGCAAGGACGACGAGGAGATGCCAGGCGCGTGCGTTGA
The DNA here is from genome assembly GCA_012064385.1 of Puccinellia tenuiflora. Lineage (NCBI taxonomy): Eukaryota > Viridiplantae > Streptophyta > Magnoliopsida > Poales > Poaceae > Puccinellia > Puccinellia tenuiflora. The sequence goes on from QRDG01001242.1 coordinate 766, forward strand.
ATAAAATTAGAGTCGTTCGTTTAAATTTGGTGTTCAGTTTCTTAAAAAAAATATAGTATGGAGGGTGCCACTAGATGTAGTCATTCCCACAGGGGTGGATATATGTCCTGTCCGCTCTTCCTTGAATATTCCATGTCGGTTTTTTCTTTGGCCCGAAATACAAGCTCGAGCCCGGCTGAGATTGTCGGGCCGGGCCGGGCTGCCTATGGCAAGGTCTAATCCTAATTGTCTCTCTCATCGTTAATGACTTGCCACATCATTTTTTTTTTCTTTTGGCCTAGATGATATGCATGTTACCATATATGTTACTTCCACTATAAGTAGTGTAATCAAATTATAAGTTTGTGCACTCGCTCCCCGATGTGGAAAAGAGCCAATTTGTTATTGGCAAACAATTCAATCAGAATTCACATGTGTATGATCTAGTCTTATACATGACTTGTGCATTTTCGAGAAACTAAGACAATTTATGCATATTGGACAAAACAGCAATCCAGCAAACAAGAGCTACATTGTGTCTAACCTAGTTGTTGATTTATGCACTAGAGTCTAGAATCTAGCATGGGCGGTAGGTCTGTTCTGCGGATTCCGAGAATTTTTCACAATGGATGGGTACAGTGATACTTCAACCGCTAATTTTGTTTTTACCAAGTTAATTTAATCCCCGCTAACTCACCGTTGTTTGGCAGATTGTCTCTAGCTCAGCCAAACAGAGCAAGTTTCGTTTCGTTTGACATTATGTTGAATTAGGATAATTGTGTTGGATAAAATAACTTATACTTCACAATTTAGCTATGCCTCTAGGTACACTCCTCCAATATTTCGTTTGAGAAATAATATACAGTACTAAATCTAAGATTGAGAGCTAAGATAAACTGTGGGGCTGTTGCCTAAATGTGGAAACGTGGGGCTGTTGCATCACAGTAATCGGTCAAAGAAAAACTTAATGACTATGAAAATAATGTATGATTAAACTTTTTTAATCATGCTACACGATGTTTTGGTTTCATAATTGTAAATTGCGTCCGAAGTCTTGCATTGAAAGATTGAAAAGTCAAAAGCGTCATCCATTTTTTTAATGGACGTAGGATTACAGATCACCGTATTTGTGTTTTTTTTTTTTCGCTGCCATTTTTTCTGATTCTTGTTAGCGTGTGCCACCATACACGTGAGAATGTATATTTTATACAAAAAGATTCATTACATTTTTGGGGGTTTCAAACAAAAGGAATCACTATAGTTGGGGAGCTAAAAATCCACTCTCCTTGGAAAGCCCATATTGCCCAAACGTCAACACCATTATTGTAGGTATGGCTCTTCTGGAACATAGTTGTTCATTGCACTTGCACATCGCCAAGCAGACAACCTAAGCAAGTTGGCCTGTGATTTGATGGCACTCCACATGGTCACAATTTAGTGATATCGAATGGATGTTTTTCTCTTGGATTCTTGACTCCTAGTAAAGCCACATACCTCGAGTTCAGTTCAAAGAACCTTCAATTCCAGAAAACGGGAACATAGTACAATGTTACTTTTGCTTGATCAGATACATTCTTGCCCTGTCATGGATTTGTTGGGCAAGGAAATGTGCTACCCAGTAATTCAATTTGCTTCGCGTAAAAACGAAATTCGGTTAACTTAATTTCAGTAGTGCAATGTATAATGTTTATAGGCAAGCATTCAATGAGCTAGGGCATGAAGTTTTTTTTAGCTTTTGCTTATACTCCCTCCGTTCAATTTTAGTTGTCGCTCAAACGGATGTACCTAAACGTATTTTAGAGTGTATATTCATCCGTTTCAGTGAAAACTAATATGGAATGGAGGGAATACTAGATAATGAGAACCGGAGATATATAACAAGATAAAGGAGTAACTGAACCCACATGAGCCGGTCAACATAAAAAGCCTACTGCGGTATGTATTCCCTATTTTTAGTTGTTGACCTGAACTTGAATAATATTGATGAGATATACTCATCTTACTTCTAATAATGTCAAAGCCCTATAAGTATGCCAAATGCAATCTGGTCAATGGCAATGGACAATTAGTTTATATTCTTGATAGAAGTCCACTAGCACGCATAGCCATAGAGATTAGCTGATGATTCTTTAAATGTTCTATTATTAATCTTGAACTCCAAAAAAAAACCCAACAACAACTAGGAACTTTAGATGTGGCTATAGAACTCTATGAAAACATGACTGACGTACGAAAATCACTTCAAATTTGTCTTTGAAGTATTATTTGTATTACAATTTCCAGTGTTGTGTAGGTAATACTATTTGTCACTGCAACAGAAACAAGATGAAATAAAAGTCCATTGTCAGAATACATATCCTACCGTTTTAAGAAGCCATTGACCCTGAAGATGTTTCCAGCTTAGTATATTATCTAGCATCTGAAGTGCAGATATGTATTTCTCAACTTGTCTCGTGCAAAAGAATCTTCCAAGAATTAGCTAGATTCTTTTATATGCACATATCTATCTGCACCGACCTGATAGCGTTGTACATCAGATTCTTTTTCTCGAAGAACAGAACAATTTGGCAGAGTTACATACTTTGGTGCTTAATCACAAACATTTTTCCTGCATGTACAGTAGGAACCTATGCAAAATCCATTGTTTTGTGGGCATTCCAACACTGAATTTACACACATTCCTCGTGGAAAAAAGTAGTTTAGGTCAGTTTATACACGCTGCAATACATGAACATGTGAGATATACCAGGATGAAATCAGAATCGGCTAAATGTTTAACTGTATCCACTGACTAGGGCCAGTTTCAGAGAAGTATCTGAGGTCATAACGCAATCAGGTTACATGATTCTTTATGTTCAGCTGAAACTAGGGGCAATAACAAAGTCTCAATAATGATACTACCTCTTAACTACTCGATGAACCTTGCGGGGTTGGACATAACATACAAACGACCTGCACAGTTACAAAAAAAAATGCACTGGCAGCACAAAGGGTGATGCGCACATCATCATACCAATATTCCAGTTGAGATCCTTTTGTCTATAATTAGCATCAGTACATGTTTCGAAGGAAATTGTTTATCAGGTTTGTGATATAAACTGCAGTCATCCTTAATGGTTAAATTAAAACAAACAACATAGCTAAATCAACACAAGTACTATAGTACAAGAGTGTTAGAGGAGCTCTTCTCACTTTCTCGGTGAATAGCAACTTAGCAAGCAAATCCGTGTGTTGAGATAAACAAATTTAACGGGCAATTTTTTTCAGGCCATTACAAAGTTTTCAAATTTGTATACAACTTAGTATCTCACTGTCATGTTTGGGTCTTACTTTGTTGGTTTTGCCAAACACAATTTTTGAACTTCAGAATGGCATATGCAAAAATTCCCAGTATAACTCCCCTGATTATTCCGGCAGAACCCCAGGCTATGATTGGGGGAATCCAGATACTTCTGTTTAACAGTAACGCAAATAGGATCCTTCATATCCTTGGTTAGAGATCAATCAGAATTCTCCAGCTATTTTCCAACCAAATCTGACATGGCATCGACATATAATAGTAAATTAGTAATCATGTCTCCTCTGCCACTGCCTCTGCCTCTGCCTGTGCATCTGCCTGTGGCACTACCTCCGCCTCTGCCTGTGCATCTGCCTCTGCCATTGCCTCTGCCTCTGCCTCTGCCTCTCCCTCTTCCTCTCCCTCTTCCTCTTCCTCTTCCTCTTCCTCTTCCTCTGCCTCTGCCTTTACCTTTACCTCCGACATAGGTATCCTGTGGAAGCAGGCAAGAAACTCTATGTTCCCTTCTGCACCCTTTAGCGGAGACTCAATCCAGCCCACATTGCGGAACCCAAACTGCTCTATGCCTGAAATTATCCTATCTAACACCTGTAATGAATTTGATTGAATGGGTTGGTCTTCCAATAACAATTCAAGGAAAGGAACTTCAAGTAAAAGGAGACAGCAAGTAAACACTACAGACATGGGATCCTTCCTCGGGATAGTGCGATATTCTTAGGGGTAGGTTTTCTTATTTGGGAGTAATACTACTTGCTGGTGAATTTCAAGTGGAAAGTAGGAATCCTATCACAAGCATGTACAGATTCGTAGTAGCCTTTACTAAGGGAAATCATAAGAAGGAATGACAAACTATCCATGGAAAGCTTAGACATGGCAAGGCACAAAACAGGATATACAACGGAAGCAAAATACCCCCCGACAGAACAAAAACAAAAGCAAAACATGAGTTCATTACCTCTTTATGAACCAGAGGGTCTCGAACAATCCCACCTTTCCCTACCTGAACAAGATAAGAACCAGATTCGTTTCAGTGGCTTGTTCCTCGGTATTATTATTGTGCTTATCCAGTCTGTTCAAACAAAAAGATACAAAAAAAAACTAAGATGAAACTTGTTTCACTTTTATACCTGAGATCTACGAGCTTCAAATTGAGGTTTGATAAGTGTTACCAATATCGAGTCTGTCTTCATCACTTTGACCACAGCAGGCATAACCTAGATTCCACAGATGGTACCAATGAGTACTAGATAGCATGTATGTTACAGTAATTTATCTAGGCTGAGAGTGAGGTGTCTTGTGCATGCAAAATATTGAAAAACGGCACGCCTTAGGCATGCATAATAATATTAAATAACATAAGACACAAACTTGAATTGTATATGGGTGTGCACCGTGCAGTTACCAGTTTACCGCACAACCACATTAGTTTCTTCCTAATGCATTACTCTTTTGGTTGAGTAAAGCTGACCTAGTACGTAAATACATAGTATACAAAATACAACCCTATGGCTACAATGCATGCAATTGATATTACCAGTTTACCACAGAACAGCGCATTTTTTTCCTAATGCATGCATTACTCTTTTGAGGGCAGACCTTGGTGCAGTGGTGAGGTCCTCCCCACTTATGCCAAGAGGTCCTGGGTTCGAACCAGCCTCCCTGCACTGCACTTTGCAGGGGTAAGACTAGGTTCCTATAATCCCTCCCCAGACCCCACCTTGTGTGGGAGCCTTATGCACTGGGTCTGTCCTTTTTTTTATGCATTACTCTTTTGGTTCAGTAAAGTTGACCTAGTGTAAAATAACATCACAAGAAACAGCATGCTTATCATTTACATCACACTAACCACAATGAGAAAGCATTATAAAAAGGAATTGCATGCGTATTCTAGAAAAAAAAAGGAATTGCATGCACAGAACTACAGAACCACCAATTAAAGTACAGAGCAACAAATCAAAAAACAACCTAGTGCACTCTTTTATTAACTGCAAAAACTAAATCACTTTTCTAAGAATAGTGGAATATGAACATGTGATAAGGCCACTATAAATGTGTCATCACCATGCAGGAACCAAATCATACCACAAGAATTGAGATGAATGATAGGTCCAACGTCACCAAGTCAACCAGCTGCGGCAGCTTAGCAAGATGTCTTAAATTTGTTCGCTCAATTACTGAAACCTGTTCATGCACGCGGATTTTTTCAGCCACCTGAAATAAAGTAGAGCATATAGATTTAAATAGTTATGCTGCTTCAACAGGTAGCAACCACAGCTGACAAACAAAGGAGAAGAACGTAGTAGCTAGATTAAAAATAAATATCTCAGTGAGTAATGTAACCTGTCCATAACCAACATCGACACCGTACACATGAGATGCCCCATGCTGAAGTAAACAGTCTGTAAAACCACCTGTAGACAGCCCTGAATCAAGGGCTACCTTCCCATCACAGTCAACTCCAAATTCTTTGATTGCTGCCTCAAGCTTATGCCCAGCTCTGAATTAGGTCGCAACAAGTGATATGATTATAAACTTGGTTAAACCTGAGTTGTTTTACTTTTTAATAGCATAATAAACCAAATTATAAAGATAATTATTTAGAGCATCACCTACATACATATTTGGGGATTTCAGCCTTGATTTCTATGACCGACTTGTCAGATACTTGTGTTCCGGCTTTGTTCACAACCCTTCCGTTCACATGGACCTTTCCTATAAAATTCAATAAGGTGAATATGGAAGATAATTCACAATATATGGCTGTACATAAAGATATATAAGGTTCAAAGGCCACATCTGGCAAAGGGTAAGTGTGCAAATAATTCCAAATATTGCTTGCACATATCAAATGTTGTAGTAGCATGAGAGCCGTTTACTGCAGTAGGGAAGTGCAACTGCCCCCAATTTGAAATTCACCCAATCGATTCCACAGAATGTATCTTAAAACACTAGGTGCTACCATTGTAGACATACTTGCAGGTGGCAGACAACAATGCGTATGGATAATAAGGAAACCACTAATAGTAAAGGGAAATGACCATGGTAGCCATAGTGATATTGTCTTGGGAATAGCAGAGAGAATACTTAGTATGAGTGTTTAACCATGAATGATGAAGAGGGATGAGAGATAAATGAGGGGGAAAAGTTGTTAATTCTACATGCATACGTTATATTTTGAAAGAAGATTGTAAAACCCATAGACCTTATCTTGAGATGGGGCAGTACCACGAGGTTGTAACAAACCAATACATTTGAGATTTGTGGTCAAACAAGAAAGAACATTGCAAACTGGTAACGGAAGGGGTTAATTCTTGAAAGTTTGAATATTTTCTCATACCATTAGTCGCCTTACTGTAACTTTTACTGAACTCAAATAGAATATAAATGATTGTTTCTGTTCCACGAAGTACCAAGCTTGGATAATATAATTAAAATAGCAATGGCAGAGATGGGGCGGCGGTTTTGGAGGGGGGTTCTTCACAAATCATGCAATTAACTGGCAGTGTTCAGGCATGGGAACAGTGCAAGGTGGCTGATGCTGATCGATGCCCAATAGAACACATGGGTTACACACAGGAGACCAGACAATCATTATGTCAAAGTGTCATGAGTATGCCTGTCATTGAGTCTTTTGTGGGCCTACTTACTGACGCTCTCACAACAGAAGCGCCGGCGCATATGAGGCATGCCCCAGGAGGAGTGTAGTTCAGATATGGGAAAGCAATGGCTTAAAGATGAGCCAGGTTGTGTTTACTTTATGTAAATATTACGTTTGTTTTGTTTCCAATTGAAAGGATTACTATTAGTTTTTTATGTTCAGATTTTCTAGATCAAGTTTGCTTTGGCCCATCTCTATTTAAAACGACCAGGCACATGGTGTAGCATCAATCAAGAAAAATATCTCATGTCTTCTTCGTTATCAAATCAATTTATGCAAGTTAGTAGATTATGAAGATTCAGATGCACATAACCAATGTCGGGAGAACTAACCCTGAAGAATCCATGACTGGATGTAGGTTCTGCTGTATTGTTGAAACCTCTCAAGGCAAACTTCATCCAATCGCTTTTTTCTGAGTGAGAAGAACAACAAAAAAAAACAATATTGATGAAAACAATATTCCGACGAGATTGAGAAACAACAAATTTAGCAGGCCTAAACGTTTATCCGGCATTAGCATGGATTACAAGGCTCCACCAGTTCTTTCTTAGACGGAGAAGGGTTTGGAACCTTACTTCTTCGGGGGCTGAATCCTTTGGGGTTTCACTGCCGCGAACGCCCGGGACGGGGTGCGGCAGGTTGGCCGGACTCCTGCCAGCCTAACTGTTGAAGAAAAGAGAACACCTGATAATTGATTAAAGAACGGAATCAGTATACTTCCTTTCCGGCAGAAGAAACTAATTATCCCATTTTCGCACTAGCCCAGTGCAGGACGAACTGGAAGAAGGTAACAAAGATTGCAGCGGCGGAGCTTTGGTCTTGCAGAAGGAGAAAGGGGAGAGGAGAAGATATGGGAGGGGGTGCTCTTACGCTGGTGGAATCGTAGCCTGCAGGCCATCATCGCTACCTTCTTTTCTTCTTGCTCTCTCCAGCCTCGCCGATAAACCCTAATCTCAGATTCTGAGACCGGCCGGCGACTGGGACTGGAAGAGAGCCGCAAGCGGCACGCCGCCAAGGCAAAGCACTGGAGAGGAGGATAGGGTTTGACCCTGACATGCGGGGTCCACGTGACAGTGGCACGGCGAAGCGTACGTCGCTCTTGTCCCGTTGCCACGTTTGAGGGCCAATCCCTATGCACATTCTGCGCACCTGCCATGTCACTATCCCATGGGCAGGACACGTCGGCACCGCCCGCCGCCGGAGCACGGCCACCGGCGGCTGCAGTCACCTTAGCAATGTTGCCAATGTAGCCATCCAGCCAGCAGGATGGTGGCTGAACAGCAGTGAACACTGAACAGGCTGAACGCCTGAACCACGCCATTTGAAGGTTCAGTAAACTAGTGAAAGAGATCTCCCAACTCCCAAATGCATATGCATAAGAACACAGGGAACAAACACATCTCAGAAGAATCCCAGGTGTTCTTTTTTCACAATGGAGATACAGAAACAGAGGGGGTTCGATTATCAGCTGGTGGATTTTTTAACTTTTTTACACCAAGGTGGAAGAATTTTCAACAACGGAGTTTATGTTCGAGACGTTCTTACTGTCTGTTGCTTCGGAATGATGATGATGTGTAGAGAGAGTCAGCAAGAATTCAGCAGATTCACCTTGATTTCAGCAGCTCACATCAACGCTAACCAGCAATGGCAAAGCTGTAGTTCACAGACTGTGAGCTCCAGATTAATGCTCTTGGATGCACAGTTATTCAGAAGAATTAGACGCTGCTGCTATACTCATGGTTGCTCTGAACTGTGAGTACTGGATTAAAGTGAACTAGGAGTGATTTGATTATTCCAGAAGCAAATTCATCTGCCAACATAATTTACATGTACCACTGAAGAATATAAAGAAAAAACTCATCTCTGGAAATAAGTACAAGGCTGGGGCAAACACAAGATACCAAAATCCTGTGCTTGCAATGGTTCTCCTGATATACTAACTAGTGTACACAACATCTGAAGTAGGGTAACCCTAATCTCATGTTTCAAACAAGCCATTCTTGTACAAGAGAGTCCAGCAGTCTGAGTCGTCGGACGAGACGAGCTCGAATCCTTCTGCTCTCATCGACTCTGCTACTTGAACAGGGTTTGGACTCACCTTACTGTCATAATTTAGTTCACCGCAACCATTGCAGCCAAACTCAACAGAGCCGAAGCCGGATTGCTTGCCATCCTCTTGCAGGCAAGAAGCACTAATGTGCTGAACTGTTGTATCAGGCAACGTCTCGGCATTGTCCAGAATAATTGGTTCATCCTCCTCGTCATCAGAAAACCATCTGCAACAGTCCAAGTCACCCATATCAAACATTCTGCTAACTAGCCCTTCTCGCCAAGAGATCCGAGTCTCGAGTGAGACCGGCTTCCGGAAACTCGTGTCCTTCCCCTTCGATTCTACCTCACAAGGAGATCTCTTAAAAGAGCTCAGGTCTACGGATTCCAGAGGTGTTGGAGCACCGGCAAACTGGAAGCTGAGCTCAGGCAATGTTGCAGGGAGAGCACCATCTTCATCATAATCAGCATCCCCAGGCCTTGGGGACAAAGTCATCATCTCGACGCATTCTACCACCGGATCCATCCTCGTCATAAGGTGACTACTAACCCTTGCTAACCCTGAGCACTTGCCGGAGCTGGCATTTTCAGGCCATGACTCTTTAGAAATTGGCGTCGGATCCGCTGCCGAATCGTAGCGATAGCTGCCCAAACGTTGCTGGGCACACAAAGAGCTCAGCCTGGAGGAATGTGACGCCCTCTTCACAATAAGAGAGAAGGGGCTAATGCTGTCACCGGTGCTCGGCGTCTTCTGCACTGGAAGAAATCCCGATGACGGTGTCGTCTCGGACAGTTCAGACGCCGGCGTGTCAAAATCCAGTAGCCCTCCGAGCACCGGCGAGCCCAACAACCCCGTGTAATCAGGGGAGAGCCGCCAGAACGCATCCTCGGACGAGCATCTCGGCAGGAAGATCTCGTCGTCGAGCAAACACGCCGCCGCACCATCATCACGTGGAGACGCCAGCCAGACGACGGAACCCTCCTTTCTGCATTTCGTCGAACACGTCCCGGACTCTCCCAACTGGGAGGACGAAAGCCAGTGGATCGACGCCCGGGACGGCTCGGAGTCGACCTCCTCGCTCGTACCCTCCCCGGCGATGTCAAGGATGCCCCTCGCCCGGCATTTGCGCCGGTCCCGGACGCCTGGCACGACGTAGTGCCCTGCCGCAAAGCACGCCGGCGTGGCGGCCACGCCGGCCACCATCTCCGGCGAGATCGAGGCGTAGACCGGCGGCGTCGCGCCGGACGACGGCGTGGCCCCCGCGTCCGCCTTCCTCTCGGGCGTCAGGGCCTCGAGTTGCTGCTGCCGCTGCTGCGGCTGCCTCCTCGCCGGTCCCTGCTGCTTCTTGGCGGGCTCGACCCTCCTGATCCGACCGCCGATCGGCTCCTCCCTCCTTCTTCTGGGCTCCCGACCCGGCCACCGCTCCGTCTTGGTTCTGGATTCCTGATCCGGCAGACGATTAGCGCCCGCCACACGCCTCGTGGTCTCGACCCGCGGGGCCCGTATCGGGGCGGACGCGGGGGTCCTTGGCGTGGACGCGCATCTCGACTTGGACCCCGAGGCGGAGGAGAGGAGGAAGCGGAAGCACCCGGTCCTCGCGGCGGAGGCGTCCCCGGAGTTGAGGTCGGCCAGGGGGCTGCGGCGGCGCTGCGCGCTGCCGAGGTTCTTGGCCCTGGGCGCGGTGGATGGGGAAGGGGTGGGCGAAGGGGAGGCCCTCCTAGGCTGCGACGTGGAGGTCGGCCGGGGCATGGCGCCGGTGGTGGACTGGTGGAGAGGCGCGGCGGCGAGGGGAAGGGGGAATGGAATGGGGTTACGGGCACGGGGGCAACGGCATCGGGGTTTGGACACGACGAGGGAGATAGGTAGCCGTTGGAGGGGATTGGCAGTTATCGAGATCTGCGTCCGTCAACACTGCCCTCCACGAAGCATTCAATTTGCTGGTCGTCTTTTCTGTAACGGTAATTCGGCCGATGATTACGCTGAATTAATTTTTAAGTTACTGTCCACGCCATTTAGGGACTCTTTGAACCGATGATTCTGTTTAAATCCTTGGAACAAAATTAGAAAATTGATTACTTCTCTACGGGCAGGAAGTAGTTTCCCCTCCATCCCCCCCCCCCCCCCCCCTCCGTCCACATTTTTTTTTTGCGCGGGAATTGTGAGCTTTATTCAAACAAAAGCATTCCTAGGACAATCAGCCATCAGGCTAGCGACCAGGAAAGGCGGTTCAGAATCAATCCAGCTTTCGGTGACCATCAGCGAACAAGCTCGCTTGGCACTAAGATGGGCCGGCTACATGTTGAATACAAAAAGATTGAAAAGAACTAGATAGCTCACCAATATCTAACAGAATAGGTGCCACAACAGCTCGAGAGTTGCGGCGAGTGTTCCAGAGATTCACCATCTCCAGGCAGTCCGTCTCCATAATCACATGTGTAAAGCCTCTCAGCTTTGCAAAAACAACACCGTCTCGCAAGGCTTCAGCTTCTGCGATCAATGGATCCGTAACCCCATCATGGGGTTTACACCAGGCACCAAGCAAGGCCGTGGACGATCTAGCAACCCCCCAGCACCTGCCTTGCCAATTTCCGAACTTATTGCTGCATCAGTATTGATCTTTATGTACCCTTGGTCCGGCGGCCTCCAGCCATGTCCAGGGAGAACAGCAGCGCAAGCACATGGTATTTCTAACAGAGCTAGATCCTCTTTTATGCGTGTAATCGTTGAAGTAGGATCCAAAGGCACCTCATCATGAACAATCCTGTTCCTTGAGTGCCATATTGACCACATAACAGTAATGATCTTCGCTCTTACCGAAGCCGAGAAACGAGGATCACATAACACATCCTTATCCCATGTCAAGGGGTGGAGAACCGGTAATCTGAAGTCAAACCGAGATTGAGGTTCATCTCAGAACCTCCGTGCATGCGAGCAATGAATCAAGGCATGCATCAGATTTTCCTCCTCCGCGAGGCAAACCCGGCATAAACTGATAGGTTTAATATGCCGTCGTTTAAGAGTTGCTTCATCTGGTAATATGCCCCTAAGGACTCGCCACCAGAAAACTCTCACCTTGGGCACCACATTCAGCTTCCATAGCGAGCTCCACATCTGTTGTTTAGTCATTGAGGTACTTGTAGCCGTCCCTTCTAAAGGAGAAGACATCTCCTTATGGTTCATTAGAGAGCGGTACGCCGATTTAACAGAGTAGATCCCAGAAGGTTCATGCGCCCAGGCATAAGAATCATCTCCACCACCCTGCTGAAGGGGGATATTCAAGATCGCATCAGCATCAGGTCGACAGAAGGTGGCACGCACTAAATCTGTACGCCATGCCCAAATATCTCCATCAATCAGATCATTGACAGTGTTTATCGGAAGGGCATCCGGAGCAGGGGTAGGAACAAACATCGGTGACATGGATGCAGTTGAAGGTATCCACTTTATCGTGCCACACCGAGATACTATTGCCATCTCCGACAGTCTTGTAGAGACCAACACTCAAAGCTTCCCGTCCAGCAATTATCGCACGCCATATAGCAGATGCAGAATGCGGCACAGTTGCATGCATGAAATCACAGTCCGGGAAATAGCGAGTTTTAATAACTCTAGAGCATAAAGAGCTAAGATTTTCCATAAATCTCTAGCCGTGTTTGCCTAGAAGAGCAATGTTGAATAGTTCTAAGTCACGAAAACCCATACCTCCACGTACTTTTGGTGCTGACAGCTTCTTCCAAGAAATCCAATGAAGAGATCTCTTATCAATCGAACTGCCCCCCCCCCCCCCCTCCACATGCAAGTAGGAGCGGCGATAGGGGACACGCAACCTACTCCCTCCGTCCACGAAAGAGTGGAGTATGCGGGAGTCTGATGGTGATCTCGTGTCGTTTGACGACCTCGGCATTGTCCGGGGGTGTAGGGGGCGAGCTTTTGTGAGGAGGTGGTTGCAGCGCGGGCACGACGAGGGAGGAGGTGAAAGTGCATGGTTGCCCCCATGCATGGTTTTGGTAATTAATGACAATCTCTATGGACTAATATTTGCTTTCAGCTCTATGTGTAGGTTGTCCTTTAGCTTGTGTCAAGATCATTTGTTGATCAAGGCCAAGCTTGCTTGTCTCCATGTGTTGGAGTCAAGGTGCTTTGCTTGATCTCCATTTGTTGGAGTCGAGCTCAAGGGAAGAAAAGTGTTGGGTTGATCAAGGCTTTGTGCGGGTTGATCAACTCTCAAGTTCAAGTGAAGATATGCCGAAGAGTGCTCTCCCCATCTTGGTGTATGGGGGAGCGTCATGTGACTCTTCACCAAGCGAAGCGCAATCAAGAAAGGTGGTTCGTCTTGAGGAGATGAAGATCGTCTTCATCGACCTCAAGTGGATTAATGCGCAAGGCAAAGGTATGATCTTGATAGGGCTTTTATTTTACCGGTCTCATGTTGTTTAGTGAGAGACCGGATTATAGGATAGATAGCCGTACTATCAAGAGGGGCTCTCGACCGAGTATCGTGATCGTATCGTTCGTGGAGAGCTCAAACCTTTGCATCCATGCAATCATCTTTATTGGTTCTTATTTGGCTTTTATCCATGTGAGAATTCAGAGCTTGTGTTCATCTCCATACCAAGCTCTAGTTCATCAAAAACGGATCTCATGAATATCTTCTTGCATTTTTGTTATCGGAGGTTTTACCGTTTGTCTCTTCTACGAGAGGTCAAACTCTCTCCTTATGATTTCCTCCTCACATGATAGACTATGATGTGTATATGCATGATCTTGTAGGGCTTGTGATTATCTTCGTATCAAGCCCAAGATCATAGAAAACGGAGTCTTGATGAAAAGCTTTGCGTTTTCGTGTTGGAGATTTGCCGGTTCATCCGCTTGGAAAGGTCTCACCATTCCATCCCTCCGCACAATCTCCTTTGCTTGTTTTCATATTTTCAGTTTTTGTAGGGTAAGCTCTTGTCGTCCTCTTTCCAACAAAATTGGATTCACTCGATTCGGACTTCATTTGCAAAAGTTATGGCAGTTCTGGTTTTCTCTGTTTGGATCTACCCCGGAGAGGGTCCGGAGTCTCCGGTCACACCGGAGTCTCCGCCCCCAAGGACCCGGAGTCTCCGGTCTCTGATTTTCGCTGCCGTTTGTCTGCTGTGGTGCGCTTCTGGACAGGGGTCCGGAGGTACCCCGGAGATGGACCGGAGTCTCCGGCCCACCGGAGTCTCCGGCCCAAGGGACCCGGAATCTCCGGCCCCAAGTTTTCTCTCCGCTCTTTGCATCTGTGTGGTGTGCCTCTGGATAGGGGTCCGGAGCTACCCCGGAGGGTGCCCGGAGTCTCCGGCCCCAAGGACCGGAATCTCCGGCCTCCCCGATGACCCAGCAGGCCGGAGTCTCCGGTCACTTACTCCGGAGTCTCCGGCCTGGACAGGCTCCAACGGCTAGTTTTTTGGGGAGGCTATAAAAAGCCTCCTTCCCCCCCCCCCCCAAACCTGGTTACACACCTTGCTCACTTGTTCTTGCTCTTCCCCTTTGCTCTAATCCTTGTGAGCTTGATTCCTCTCTTCCCCTCCAATGATTCTTGCCCAAATTTAGGGTTTCAAGAGAGGAGATCTAGATCTACCATTCCACCAATCAAATTCTCCTCTAAGTGAGGGGAACCTTGTGGATCTAGATTTGGGGTTGCTTTGTGCTCATCCCCTTTGTTCTTCCTCTCTTATTCCCTCCATAGCATTAGTTGCTTTGGTTGGAAATTTGGGAGTGAAGGATTTGAGCACTTTGTGTGCTCGTGCCTTTTTGCATTTGTTGCATCGGGTTGCTCTCTCCACGGTGATACGTGAAGTTGAAGGTTGAGAAGCTTGTTACTCTTGGTGCATTGTGTTCCCAAGAGCTTGTTGCCTCTTGGGTGCATTGTGTACCCTAGACGGTTGGAGGTGCCGCGAAGACTTCGAGTTGTGAAGCTTCGGCACGAGTTTGGGAGCCCCCAATTGAGTTGTGGGTGTGTGCCCCAAGAGAAGTTGTAAAGGGCTCCGGAATCCGCCCCGAAGGATTCCGATAGTGGAAGGTGAACCAATCCCTTGGGTGAGGTTCATCGGAGAATAGGGTGAGGCCTTTGTGGCATCTTGAGTAGGCCTCTTGTGGCGAGCTCACACCCCTCCAACGAGACGTACTCCTTTAACAAGGAGGAACTCGGGAATACATCCTCGTCTCCGCGTGCCTCGGTTATTTCTATACCCGAGCTTTACTTATGCAATTTATATTGTGATAGCCTTCGTGCTTGAAGTTCATATCTTGCTATCACCTTGTTGCTTGAATTGCTTAGCATAAGTTGTTGGTGCACATAGGTGAGCCTAGTAATTAGGTTGTTGGCTTGTTAATTTAAACACATAGTTTTATTCCGCAATTATCAAGCCCCTAATTAGAAAAAGTTTTAATCGCCTATTCACCCCCCCTCTAGGCGACATCTCGGGCATAGTTGTTCTTTCAGGAGGGTGGTGTCAAAAGCTATTATCACGATTAACGGACTAACCATGGGATTGAGCAATATTTATATGTGAAGATATCACAAAATTGTTTGGTTTCCTCGAAGTGAAAAGAAAAAATACGTTGCACCGACGACTTTTGGTTCCTTGAGTCGTAGAAAACCTACACTATCAAGAGGGGATCATGTACACAAAACTTCACATTTGACCCCAGCCTTCCGCCTTTCCAGAGAGAGAGAGAGAGAGAGAGGAATGTTATTTGTGGTTTTTGGGTACCCGGATAATCCGAACTCCGATTAATCTGGAGTTAATACATGGATAAAACCCCGAGGCTGGAGGGTACATCTGTCGGGTGTCTTCGGACAAAAAGTATCACACCCAAGATGTTCTGGCTGCCCGGATACTCCGGCTAGCAGCATTTTGGTCTGAGCATGGTAATGCCCTAATGTGCACCTGACGCAACTGTCTGATACCCAGACCTTTTTCTGTATGCAATCAAACCCCGGATTATCCGACTGTGTCTCGGATTACCGGCGTGGGCATTTCAGCTGCATAACCGTTGGATTTTTGGGGCCCATATAAATAGCCCCCCTTCTTCTTCAGACAACTCGTAGATCTCTTCTCACTCCATTGCTCCAAATTTGTTCGTTCTTTGTGAAGTGATAGAGGAGATCTAGATCTTGGTTTACAAAATGAAATTGGTTCCAACCTACCAATCTCTTGCAGATCTTGTTACTCTTGGGTTCATTGGAACCCTAGACGGAAGAAGTGTTCCAGAGCTCGGTCTTGTGGTGAGTTTCTCCATCAATTACCTTTGGAATAGTAAAGATCAATCGCCAAGCTCAATGAAGCGAGGAAGAATATCATCAGTCTTACTAGTTTTGCGGATGTTACGAGGATGCTAGGTTCAGTGCGCTTAATGTGTTGATTGAAGGTACAAGAAAAAGGTAATTATCTTTACTAGAGACATGGTGAAGAAGGTGTTCAATGTGCCGACCCGTTGAGCATCTCAAAAAGAATGAGCCTGATGAACTTCACAATTTGTACTAAGAAGGTGAGAGGACTCCCGTTCACTACTTGTCTGACATGTTGGAAGAGAATGCAAATGATGTTGTGATAATCAAGAGGTCACAACAGTTTTGTTCCCCGGAACCAACAACATGGTTCCGTTGGTGGCCTAGAATTTGAGCCGAGCAGAGACTACTCGGCTCGACTCGTTTAACTAGCGAGTTCAGAACTGAAACTCGGCTCGACTCGCAAAACTCGCGAGTTACTCGTTCAACATAGAAAAAATGTCAACAAGCAAAAAATCAGCAGTTCTCCGTGTCAACCCTCCAGGACCTAAACAACTCACTTTTCGCCCATGAACAGTTTGTGTCAATGGATTCGTTTGATAAAAAACTTGAGATAATGGGTATGTCCCAAAAAAGGTCTCATAAGTATATATATCAAGGAACGGAGGGAGTAAATTGCAGCGAGGAGTACTTGTTATTAATGTCATCCTGAAACATGTTCAACTCATTTACGCCACATGTCCGGAAAACCTTCCTCGACGGTCGCCACTATGTATGAAGTATTGAGACATCGCAAAAATATTGGAAGCAAACGACAGACTTTGATTCACCCGATCTCGGATTCTCGTCCATGGCAGAATCATTCCGGCTTTCCAACAGCTTCCATCATCTCCTTTGCTTTGATCAGCTTCTCAATCTGCCTCACAATCTGAACAAAAAAAGCACATAAATTTTTCCCACTGTCATCATTAGTTATATGTGCGTGAAGTTATTAACAAAAAGACATTTATTCAGGTGCAGCTATTTGCATTTCGTCCAACTATACAAAATAAAATGTATGTTACAGTTCTGTCTATGAAGCCTATATCGCTCACCTGAAGGACCATATCTTTTAGGCTAAAGAGTCGATACTGCCATAGCTTAGTTGAGAAGCCACAACTGGAAGGTGTTCAATTCAAACGCATGTTAACAGGATTTCACCAACTGCAGAAATACGGCATCTATGTTCAAACTGAAGAAATGCAGCTGGAAGTTATCTGCTTACTTTGCAATGAAACAGTGACATCAGAAACTGAATAGCGCTCTTTCAGATTGTCATAACGCTGACGAAGCTTCCCCATGGCCTGCGAGCATGAGATCTCTACTGTGATTAGCTTGATTCCAACAAGCCTGTCATCATTCAAAATCGGGTATAATTGACACCGATTTCAGGCTAAGATTGACACGGACCCGTCAGAAAGAAACAACTAATGTGAAAACAAAGGCCAGTGTCTTATTGCTAAAGGATTCTCCTCTTTAAATGCAATGTACTCCACATCGTATAGGCGATTCTTCAAACGGTGGATAGTATATCAAGTCCACATTAATACAAGGATGCTCCAGCCTGATGCGAATATATGCACATAACCATGATGAATGCTCAATGAAGCTACATCATGGAGTCTACATTCTGAATCCACACTTGCTGCATCATAGTTTGAATGCAGTTTTATAATTAACTAGACTGTTGTTTAAGAATTAAGAAGCAGGGGAAAATCAAAACAAAAGATGACCCTTTCAGTGTGGCTGTTGAATCTGAATGACAGTTATGCAGTAACATATAGGATATCTAGGTTACTATGTCTTGAGTAACATGAATAACAGCATCACAAAGAGGGTGGTGTAGTCTGAAGTAGATAGAAGAGAAACCTTGGAAAATGAATCTGGGTCTGAAATAGCCTGTGCCCCCATGCTCTTCAGCATATCGTTCGCCACTAGCTCGAGAGGAACGTCGATCCATATGGAGACCCCGTGCCTCAGCAGCCCTCTTGAGAGTAGACACAGACATGAGAGAACATTCAATCAGACAGATGAACGTACATTGCATGGTTGCTGACAGAAGAGGTGGCGAAAGCACGAGAGGCGTATACTGATATACATACAGGTTGGTGGAGTTCATGACGGCGCCGTCGCCGCAGCAGAGCACGAGGCTGCCCATGGACGTGAGCTGCTTCAGCCCTTCAGTCTGCCGGACAGTTGCAGACAGGATGTCAGAATGGTTGGAGGGAAGTCTAATGGACCCCCTTAACTTGTCTCAAAGTTCACTTTACAACTCTCATCTCTGGTTTGGTTCAAATTTCACCCTAAAACTATGGAATACCCTCTTTAATCGATTTACATATTTGATCGCCTTTTTTTTGCCATGTCAGTGGGTTTTCATGTATGCCGAATTGCCAACTCAGCATCTTCTTGATCAAAATATACCTGAACATGTCTTTGCATACCTACATGCATGTGTGTCGTTCTGTCGGTTCTTCACACTGTAGCTTTGTGCTAGTCTCCTAACTGCTCTCCTTGTAAATGGTTGAGGAGTACTCCTAGTTGAATCATTGAATCACACAATCCTTCTGTACATGAATTTAAAGCACGACGCAGCAGCACGGCGAGTAGCTGCGCAGCCCTAGCCGAAAATAGATTGCAACGGAGAATCCCGAGAAATAACCCAAATGAGATGTTGACTGGGATTATGAGTTGATGTTGACTGGAGAGACATGGCATGGTTGACTAGGCTAAAACCGGGTCAAAACCAGTCAACAGGTGAGACCGTGAGGTCCGTGAGAGGGGATTATTTTAGACGGTTTTTGTGAGTACGCTTCAGAGTTGTAATCTGAACCCCAGGGGCAGTTGCAAATGAATTTCTTAACAGAGATTGAGTATTGGATTGGATTCTGGCAGCCACCGAGTTGACCCTGGAGGAGCTCAACCCATCCGTCGACCTGCTCGTGCGTTCCTCCCTCCCTACATGCCTCGTCTCTCTCTTCTCACATTCACCTATCTCCTACTCGTGGTAGAATGATCTTTGGAATCTCAATCTCGATCCAGAGTAAGACCGCGGAGGCGGTAGGCGATTTCAGGAAGACGCCCATCTACATCGTCGGTCCGTGTGCTGCTCTCCCCAGTTCAGGTTGGGACTGACGGAACACGTTGTTTTAACCGAATGAATCGGCCTCTCGCAGGGACGGACTGCAACGCCAAGCGCAACATTGCCAAGCTCCTGGCCAATTCCATCATAGCGAGGACCTGCTCGAGGACGTCCTCGCCGCCTTCCGGGACTCCGACGAGAAGGGCTACGGTCTCTCTTTCTATGTACACGCCCTCTCTCCCAAATAAGACAAGTCCGTAGTACCCCAAGGAAGGAAGGAAGGATTGGGGATATGGACCTGGGAGGGCGCGAAGGCGACGGCGAGCAGAGCACCGCCTGGCGGAGAAGAACGGCTGCTGCTTGGGGTTCGGGGAGCATGAGACGGAGGTCGATATGAAGGCCGTCGCTGCTCTGTCTCTCTCGCCTCGGGTTATCCGCGCCACCACCACCACGGCCAAGCTCAGGAGGAGGGAGTCAGGGAGAAGAAAGATATCTCGGCCACTGGTATGGAAATGAACGGTGTGCGATCGACTGACTCGTGGGCCCCACGTTCCAGTGACCCGGCCTGGCCGCCGAACCCATCTATAAAACGCCGGCTCAGGTCCAGTTCAGGGTAGGGTTCCTTCTTCTTTCTTTCTCTGTTATAATCCGCCGCCGCCGCCGCCGCCGCCGCCGCCACCGCCACCGAGCAATCTCATCTCTGGTTTTGTCGTCGGCTAATGGCGCTAGCATTGCTCACGCATCCCTATTTCTCGGAAGGGATCTTTCTCTTTTTTTCTTCGTTTGAATCTGATTCTGATTTCCTGTGTTGCTGTTGTTGTTGTTGTTATGAATTTGATGTTGATTGATTGGTTGTGAGGAACGGTGTGATGATTTCTTATAGAGTTGCAGAAGCATCATGTGCATTACATCTCAATTCCACACGAGATTTCTGACCGTTCCTCCTCAGTTACGCAACATCGTTCTCTACTTCTAGCTATCTAGGGTACTTTCCAAGTGTTTATGATTTATTACTTACTTGGATGGTTTTGTCTCTTCGCTTGGTTTGGCTGCTTGCAAGGCCCAGTGACTGACTAGGACTTCAGTCTCATGCATTTTGCGATGAAACACGATGGTCAGCCAGGCAGACTGAAAACCGGGATGTGTATCATATGAAATCGAAACAAAACACATCAAATAACATTCAGAGCGCAATTTTTAAAATCTGATGGAATACAAGTATGACCAATAAATTTACATCAATTGATGCCCGAGTTAACACTGGTGAATCAGTTGTGCAGAACTGCAGATCCATCACAAGTACCTGTAGTACGTCACCCGAGCACCAGGAATCAAAATAAAATGAATCTGTTCCTCTCATTACAGATTGTCCAAGCTTCAGGACTCAGGAGCAGGCAAGATCCAGCAAATTCACAGTTAGACAGACCATCTCTGCGCACCCTCGGGTCTAGGGGTTGCTCTGCAATCCGGTGACGAAATTGGCTCGACTGCACCACCGACAACTAAAACTACGGCCGCCTTGTCTAGAGTGACGTTCTTGAAGACGGCCTTGGCTCGACTTCATGAAAAGAAAAATGAACATGCAATTATCCTAGTCAACCATTGCATCGGCTCCATGTCCTTGCAACCTGTGAATGCCGTGCTACAATGGAAAATGCAGGCATGAAGCAGTGGCCAGTTCTATGGCGACTTCATGAAGCAGTGGCCACTCGTTTTCTGTGTTTAGGAATTCTACTGACAGGCAAGTTGATTGTAGAATTTGTTTTTCAAAGTGGGATCACACAAAAATCTCCTCTGCTCCAGTCTTTTGAATAAAAAAACTGAACCACCAAAGAAAAGAAGTCAGAGTGTCAGACTGGTGCTTTTCCTCCATTTTTCCCCTACGAATCAAAATAGCCTAACCACGTGTCAAATGTGGGCAGTTAACCTGGAAATCAAAATATTAGATGATATAAGCCATACAAAATTATGCAGGCTGACGTAGCTGCCGTCGAGAACCTGCCACATGCAAAAGAAGAAACTTGCCAAGCTTCAAAAGGATCAACCAGGCATCATTTACCATCTCTTTTCACTGGCAATTTTGTTTAAGAAGCTCCGCCTTGGATCTCCTTTAAAAAACACAACCATTGTCTCTTGGACAAGCAAGGGAATACAACAACGCATTACACGAAGCATCACCATATTTCATTATGTTCCTTTTATTTTTCTTTACCTTTGCTGTGCCCACGTGAGCTTTTACTTCTACTTGTACAACCTTACAGTCAAGAGGCAAAAGGGAGCAAAAAATAAGGTTACAAAATGGCGGTCATAATCACTCAGAAAACAGTGCGCTACCTGTTTTAGAGTACACACAGCACACGCAAAAACCTTACATGGTTCGTGAATTAGAAAACACACTCCAAAAGACAAGACTTCTAAAAGACAGTCTCTCACCACCTCTCTATCAACATGACAATCAGCACAGGCCGTCTCTCGTGGCATGAATCGTGTTCAAGGTTTAGGTGGATAAGCTGGGCGTCAATGCTTGTGGCTTCCCTCTGCCCATTGAGAACCCACGGGTGCCATCTGGCATTCGTGGCCCTGGATGCTGTTTGTTAGCTCCTGCCGGTGGCGGTGACTGTGTCTGATGTTGCTCTGTACTGACTGCGTGGCTAGATGGCGGGGTTCCGACAGGATGAGCGCCACCCCGGTTGTTACCTTGATTGTTGCTGTTTTGGTGATGGTGCTGAGGATGGTTGTTGTTGTTGTTGTGGTATTGATTGTTGTTCTGGTTATGGTAGCCACGCCCTCGGCCTCTGCCCCCACGTCCACGGCCTCTACCACGCCCTCGGCCCATATCTCCAGTGCTCTCCTCAGACTACAAAATCAATTGTTTTCCGGTCAATTGGAGAAAAGTTCCTTCAAACAAGCTTGGGAGGTACAAAAACAGACAGTCGATTAAATTTTCACAAACTTTCCATTTCCAGTCACAATTCAAACAAAAATAGGTACCTTGCAGAGCGATGTACTGCTGAAAACTACAGGACAAGTACCAAGCTGAAGTATTCTTGCGTTAACTGGTTGACAGCTAACAACAGTAAAACACAAAAACTGCCCTCAAGTTGGGTCTATATTTCGAAATATGTTGGCAATGATACTTTTCAAAAAAAAATTGTGTTGTGTAGAGAAGTGATCATAGTATTAATGATCTTAATGTCTTGCAAAGAAGAGAGAAACAGTTAGTGCGGGTGCTTACTCATATATGCTAAATACAGACAAGATAATGAGGCTAAACAGGATACAAGATAACTAAAATCTGCATGCACGTCTTAAATACACAAGATTGGAAAAAAAGAGAGATGATCTCATGTTCGGAAGAAACAGAGGGAGGCACTTACAACATGCTCTCCTAGTGCATCTGAAAGTTGAGATGTTTCTTCTGAACGCTTATCATTTGGTTGATCAGAAGTGGAAACATCCTCCTCACCATGTACATCAGTTTCATGCCCAACCTTTTTACCTTTGCCTCCCTTAGCCTATAATGCAAAAAACATTATAATGTTGGAAAATACTTCTTCTTTTGCAACAGGCAAGCAAATGAAAGAAAGGATTGTTGGCATACATTAAACTAGTTCTCCAATAGGCAAACAAATTTGTAAAAGCACTGTTCACATACGTTAATATGCCATCGAATAATATATCAAACATACTATTCTTCCTAATAGATCACAATTGAAATAAAAGGGCCAACATTTGAAGTTTGAACATACTGTAGAGTGAAGGTGTGAGAAACGAAAAGGAGGTGGACCAGTCATGTTGTTACTTATTAACAGTAAAATATGCACCAAAGGGTTCATGATTTTGATTCAAATGCATGTATAAAATTCTTTTGCATAAGTTACAATTTCTGAAAAGCAGTTGCTTTTGTGTTCATGTTAACAAGCTAAATTTATAATGCTGAACGTTAGAGCACATGAAATCTTGCAGAGTAATGGTCATAATTTCATAGGCGGCGCATCGAACAGAGATGGAGAAATGTTGTGGTGATACTTTATACAAACATGAGTGATATCCAGAAAAGGTATTAAAACAGAGTTCAACTTCTAAAGTAGAAGTAGATAAAACTTCATCCATAAAGCAACACCAATCTCGAAAAGAATGTTGAGCCAAAGAGTTGCTAGAATTAACTCTTGAACATATCCAGCACAATTCACTGGTAGCTGGTTGGAACAATCCGTGAATGAACACCCCCTACCACACTTCCATATTTGTTACTTGACATAAGTGATTGTGTCAATTGGCGCTGGATGCCATTATAAAGTAAAGTAATTGGTATTAATTGTTTCAATATGACAGTGTTCATATTGATATGTCATGAGGGTTCAAAATGGATAGCGCCGAGTCACTGACACTGAGGGAGCATGAAAACCAAACAGGATTTCCTTCTAAAGGACTTACAACATTCTTTTCTGAGAGCTAATCTGAAATTATCTTTTCACGGGGATAAGTGTTATTCTCCTATACTATACATATTCAATTATAGCCAATTCACAAACCTCCATATGTTCCAATGGAACAACAGGATGTTATTTTGGGGCCAGCTAGGGTATGATCGAATCTGTCCATAAGGACATTATCACAAGACAAGGATAACAGGATCACTTGTTAAATCATGGTCTCAAGCGAAGTTACCAGAAAAATAGCTCCGTGAATAGCAAAATCAGCCAGAGTATTGTAAACTGAAATTTGTGTAGCGTAGCTTCTAGCCAAGGTTATAAAAAGCTCGCTTAAGCGCACGCTTAAGCTCGCTTAGGCGCTGGGCAGAGCAAAACGCCTAGCGCTCAACTACGCTTAAACGTGCGCATAATTGCGCTTAGCGCTTTAATCCTTCAAAAAAGAGAAAAGCGGAGGTTACCATGCAAGAGTTCAACAACCGAACTCTAAGCCCGCTTCTCCAGTTCCTCTCATCATTAAGCACCACAATCTGTACCAAATGAAGCAACGTCATTGGCAATATGTATATAAGTTATGATGCTATTGAAAAGGGATGCGCAAAGATAAATACCGCTTTCTCAGCAT
Source organism: Puccinellia tenuiflora (assembly GCA_012064385.1). Taxonomy (NCBI): domain Eukaryota; kingdom Viridiplantae; phylum Streptophyta; class Magnoliopsida; order Poales; family Poaceae; genus Puccinellia; species Puccinellia tenuiflora. Next base: position 25,188 of record QRDG01001242.1, read on the forward strand.
CCTCAATATTATCATACTCAACAAAAGCGTGCAGCTGCCATGAGGGAAAAACAATTAGTCTGACATACATCAATCAACAAAAGGTGCACCAATGCATAACAAGGCAATTATGAAAACTGGGGCTATGATATAACAGTTGAACTGCATAAAATATAATCATTCATCTGAATTGAGCTTGCGATATTTTGTCCATCTGTCTAGGCGTCTGAAGCCATGCTCCATAACACAGAAAAATATATTTGGAATTCGTTTCTCCTACAGATCTAGGGTTTCCAGGGACGCAGAGAGAGAGAACCCGTGCACCCTGATGCCCTGGTGGGGAGCCAATGTACAGGTAATAACTCTTCTAAACTGGTACATGGTGTACCTTTTATAGGGATGCATTGGCCTCTAATAAAGTATCTCTATTTTTAACATGCAAAATGCAAATCTTATCCAACTGATCTTAAAACCTCGATTTAACTGGCCTAATTTAGCCAATTAATAGGCCTAGGGCCTGTTTGGTTTATGCCCCCAGCTCACGCTGCCAAAAAATTGGTCATGCCACATGTCCTCACACTTGTTTTGTTTGTTGCCATTATTGGCTGCCTATGGACCACTTGTTGCCTTCGCAGATTCTAACCAAATAGGCCAACCCACGGCAGCAGAATCCTGCGCTGAATAATTGGCTAGCCAATTTTGGTAGGGCTACTGTAGGCATGATCCAAACGTACCCCTAGTGCCCGCCCCTACAAAGCAAGACAGTTTCCCAAGCATGCTGGCTCTGAATGCATGCAAGCATATCAATATGGTTGAGTGGATCAGAAATAGGCATCCATAAGACCATGAGAAATTGAGAACCCAATTGCAAAACGGTTGAGTGGATCAGAAAACGGCAATGAGGCTGTCCAAGGATGAATGGTTGAGTGGATCAGAAATAGGCATCCATAAGACCATGAGAACCCAATTGCTATTAAGAATATAACATAATATTTGAGTGCTAATGAATAATAATTACCTTGTTGGCAAAAAGCATATCTAGTTTAGCAGATCGATTAGTAACTGGACCAGTGCCATTTGGGGTCTGAGGATAGCATGTTCGGATTGTCCTTACACTGCAGCATGGCAATACAAGAATGAACATGGAAATATGAGGCAGTTTTCTCACGACTGAAACTGAATAGCTGCACTTTATATTGACCTACATGAACCATTACCTGCCAACAGATGAGAAGATCTTCATAAGGTTCTGGTAACAATGATCATCTGGAAGATTTTCTGCAACAACAATTCGGGCCTACAACACACGCGAAGTTTTCCTTATTATAGTCTAGCTAGCATATACTTTATCAATAAAAAGAGGACAGGAAAACTCAATCATATGGATGTCGCGTGCAATGTATAAATGGCTCATAATTACCTGGAGTTCTTCTAAATCTGATTCTGTAAATGGTTGTGCACGCTTTACTCTGTTTCCATCTTCACTAACGACCTGCACAAACAACCAAACAATTATATATGTTTTTCCTAGATAATGGAAGCTTTGTTACCCCCGGCTTCTTCACCAATTAATAATGCATACAGCCAATTTATTACAAATCCGATGAAATTATATATCTGTAGCCGAGGTCATAAGCACGTGCATTTACAGGGAAAAGACAAGAAATCAGAGGTAGAGATGCTGCCACTAATCTTATTCATATGACCTATGAAAGATAGTACCCTGTTAATGAATAAAACAGCTTCAAAACAAAACAAAAGGTACATTTTGAGATCTGGCTGCAATGTAAAACAGAATTATCATAGAACTTACCAGCTTTGATGAAGTCCGAAGAGCTGAAACAAGCATTGAATTACTTTGTAACAAAGCCTTAATTTTCTTAAAGGAAGCAACAACTGACATTGGTACTGCATTAAGTGAGAACACAGATCAGTTTGCCACATATAACTTGATAGCTGGTACCAAATCAAATCATATTTTTTTATCCAAGTACTTAAGGAAGTCATTTTTCTTCATAGTAGGCACAAACTGATTTCATGTTATCAACAATGTAAAAAAAAAAACTAGCATGTGGAGGTCACGGTTTGAGAGAAGTCAGCAGTATGTATAGAGAAATTATTTTCTGATAAATATGGCAACCATTGTCATATTAAAAATGCATCAGCAAACAACAAACTAAACATCAAAGATGTGTGAAAAGTGAAAAATAATCAATTGCACATGCATGATAAGATATTAAAAAAAAGTTTATCTCTATTCGTCAATTGATGTTGGATTAACTATAGAATCCAACTCATTGACCAAGCCTTAATGAATTAAGGTAAACATAATTCCTGATTAGATTAAAGACATGTGCAAAACAAACTGTATATAGAACATGAGAAACGTAAGATATTGTAACAACTCATATATGACATCTTTAAAAAAAGATAAATAAGGAAGCTATATTGTATAAATATATGATATCTTAGTTTCAAAGAAAAAACGTGTATACTGTCTAGGGAAGTACCGGAAAAGGAGCATGCATAAAATATCCAGTTATTGACTTTGGAAGCCTATTTTGATTCTCGCTGTCAGCTTAAAGCTTTAAAGTGGCAAGACGTTAAACATGATTTTTTTTTTCCGACTGATGAAACAGAAAGCTAAAATGGTGACATCTTTCTTTCAGAAAAATCATACAGTCAATACCAGGTATCAGTATGATAGATTTGCATTACAAATCTCGCAAAATGACTTCAGATGCAGCACACAACTCACCGTATCCATCAGGATCCTTCGTAATAAACCTCATCAAATGTTCTGTAGTGGCCAGATTTATATCACTAAAGTAATACTCCACCTACAAGGTTTAAATTTATGAAATAAGATTCTCAGTAAAACAAAACACCACACGACGGAAATGCCAAAGATATACTTAACAAACTACAGAAGAGTAGTAATTGTTTTTTAGATTAGAACAGTAGTAACTTAACTGAACTACAGTTTCAAATCAAGACGCTAGTGATAATATGGAGCTGTTTAATTGACATGATTGCCCCTGTGAAACTCCACTTAGTTGTGTAGAGACCTTAACTATGCAAACGTGTATGTCGTGTACTAAGCAAGCTCCAACACAAATTTTGGTACCAGTAAGAGCAGAGGGCTTGATTTGAAAATATACATCTGATTCGATGCAGGCCCATCCAAAAGTAGCCGAAAGAGCACGGAACTGCTCCGTGATCTACTGAAGACAAACGTCTATCGGTATCTCACTATGCAGTTACTACTAGAAACGTAGCCATTGATTTTTCTTCCTGATCTAACTGTAAATCGAGCAATACAACAAACGACCAAGAGGGTCATCAAACCTGCTTCGTGATCTTGTGCAGCGCGTCGTCGGAAGCGAGTTCCCTCCCCTGCTGCTGCGGCGCCTGGACCTGCGTCACCACCGGCTGCTCGGGCCCCAGCTCAAGCTCAGCAGGCACGGCCCCGAACCCCGCTCCACCACCACCGCCAGCACCGACCGCCGCGTAGTACTCGAACGGCGGCGGGGGCAGGGGCGGGGGCGGGCCCGCGACGAAGAAGGACGCGGGGGGCGGCGGGGGCGGGCCGGCGAAGACGCGGATCACGGCGGGCTGGGGCTGCTGCACCGGCGCGGGCGGGCGCGGCACGAACTCGGGCGCCTGCGCGTTGAGCCGGCTGGCGGAGCTGCTCCGGGAGAGTCCCCCCGGGGAAGCAGCTCCTCCCCCGCCGCCGGATCCTGCTGCGACATCGGAGCTAGCTAGGGTTTCGGCGCCAGTAGCAGCAGCAACAAGCAGCTTAAGCTGCCAGCCGAGGGTAGCAGAGTGGTGGTGGTGGTTAGTACCGGCGGGGTGGTGAGCTGATTAGGGTTGGGGCGAGGGCGCGGCGGAGAAGTGGAGATTTCTCGAAGGTCGGGGGCGCCGGCGAGGTCGGATATTTATTTCGGGCGCGACAGTCGCAGGCTTCCACGGGGGATCCGGCGCCGCGGCTCCGATCGGAGGGGAGGGGGGAGGGGGTGACTGGTCCTGGGATGCGTGGACCCGGTCTATGGTCTGGTGAATGGTCGGGCGCCGGCTGTACGGTTCGGCTCGGATGTGGCGCTGGTGTGGCTCCGGGTGCATGGACCGGGCGTAGCGAGAGGGAGATTGACTGGGGAGTGGGGCCGGGAGGTCGCGGCGGGGTTGCGTCGAGGGAGGCGGGCCCGCACTGGTGGGGTGTCGTGTCTGTCCTCCGTAGGATTCCTCGTGCGCAGAGCAAAATTGGTAGCCTACCTAGGCGCGTGCTGTACGTGTTGCAGACGAAAACGGCTTTCTATTTGCAGCTGGGCAACGACTGTGACGACGACGCACTGGCAGTGGTAGTGGATCGCCGATGGGCGTGTCCTGTTTCTCTCTTCCCTCATTTGGTTGCTTTCGTGGGGTGGAGAATTGGTGTTTGAAAAAAATCAAAAGAATGTTTTACTACGATTTTAAAAAAGAAAAAAATAGCGGATGTAGGCAATGATGTATTCTGTTAAAATGAAAAAAATAAACTTGAAATAATTTTTATTCTAAGCTACACAAAAATTGATAAAAAGTGTGGATCTGAGTATGCGTATTTTCAAATCTCTAAATTTTATCAGATTTTTATCGTTTTATGTAGCTCAGAATACAAAGTATTTGAAAAAAAAATACATGTTTATGGTATACACCATTGGTTACATCCGGGATTTTTAATTTATTTTAGAACCTCGTAAACATTTATTTCGATTTTTTTGAATACCAGGATTGGCTTTCGTGGCCATACCGTCACTTCCCCTCCCACGCTCCATGTCGACTGTCTTTGCCGACGATAGTGTATCCGGTACTCAGAGTCTTAAAATACTTCCAGTGTATCCAATTGTTTTGGACTATCTACGAGTTACGAGTTTTCTTAAGAAGAATCACATCTATCATCTAACAATTTTCAATCCAAAATATAATACATAGCTTGAGAAAAAAATAAAAGATAAATCCAATGTTGATTGTGAAGTAGGTCAAATTCAACCAATTTGCTTCTACGTCAGCTCAACCCTGGCCCCGACTTCATTGTGGCAGCTCCTCGTCCGATGTCCCAGCTTGCAAGGTCGCGAGAGGAGGGCTATTCGAGGTGTCAGGGGAGGAGAGACTTGCAGCGGAGGAGGCTATGTGAGGGGAGGATCTTTTTTTACACTTTGGCTATTGGGGCGCTAATGAGGAAGAAGACGAAGAATTTGACGCCTAGCCTCTGCCTATAACAATTAGGGCCCGCCTGTTGGATGGCTTGTCCGAGTGTTGTCCGACATCCCGAGCAGGACATTTTTTGGTCCAGAACCCCATTAAACCTTTATGCTTAGGATCCCTAAAAAAACCTTTATGCTTTAGGCCTTGTTTGGCACAAGAGGTTTAGTGGGGATAATCCCCTAGAGTTTTGGGTGAAACCCCTACCTTCACCCAATCCCCACAAAACCCCAATTCCAATCCACTAGGTAGGGGTAGAGTATTGGGGACTGAGAAAAATATACTAAGATTTAGAAAAAAGTGGGGATAATCCCCTAGAGTATCGGATGAAACCCCTACCTCCACCCAATCCCCACAAAACCCCAATTCCAATCCACTAGGTAGGGGTAAAGTATTGGGGACTAAGAAAAATACACTAAGATTTGGCAAAAAGTGGGGATAAGTGGGGATTAAATTCGTCCAATACTCTAATACCAAACATGTTTTTAGGTTTAAGTGGGGATTAAGGGTTTGGTGGGGATTATCCCCACTAATCCCCATAAAAACTCTAGTGCTAAACAAGGCCTTAGAGCATCTCCAAGAGCTTACCCATAATTTGGGTAGGCAAATTGGATATGGGTATATGAGAGAGAAGGTATGGGTAAGCAAATTTATTTTGGCTTTTCAAGCTTACCCAAATCTGGATACCCATATTTGCATCTCACACGTGGGACCCACATGTCAGTGGGTTAATCCATTGTTTCCCCTTTTCTCCTCTCTTCCTTCTTCCTCCTCTCGTCCCACCCCCACACCTCCCTCTCGACGCCTCCATCCCCGCTTCCCTGCCCCCACCTTCCTCTGCCGAATCCTCGCGGCGGCCATGGATGGGGACACGGGGCGACGGCGGGCTCACCGAGGATGAGGCAGGGTGGCGGCGAGGTCAGCGGAGGCGGGGGCAACGGGGTGGCCGAGCAAAGTCGGGCACCGGCGGGCCTCGTCTAGATCGGGCGCGGCGGCCCGTCCGCGACCGAATCGACGCCGGCGGTTTGCTGTGAGGCCCGACGGTGGTGAAGGACGAGCTCGGAGGTGGCGAATAGGGCCCCGGCGATGGAGGAATTTCCTCGACCGCGCTGCGTCGGGTGCGGTCGTTTCGGCTCGATACCGACCGAGAGGGACAGCGGGCGGTCCAGGAAGAGGGCGGTGGGAGTGGCAAGGGTGGTGGACAGCCTCGGGGCAGCGCGCCAGAACTCGCTGGTGACTGGAGGTGGCGGGGATGGCGACCACACGCGGGAGGCCGCGCGGACGGTGGCGGTTGGGTCGTTCCCAGGCAATTTTGCTGACATGGCAGGTGACCCAAAAAATTTGGGTCTTTGGCTTGGAATACCCATATATGACAATTATTGGCTAAATTATGGGTAATGACCCAAAAAAATGGTTGGGGACCACTTATGGGTAAGCTCTTGGAGCAAGTTTTTGGCTCCAAATACCCAAAAAAGCAGTTTTTGGGTATTGAGAGCAAATATGGGTAAGCACTTGGAGATGCTTTTAGGGATGTGAGTGAAGATGCTATCAGAGAAACAACTCAGGACACCACCTCAATGTGGGCATAACTGGTTTGAAGCTTGGTAAGCTTTGCATCCCAAATTGAGAAGTAGCCTACGGTTTGATAGCACTTTTTGTTTGACCAGATGTGTTCACAAGTCAACTCTTGCAACCCGACCACGAACATGGAAACAAGAACAAGGTCGGGGGAGCCCAAAATTCAGCTCCCGCTAAGCAAAATGTCTCAACTACCCAAATTGATTTACGACAGTTTCGCTATAAGCAACGGGAAGAGTGACCGCTGAAAGAACATCTCTTAGTTTTGGTGATATAATGACAACACATTTTGTGGGCTAATCATGTTTGATAAAGTATCTTGACAGGTTTCTTAGATGTTTAGGCCCAGAAGGTGAAAAGATCGAAGACAAGTTTGAAGATGGAGAAGAGAATCGCTTTGGAAGTGGTTTTCTGCATGTGGAGGACCGGAAGTTCCGGCCCTTTGGGCAGAAATTCTGGTTGGCGGAAATTCGGCTAAGTCATTTCTGGGATTCCTCTCTCGAGGGGTCCCGGAACTTCTCCCCGGAGGTTCCCCCGGAAATTTCCGGTGGTCCGGAAGTTCCGGCCTCCTGGCCGGAAGTTCCGGCCCTGGAAATTTTCCGGTGAAATTTTGGCTAAGTAATTTTGGGTTTTCCTCTCGGGAGGGGTCCCGGAGGTTTTGGGCGGAAGTTCTCCCCGGAGATTTCCGGCCCACCGGAAATTCCGGTGTCCTGACCGGAAGTTCCGGCCCCAGGCCGGAATTTCCGGTTCATAATACCGGAATTTCCGGCCCCTCGCTTTTCCAACGGCCAGATTTCCTGGAGGGGTATAAATACCCCTCCACCTACCTTGGCTCACTCAGCTCTTGCAACTCTCTCTCCTCCATTAAAAGCAAAAGCTCAAATCGAAGAGATCTCCCAATTCCTCCATCCAAACTCATTGATTCTTGGAGGATTGAAGGAGAAGGCCCCGATCTACATCTTCACCAAGACGTTCTTCATTTCCCCCTCATTCACTTGAGGGATTTCATTTTTAGGGTTAGCATTGTGTACCCTAGAATCTCTTGCTTACTACTTGTTGTAATTGTGACAGATGTGTTGATTTGGGAGCCCCCAATTGAGTTGTGGGTGTGTGTCCCAAAAACGTTGTAAAGGCTCTGGATTCCACCTCGAAGGATTCTGGATAGTGGAAGGTGAACCAAACCCTTGGGTGCGGTTCATCGAAGAATAGGGTGAGGCCTTTGTGGCATCTTGAGTAGGCCTCTTGTGGCGAGCTCACACCCCTCCAACGAGACGTACTCCCTTAACAAGGAGGAACTCGGGAATTGTTGTGGATATGGGACACGGGTACCCGTAAGGAGTACTAACGAGACCCATCAGGAGGAAGCTGAAAGTTCATGGTTGCTCCCATGCATGGTTTTGGTAATTAATGACAATCTCTATGGACTAATGTTTGCATTGAGCTATATTCATAGGTGTGTCCATTAGCTTGCTTGTCTCCATTTGTTGGAGTCAAGGTCTTGCTTGTTCTCCATGTGTTGGAGTCGATGTTAAGGGAAGAAGATCTTTTGTTGATAAAGGCCAAGTGAAGATATGCCGAAGAGGTGCTTCTCCCATCTTGGTGTATGGGGGAGCCATGTGAATCTTCATCAAGCAAAGCGCAATCAAGAAAGGTGGTGCGTCTTGAGGAGATGAAGATCGTCTTCTTCGACCTCAAGTGGATTTATGCGCAAGGCAAAGGTATGATCTTGATAGGGTTTCTATTTTACCGGTCTCATGATGTTAGTGAGAGACCGGATTATAGGATAGTTAACCGTACTATCAAGAGGGGCTCTCGACCGAATATCTTGATCATATCGTAGTAGAGAGCACAAACCTTTGCATCTTTGCAATCATCTTTCTTGGTTGTTATTTGGCTTTTATCCATGTGAGAATTTAGAGCTTGTGTTCATCTCCATACCAAGCTCTAGTTCATCAAAAACGGATTTCATGAATATCTTCTTGCGTTTTTGATATTGGAGGTTTTTCCGGTTTGTCTCTTATAAGAGAGGTCAAACTCTCTCCTTATGATTTCCTCCTCACATGATGGACTATGATGTGTATATGCATGATCTTGTAGGGCTTGTGATTATCTTTGAAACAAGCCCAATATCATAGAAAACGGAGTCTTGATGAAAAACTTGTTGGTTTTTGATATTGGAGAATTTACCGGTTATTCCTTTTAAGAGAAAGTTTACCTTTCTACATTTTGTTTTATTCTCCTTTGTAGGACTATGATGTTTCTCTGCATGATCTTGTAGAGCTCTTCGTTGCGGTTCCAACGAGCCCAAGATCATCGAAATCTGAGTCCGGGTGAAAAAGTTATTGCAGTTTTCGTTTTGCTGTTTTTGCAGGTTTTCTGTAGGCCGGAGTCTCCGGCCCTAGACCGGAGTCTCCGGTCTGAAACTTTGGATTTTCGTCGAACGGGTGGCGCGGCTCTGTTGCCCTGCCGGAGACACCCCGGAATGACCCCGGAGTCTCCGGTTTGGGCCGGAGTCTCCGGCCTGGGCAGACCGGAGTCTCCGGGGTAAGTTTCCTGCAACGGCTCTTTTTTGTAGAGACCTATAAAAGGCCCCCTTCTTCCCCAAAGTGACCAAGGGTTCTTCCAGCACGTTTTCCCCTCTCTCTCACACCATTGTTGACCTTGGAAAACCTTGCCCCCTCTCAATCCCTCCCATGATTCTTGCATATCTTTGAGGGAAAAGTGAGAGGAGATCTAGATCTACATTTCCACCAAACAAAATCTCCTCTAAGTGAGGGAATCTCGTTGGATCTAGATTTTGGAGTTCTTAGTGTTTCTCCTTTGTTCTTCCTCCTAAATCCCTCCATAGCATTAGTTGCTTTGGTTGGATTTTGGGGAGAAGGATTTGACCACTTGGTGTGTTCTTGCCTTTTGCATTAGGTGCATTGGGTTGTGCTCCCCACGGTGATTCGTGGGATTGAAGGTTGGGAGCTTGTTACTCTTGGGTCATTGGACCCTAGACGGTGTTGTTGTGATTCTTGGGAGCCTCCAATTCGGTTGTGGATGCGTGCCCCAAGCTTAGTGGTGTAAAGGCTCCGGATTCCGCCTCGAAGGATTCCGATAGTGGAAGGTGAACCAAACCTTTGGGTGCGGTTCATCGAGAATAGGGTGAGGCCTTTGTGGCATCTTGAGTAGGCCTCTTGTGGCGAGCTCACACCCCTCCAACGAGACATACTCCCTTAATAAGGAGGAACTCGGGAATAAATCCTCGTCTCCGCGTGCCTCGGTTATTTCTATACCCGAGCTTTTACTTATGCACTTTACATTGTGATAGCCTTCGTGCTTGAAGTTTATATCTTGCTATCACCTTGTTGCTTGCCTTACTTAGCATAAGTTGTTGGTGCACATTAGGTAAACCTAGTATATTAGGTTGTTGGCTTGTTAATTTAAACACATAGTTTTATTCGCAATTATCAAGCCCCTAATAGAAAAAGTTTTAATCGCCTATTCACCCCCCCCTCTAGGCGACATCTCGGGACATAGCTTTGTTCTTTCAATTGGTATCAGAGCCTCGTCTCTCTTGTTTGGCTTTACCGCCTAGAGAGTAAAGATGTCGTCTAGGGATTTAGTGCACAATTCCTTGTTTAGATTTAATGGCACAAATTTTAATGTTTGGAAAACTCATATGCTTAATCACTTACGGGTCTTGGACCCCAATATTGAGCGTATCCTAGATATAGGTTTTTCTACTCCAAAGGATTACGAAAGTACGACTTTAGAGGATGAGAAAAACTTATATCTAGATGCTCTAGCTTCTAATGAGTTTTGCAAATTTGTGAGTATTGTAGTTTTCGAGTCAATCATGCCTCTCCGGGATGTTCATGAGCTTTGGACCAAGCTTCAAGAAAAATATGGAGTGTCCAACTCTATTGAGGATGATTGCTCTCCCTCCACCTCCGGCCGTGACGAGCTCTCGTCTTCATCTACTTCACCAAAATGTGGTAAGCCACAAACTAATGTGATGGTGAGTAGTGATAGGTCTTGCAATATTGATAGTGATCTCATTTTTGATGATCTTTTATCTCTATCTTGTTGTAATGCCTCATCTTTGGACTTAAACTCTTCTAGCACTCTAAATGTCATACATGCTAGTGTTGATAGTCCTTGCATATCATCCAAAATTTGCTTAGATAAATCTAATAATGATATGCTTGCTTTATCTTGTTGCCATGATAAAAATGATTGTGTTCCCTCTAACTCTTGCATGAATAATAATGTAGAGGAAACTCAATTAACTATGCAACAAGATGTGAACTTGAGTAGTTCAAAAATTAATTGCTCATCTTCATCCATCTCTTATTGCCTTATGGCTAAATCTTCTTCTAGTAATGACAATGGTAATGATCATGATGATGATAATGAGAATAATGATGAAGAAGATGATATGGAAAAAGTTAATGCCTTTCTTCAAAATAAAGGTCTAATGAATCTTAAAGCCCTTCCTAGCAATAAAAGTGCCCAAGCTAACCTCTTTGAAATCATGAGCACTCTTATTGAGCGTGGGGAAACTATTGAGGCCTTGGAAGCAAGCCTTGAAGAAAAGGGTAAGATCGAAAGAGATGATGCTATGGAGAAAGCATCGTTAGAAGATGCTCTTGAGGAAGAGCATGAGACTCGTGCTTCTCTTGAAGAGAAACTAGATTCTATCGAGGAGTCTCATAATGAAATAATTGCTAAAATCATTAAAGAACGTGACCATGCCATTGCTAAATATAAGGTCACGAAAAATGAAAATGCTAGATTAAATGAAGAGCTTGCTAAGATTTCTTCTTCCATCCTAATGTCAATGATGCTTGTGCTACTAACTCAATTTCTTGTGAAGCATCTATGTCGAAGGAGAATGTTGAGCTAAGGGCTCAACTTGAGTTGCTAACTAGCAAGTATGAGAAGTTGGAAGCAAATCATGAAAAGCTATCTAGCTCTAATGATGAACTTCTAGCATCCTATACTTGTCTTAAGTTAGCTCATGAGGCTATCACTACCAAGGTAACATCTTGTGAGCCTCATGTGGATAATAGCACAACAATAACTAAAAATGCTATATTGCCATGTGCTAGTCCTAGTAGTTCATCCACTAAAAATGTTGGTACATCATGTGATGAATTACTTGCTTTGCCTTGTTGCTCTAACAATGATGCATCTACCTCCTCTAGTTCTTGTGTTATCACTAACCATGTAGAGAAAAGAGGAGAGCTCAAGGCCCAAGCCACTTCTATGAAGAAAGGCTTGGAAAAGCGTCATGAAGGGAAGCGTGCACTTGACAACATGTTGAGTGTGCAACAATCCCCCAATGACAAGAGTGGACTTGGATTCAACTCCAACAACAAGAACAAGTCCAAGGTTGAGAAGAAGAAGAAGGGCCAAGTTCAAATCAAGAATCCGGCCAAGATCACTTGCTTCAAGTGCAAGCTAGAAGGGCACCATGTTCGGGATTGCCCAATGAAGAAGAAGAAGCCTCTTAGTGAGAAGCAACTAGGGAAGCGGCCTCTTGTTCAATCTCGTGCTCAACCACGAGTTGAACAAAGGGCCACCTCCTAAGAAGACTCAAGTATTGCTCCTCAAGTTGAGGAGCCTATTAAGAAGAAGAAGAGTCGGTGTTGCTACCTTTGCCGTGGCAAAGGTCATTTTGCTTCTTCATGCACTATCGGTACCTCTTCCTCTCCTATCATAATTGATGATGCATATTCACTTAGGAAGGATAGAATTGGCAATGTGTTTGCCAAGTATGTGGGAGCTCAAAGTGGTGGCATGAAAAGCACCATTTGGATTCCCAAGCCTATTGTGACTAACCTCTTAGGACCCAACTTGCTTGGGGACCAACAAGCTTCAACTTGATCAATAGGTGTTTGTGGAGGACATTGGAGACTTGGCTATTTTTTTTGAAGAATTAAGGGATCTTCATGGTTTTATTTCATCAAGCCAAGTCAATTGGATTATCACTTACCTATCTCTTATCCAATGCTCCCTCCTTGCGATAACTTGTATTTAATTCATATATTCATTGAAAGTTGCTTGCTCCCTTGCATGTGTTAGTTTTATTCCTAGCATGTGCTTGTATGTGATATGCTTCTTTCCTACTTGTCTTGTTAGTCAAGGTTGTGTATGATAGTTGTATATCATGTATGTGTAATTTGTGTGTTGAGCTTCATTGAATCTTGTGTTGATTTCAATTGGCTTTTTGAGATATTAATGGACTATCCCATTTTGGGGGAGTGATGTGCTTTGTGCACTTCACAAACCTAAAAATGTGTGTACATGAGGCACACCACCTAGTATTGATATTTCAATATTATCTAGCTACTATGTGGTATGTCATATTCATGAGAAATTCAAATTCTATAATGTCCATTAATTTCTCTAGTTGGTTTTATTTGCCTCTTGTTTAAAAATAAAATGAATCATCACATTATGGGGGAGTAATAAGCTATGTGCATATTACAATCCCATAAAAATGTGAACATTTGAGGTTTGCCACTTAGATTTGATATTGTAAATTATCTTTTTTCCTATGTGGCATGTGTGCTCAAACAAGTTCCAATTTTCCTTTGTGGTTACCTTTTGGTTCTTGTTTGTGTGAGTTTGCTTGGTGTGGTTTTTCTCTAATATCCATTTCCATATATTATGTGAGAAACCATTTGTTTCATTTTATTCTAACTATGGCTTTGCCGGTTAGTTCGAATAATTGAAACTACCAACAAACCTTATTCAATTTGGCACTTTAATTCTTGTCTCTTGCCATTTGCTTATTTTTTTATGAAGTTGGTCTTGATCATCATTCCTATTTACCACCGAGAAATATCTCTATATACTCCTTGTCCATGACAAGTGATACTAGTAATTGTGGTGGATTTTGTAGACCATCTTCGCATTGGCTCTTGCGTTGATTTGCTTTATCTATTGCCTTCCTTGCCTTTTGAATGGATCCTATTCTTCAATTGGTAGTGTTTAGTGTTGTAAATAAAATATGGAGAGTAATGATCCCTTGTGCATGCATTTTGTATTCAAATGCAAATATTAAAGATAATGCATGAATATTGGGGGAGCATTCCTTTTTATTTAGAACACTAACCTATCTATCAACTTTTTATTCTTTCAATTGGCATTTGATTCTTTATCTTGTTTTGGTACCTTCAATTGGTATTAATTGGAATTTAATATCTCCTCCATAGATATTTGTTCCAATTAATATTTATTGTGGGAGTCTTGATACCTTTTGCCTTATTTTACTTTACTTGATTTCGGTCAAGTATCATCCTCTTCTTGGTATCTTTTCTCCTAGTTGATATTTTTGTTTTAATTGGTATCTTATTTTCAATTGGTGTCTTATCGATCATTTGTTGTGTTGATTTGACTCCTTTTGATATCACACTTCATGTGTTGATGTGTTTTGGATCAATCATTTGTTGATTTGATTTTTCCTCAATCATGTGTTGATTTGGATTTTGATATAATTTGGACAACCTTTTGTGTCACACCTTGGTGTGCTCTCTTCTTGGTTTACTTGGTGTTTTTGTCCAAATTGTATCTCTTTTGGTTCTAGAAAGCCTTTGCATGCTCGGTTACTAATTTATATTACTTTAGCATGCTTATCTTTCTTGATCCAATATATAGGGGATACTCCACCGAATCCTAAATCGGCTAAGATGTGCATGAAATTCAATTTCATATCTATATGCACATATTTATGTGGAGTGTTTCCTATATATTGTAGTTGATCTAACTACTATGGGACCCAATGAGTTTGGGAACCATTTTGTACTCTAATTGTGTTTTAGGTACAATGGAGATGCATTGGATGCTTGCCTCATTCATAAGGAAGGTGTTCTCACCGTGTGATTGTCGGAGTCAAGCTTTGATGACAAACCAACTCTCATCATCTTCATCGTCAATGCATCTCGGTAACAAGTATCCATCTCATGCATACCTTTCTAGTTTTCAACCTTGTGTAGGTTGCCTCTTGGCATGAATCTCTTATATGCAATTGTTGTGGTTTTGGCCTTTTCCTTCACTTAATATATCTTTGTGATATGTGTGATGAATTTGCAAAAACCTTTTCTTCAATTGATATTATTTCCTTGTGATACTTGTTGCCTACTCAAAGCATCTTCACTATCTCTTGTTCCCTTAGTGATATGTGTGATGCATTTGATATATTTGAAGTTCATTCATATACAATGAGATAAATTTGAGCTATGTGTTACGCTTTTATGCAACAATCTCGTTTGTATATTTATGACTTCCTTTTGGATACCTTGTTCTCCTTTTCCCGAACCATTTCGTATGTATGTGTTTCTTTGCGGATGTATATCTTCAATGGTTTGTCTAATTAGAAACCTATACATATGAGAGAGGTCACCTTTTAGTTGGTATCCTATTTCTTTTTGAGCCACCTTGTGTTTTATCTATAATTCTTTGGTGGCTCCAAATTTGTCTCATGAGTGCTTGTCTCTTTGTTTATTGGTATTTTTACACACTCATGTATTTGTTGAAGATCTTTCACTTCATGCCTACCATGGTGAGCATGTTGATTTTTCATTGGCTAAATGCTCTCACTAGCTTTGGGCATTTTCAATTGGTTTTAGTTTCCAATTGGTATCCCTAAGCTTGTGAACATATTTCTTTAAAAGATCTTTTTGTCTCGGTTGGGCCTATCTTATGATGAATTTTTGAAAATTGGTATCTTCTTATGGCTCAACCACATCTTTGGTGCAAGTGCTATGATTTGCTTTTGCATTATGCACTCTTGCACTTGTTGAGTGTTCTCGATGATTTTGGGGTAGTGAGGATGCCATATTTGTGCACTCCTCAATAGTGCATGAACATTGGGGAGCTTCTCCATTTTCATTTAGAACTCTCACTTTGGATCTTCTTGATTGCTTTTCTCCTTTGTGGAGATGTTTAAAATGAGTTCATCTTTTTGCAATCTTTGGATCCTCAATATAGTTTGATTTCCTCTCATTATTCGTCAATGAATAAGTGCATTTGATTTCACTCATATTTTGAGAAATGCACACCTTTATGAAGGAACTCATATTATATTGGCTCTCTAAATTTTCTTCCCATTTCGGCAATCGATGCCAATGGGGGAGAAGTTTAGAGGGTTTAAGGGAATTTGGGTTTTATGCTTTTGTTGCATTTGCCTTTAATGCGCTTTGCATCCTTGCTTGTTTGTCGTGCAAGGTTGCTTTATTCTTATAACCTATAAACCCTCTTAAACGGGATTGTCATCAATTACCAAAATGGGGGAGATTGAAAGTGCATGGTTGCTCCCATGCATGGTTTTGGTAATTAATGACAATCTCTATGGACTAATGTTTGCATTGAGCTATATTCATAGGTGTGTCCATTAGCTTGCTTGTCTCCATTTGTTGGAGTCAAGGTCTTGCTTGTTCTCCATGTGTTGGAGTCGATGTTAAGGGAAGAAGATCTTTTGTTGATAAAGGCCAAGTGAAGATATGCCGAAGAGGTGCTTCTCCCATCTTGGTGTATGGGGGAGCCATGTGAATCTTCATCAAGCAAAGCGCAATCAAGAAAGGTGGTGCGTCTTGAGGAGATGAAGATCGTCTTCTTCGACCTCAAGTGGATTTATGCGCAAGGCAAAGGTATGATCTTGATAGGGTTTCTATTTTACCGGTCTCATGATGTTAGTGAGAGACCGGATTATAGGATAGTTAACCGTACTATCAAGAGGGGCTCTCGACCGAATATCTTGATCGTATCGTAGTAGAGAGCACAAACCTTTGCATCTTTGCAATCATCTTTCTTGGTTGTTATTTGGCTTTTATCCATGTGAGAATTTAGAGCTTGTGTTCATCTCCATACCAAGCTTTAGTTCATCAAAAACAGATTTCATGAATATCTTCTTGCGTTTTTTATATTGGAGGTTTTTCCGGTTTGTCTCTTCTAAGAGAGGTCAAACTCTCTCCTTATGATTTCCTCCTCACATGATGGACTATGATGTGTATATGCATGATCTTGTAGGGCTTGTGATTATCTTTGAAACAAGCCCAATATCATAGAAAACGGAGTCTTGATGAAAAACTTGTTGGTTTTTTATATTGGAGAATTTACCGGTTATTCCTTTTTAGAGAAGGTTTACCTTTCTACATTTTTTTATTCTCCTTTGAAGGACTATGATGTTTCTCTGCATGATCTTGTAGAGCTCTTCGTTGCGGTTCCAACGAGCCCAAGATCATCGAAATCGGAGTCCGGGTGAAAAAGTTATTGCAGTTTTTGTTTTGCTGTTTTTGCAGGCTGTAGGCCGGAGTCTCCGGCCCTAGACCGGAGTCTCCGGTCTGAAACTTTGGATTTTCGTCGAACGGGTGGCGCGGCTCTGTTGCCCTGCCGGAGACACCCCGGAATGACCCCGGAGTCTCCGGTTTGGGCCGGAGTCTCCGGCCTGGGCAGACCGGAGTCTCCGGGGTAAGTTTCCTGCAACGACTCTTTTTTGTAGAGACCTATAAAAGGCCCCCTTCTTCCCCAAAGTGACCAAGGGTTCTTCCAGCACATTTTCCCCTCTCTCTCACACCATTGTTGACCTTGGAAAACCTTGCCCCCTCTCAATCCCTCCCATGATTCTTGCATATCTTTAAGGGAAAAGTGAGAGGAGATCTAGATCTACATTTCCACCAAACAAAATCTCCTCTAAGTGAGGGGAACTCGTTGGATCTAGATTTTGGAGTTCTTAGTGTTTCTCCTTTGTTCTTCCTCCTAAATCCCTCCATAGCATTAGTTGCTTTGGTTGGATTTTGGGAGAAGGATTTGACCACTTGGTGTGTTCTTGCCTTTTGCATTAGGTGCATTGGGTTGTGCTCCCCACGGTGATTCGTGGGATTGAAGGTTGGGAGCTTGTTACTCTTGGGTCATTGGACCCTAGACGGTGTTGTTGTGATTCTTGGGAGCCTCCAATTCGGTTGTGGATGCATGCCCCAAGCTTAGTGGTGTAAAGGCTCCGGATTCCGCCTCGAAGGATTCCGATAGTGAAAGGTGAACCAAACCTTTGGGTGCGGTTCATCAGAGCATAGGGTGAGGCCTTTGTGGCATCTTGAGTAGGCCTCTTGTGGCGAGCTCACACCCCTCCATCGAGACGTACTCCCTTAACAAGGAGGAACTCGGGAATAAATCCTCGTCTCCGCGTGCCTCGGTTATTTCTATACCCAAGCTTTTACTTATGCACTTTACTTTGTGATAGCCTTCGTGCTTGAAGTTCATATCTTGCTATCACCTTGTTGCTTGCCTTACTTAGCATAAGTTGTTGGTGCACATTAGGTAAACCTAGTATTTTAGGTTGTTGGCTTGTTAATTTAAACACATAGTTTTATTCCGCAATTATCAAGCCCCTAATTAGAAAAGTGTTAATCGCCTATTCACCCCCCCCCCCTCTAGGCAACATCCGGGACATAGCTTGTTCTTTCAGAAACTCCACACAGTTTCAAGCTTGTAACTATATTTCTTTACTAATCAATTTCCACTCAAATAACCAGCAAGTTTAATCATTCATCTTAATATCTCAAAACAATTGAGAAGCATCAAGTATCCACACAATGATCTACAAGACTATGCAGGCTTTCATTTCATTCCAATATCACATGGATAGCATTTTGTCACTTTGACAATTCAAGCAATTTATCAATAACAACTCTCTAACAAGTATAAGTGAAGAACAAGAGAGTTTAACATCAACAACTCGCCAACTAGCAGCTCTAAACAAGATAAAAGCTAAAAGCGAGAGCTTACTAGCAAACAAACAGTAGCTAACAATACTCAACAAGATATAAGGTAACCAAAGGAGTATTCAAATGAAAAAGCGGAGTGTGCCTCTCTCCCACACAAATAAAGCTAGGATCCAACAAGTATATGACCAGCAAACAAACAAAACAAACTGAAAGCAAAAAGACACTCCTAGCATAGCACATAATATGTAAGGTGATAAAAACGTAGTTCAACGAAGACGACCTTATGATAGTCGATGAAGAGGAGGGGATGCCTTGGGCATCCCCAAGCTTAGACGCTTGATGGTTCTTGATATTCAGAGGGGGTGCCATGGGGGCATCCCCAAACTTGAGCTCTGATCCATCTTCAATTTCTTCATTATCCTCTCCTTTGGAACTTAAAAGCTTGCTTCACACAAAACTTCTCATAAACTGATTAGAGGGTTAGTGCTCATAAATTAAAATGCACATGTGTTCAACTCAAGACAAATTGCAAACAACTTTATTGGGCATTAGCTACTGTTTACTAAGCCTCAATATGACACTCCACCTCTAGAGTATCACATTTGACGATAGTAAAAGAGACGAATACAAAATAAAAGCAGAATCAGTCAAAAACTGAACAGTCTGTAAAGATCGAATTTTTCAAGGCACTTATGTAGCTCAAATCAGAAAACTCAAAACTAATGAAAGATAGATAAAAGTATCAGGATTGCTTTCTAAAAATATGAGAAAAAGATAAAATTCAGAGATTGTTTGAGATTTTCTGCAATAGGCGCATAGAATCTGTTTCTGGACAGCAAAACAATACCTCACACTTTCAATGCATTAGAGGCTAAACTTGGCACAAAAAACCAAAACAAAAATATACAATGAAGTTGCTACAGAGCCAACAACTCCATGACTCAAGAAAAGCAAAAACAAACTGAAAGTAAAAGATGGGCTGTCTCCCAACAAGCACTTTTCTTTAACGCCTTTTAACTAGGCGCAATGCCAAATATCAAGTTTTTTCGGAGGCCTTTGCAACATCAAGAGCATAGCTTGACCTTATGATTGATTCAAAAGGAAGCTTCTTTCTCTTTCTAGGGAAGTGTTCCATCCCTCTTTTAAGGGGGAACTAAAATCTTATATTTCCCTCTTTCGTATCAATAATAGCACCAACGGTTCTCAAAAACGGTCTTTCCAAAATAATAGGACAAGAAGCATTACACTCAATGTCCATAACAATAAAATCAACGGGAACATAGTTATCATTAACAATAATAACAACATCATCAACTCTACCCAAAGGTTTCTTTTTAGAAGAATCGGCAAGATGAACATTTAAATAGCATTCTTCCAAAGGATTTAAATTAAGTATTTCATAGAAACTTTTAGGCATAACAGAAATACTAGCACCAAGATCGCACAAAGCATTATAATCAAAGTCATTTAGTCTCATCTTAATAGTGGGTTCCCATCCATCTTGTAATTTTCTAGGAATAGAAGTTTCTAGCTTAAGCTTTTCTTCCCTAGCCTTGATAAGAGCATCGGTAATATGTTTACTGAAGGCAATATTTAATTTACTAGCATCCGGTGACTTAGCAAGTTTTTGTAGGAACTTTATGACTTCAGTAAGATTGCAATTATCAAAATCAATTTCATCATCTTTAAATAGGCTAGGAGGATCCTCATTAGTAGTTTGGATAGTATAAACTTTAACAGTTTTCCTATTCATTTCAACAATTCTAGCTTCTTCTTCTCTAGCCCACCTAGCATGAAAGCGAGCTAACATCCTCTCATTATTATTAATTTGGATAGAAAGAGCATTCAAAGATTCAGTAGGCTTGTCTTGAAGAGGAGTGGTTCTAATTTTTTTAATTTCAACATCATAAGCAAGATTTTCCACTTTAGAGACAAGACTATCAATGTTTTCAAGTTTTTCTTGATCCTTTTAAGCAAGGGAGGAGTTTTATCATTAACAATTTTAGGATCAGTAGAGCACTCATATATATTCAAAGTTTTATAATCTCCATCAATATTAATCGAAGCAACAGGAGTATTGGCAGTTTTAAAGACAGCAAAAGCATCAGTTTCAGCGGGAGCAACTAATTCAGGTTTAGCAGCCATTCGGTTAATCAAAGTGGCTTGAGTTCGGGACATATTTGAAATGTCAGTATTAACAAGCCTTGATTGAAGTTTAGAAATTTCTTTATTTAACTCTCCAAGTTGATCATTTATACTTTTCAATATAAAAGAATTCTCATTCATTCGCCTAGAGAAGATTTTGTTTTGTTCATATAGTTCATGCATGAACTTTTTGGTAGACTTCTCTATTTCATTTAGTCTATTATTACTAATTCCTTGATCAGATGAAACATTGTTAAAATGATTTCCATTTAAGTTGACACCATGTGGAGGATAGGGCTTATAGTTGTTACTACCAAAATTATTTCGATAAGCATTATTGTTGAAGTTATTTCTATTGAGAAAATTAACATCAAATTGATCCTTTTCTTGGGCAATTAATGAAGCAAGTGGGACATGTAGCGCCCCGACCCCAGAACTATACAATGGAACGTTGTGTAACCGGTCATGCTACACAACCGAGGGTTACTGGGTTTACCAATCCCAGGCCAAAACTCATTGGCAGGTGTGCTCGGAATGGATCATCGGCACACAACACCTCGATCATGCCATAAGCTCAGACATCACTTCTATGTATAGTAAAGAGACCGAGACTTGTGTAACAAACTGGCACATTGCAGACTCTACGACACAAAACTCATATAGCAACTCATATATGAGAAATATACAAATATTACACATCAAAAGGTCACAGACCATCAATTCAACAAGCGGAAGCGAAGTAGTGTTGTCTAGTACAACAAGATCCAAATATAGGGCCTAGAAGGCCTACACATAAATAAACCCAGCCAGCTTGCTCCGCGGTCCCAAGCTGCCACTTGGGAACCCCGGACTACTAGTCGATGTCCACGAAGAACCCACCTATCTGCTCGGTGTCGTCCTCCTCTGAAATACAAATATAAATGCAACAAGAGAGACTGAGTACGATGTACTTGCAAGTTTAGTAGGGCGATATAGGCCCAATGACTGATGGAGGCTCTAAAGCTGAATAATGTACCTATTTTGCATAAAGCCAGATTTTCATTTAAAAGATATAAAAAGACACAAGGCATCATCTATTCAGAATATTTTTATAAAGGGGATAAGAGGGTAACATTTCATCTTCGGTTCTCGTCGAACCTACTTGTAGCCAAACTCACTCATCTCCACCAAGGCACTCCCTCGAATCACCCTCGAGGAAATGAACCTTTATCACACGTTGATTATGCAACCTTTAGCTACCATATCAATCAGGTTAAGGTTCTCTATGGTCTTATCGTCTATTCCCAAGTTGTCCATAACCGTGGACACGGCTTTTCGAAAAGATTAACCCTGCAGGGGTGTACTATTTTACCCATTGATACCGTCTGGCTTACCTAGTTGGCCCTCTTCCGGGGAAGGCCGGCGAGCGGGCGCGGTTAGACCTTTACAAAGCATGAGGCTTACTCAAGGGCCATCAGTGTGCGGAAGGACAGGTTCAGCGCCTCCAACGCCCTGCCCCGCGGCCACATCCTAAACACCACCATCCTCGTTCCTCTTTCCACCCACACACGCACGCGCAAATGGAAATAGCAAACTAGAGGACCCTTGACAAGCCCCTCACAAATTATTTGGTCAAAGGGGATTCCATATGTCCCCACCTTTGGAAGCACGCTCAGTCTTGGTTCAAGAGGTAAAGAACTCGCACCTAGGGGCAAGAGTGAGGCAAAACACCATCCCCGATGGCAACTCACCCAAGCCGTCTTAGCATTTTAATTTAAGCACCCCACATATCCACCATGTCCGAACCATTCCATCAACATCAACAATTATGGAATTTAACAACGGACATTGCTAGCATTTGACTAAGCATGGCTAAGCATAACTAAGCATATAACTACAACAATTATCATATTGTATTCGGCCAACACATCAACACTAAGGTTCATAGGTAGGGATACATGTGATTGGCTCGGG
This sequence comes from Puccinellia tenuiflora, assembly GCA_012064385.1. Lineage (NCBI taxonomy): Eukaryota > Viridiplantae > Streptophyta > Magnoliopsida > Poales > Poaceae > Puccinellia > Puccinellia tenuiflora. Next base: position 47,795 of record QRDG01001242.1, read on the forward strand.
GAAAAACATGCATTCATAGGATACTATATGTCTTGAACAAAAAGTCATTTGAATCGCATGCAATATTATGGTGGATAAAATAAGTTTATAAAACATTAGGATGCCAGAATGCCAAGAAGGTTGGGTTATCTCTTGCCTTGCTGCCGGGGCGTGTAGTACGGCTCGTCGGGGTAGGTAGAGGAACCCTCGACTCCGGAATCTATCGATACCCAAAATAACACAAGGAACAAATAAATCACACGAGGACAAGTGCAACGCTCAATCACATGATGACATGTCAATTTCATTCAAGGATTCCATATATAGATTTAATAGCAAAATTAAATGGAGAGCCAAATAATTAGTGCAATTATTTGGAAACACCCCATATTTAACTTAATGACCACATTATTTATAAATTATTAAATTATTAGATAAGTGGCTCAATATGCATGAACATGACATGAAATGGGTAGGGTTTGTTCTTCCGATCAATTTGGTACCTCATTTGTAATTTTCAGAGTATCGATGAATGAATAACAAATTAATAAAATACTTGAATTTAATTCATTTGATCAAATTATGAATAACATCAAATAAATATTTGTGATCATGATGTGATAAGTGCATGGTTTGATTGCATTTGAGGTGTTGATCACATTGATATATTATTCATAATTTTTGGAAAGATATTTAATAAGTTATCAATTTTCCTAATTTGGGATTATTTAACCCATTTTAGGAATTCTTAATTAATGGCAAATTTAATTATTCAAAAGGGCATGGCAATGTTACCAAACGATAGGTAATGTTTTTCTAAACAAATTGGTATTTGATTTGTCGAATTTGAGGCATTATTTTAAAATATATGAATTCTTTTATTTAAATTTGGAATCCCAAAAGAAAACACAGGGTCTAGCAGGCCGGCCTCGAGGCCGGGCTAGTTCCCGAAGCGTTCGGCCCATTGGCCGGCCCAGGCTGGGCACAAAGGCCGGGCCACAGCCCGAAGGGTCCGGCCTTTCGGCCGGCCAGGCCGGGGCACGGCCGGGCGCACAGGCGAGCATCGGCGACGAGGTGCGGTGGCCGGCGACGGTGAGAGGGAGAGGAAACGGGAGAAGGAAAGGGGAAAGATGAGGAGTTCACCGATGGTTTGCTGGCGAAGGGGAACGGCTCGAGGATGAGGGAGCTGGCCGGAAGAGAGAGAAAAAGAGGTGGAGGCAAGCTTCCACCGCACGGACACGTCGAGGGGACGGCGACCTTGGTGTCGCGGCCGGGCGGCTCCGGCCTCGGCTGCTTCAGCAAATTGTAGGAGGATGCCGGCCTCGTTCGATCTCCGGCCACGGACCTCCTTCGTGGCGACCACAGGGACGGAATCGCGGAGATTCATAGCGACCATGGAGACTCTCGGTTTGGGGAAAGAATAAACAGAGGAAGAAGGGAAGCAGGTGAGGGCTCGGGGTCCTCTTGACCTCCAGGGAGCAGGTCGAGTAGGGGGCAGGGCGGCATGGGAGGGCGCGGCCACGGATGGCGCCACAGTGAGGAGGGGGGAGGAGGAGAGGGGCTGACAGGAGGGTCCCATTTGCAGATTTTTATTCTTTTTGCATTTTCATTTTTCAATTAAAAACCAGTAGCAATGTTGGGCTTTTATTGAGGCCCTCAACCATTTTGAAAAAATTACGAAACAAATCACAGAGGCTCCCCATAACATGAAGTGGTTCCACAAAAATTGGGGTAGCAATATAAAATGTTTTGCATCACAATTGTTCATAGGGTTTAGTTTAGGTCAAAATTGATAATTTCCAAAATATATTTATTTGAAGCACTTAAGCACTTCCAAAAATAATGAAGATATTTATGGAGGCTCATATAATAATATTGAAGCTCCCCATGATTTTAGTTTGAAATTTGGAAAGTTTAATTTGGTTTCAAAAATAGGAAATGAATTGAACCAAATTGAATTCTCAATTTTATTTAGTTGCTTGTTAATAATTTAGCCTTTGGCAATTATTTATAAAGTATATCCTTGAGCTTCCTGAACCATTTGGAGACTCAAGAATAATTGGTTTTACCAAATTGAGTATTGTATTTGGTTTGGAAATTTTGGAAGGGTTTTGCTTCCCTAGTTTTAAATTTTCCAAGTGTTGCTTTATTTTAAATTAGCAAATTTTAAATGGATGCCATGATGCAATGCACAACAAAAAGTGAAAATTTGGCCCATATTTTAGGGTACTAATCTGGGGCTGTTACAGGACACTATTAGGATCAATAGAGGACTGATTGGTAGCAAGCATATACATAATCATATCAACCTTCTCACTCAAAGAGGAAATTTCCTCGATAGAATTTACCTTCTTACCACTTGGAGCTCTTTCGGTATGCCATTGTGAATAATTTGTCATCATCTCATCCAAGAGTTTAGTTGCTGCACCTAATGTGGTGGACATAAAGGTGCCTCCCGCGGCCGAGTCCAAGAGGTTCCTTGAAGAAAAATTCAAACCAGCATAAAAAGTTTGGATAACCATCTGAGTAGTTAATCCATGCGTGGGACAATTTTTAACCATAGATTTCATTCTCTCCCAAGCTTGAGCAACATGTTCATTATAAAATTTTCTAAAGTTCATAATGTTACTCCTCAATTGTATGATTTAGCAGGTGGATAATATTTTCTAATAAAAACATTTTTGCATTTAGTCCAAGAATCAATGCTATTTCTAGGCAAAGACAATAACCATTCTTTTGCTCTCCCTCTCAAAGAGAAAGGGAAAAGCTTCTGTTTTATGATGTCACTTTCTACCTCTTTATACTTTTGCATATCACATAACTCAATAAAGTTATTTAAATGAGAGGCGGCATCATCAGTACTAGCACCAGAAAATTGCTCTTTCATAACAAGATTTAGCAAGACAGGCTTAATTTCATAAGATTCCGCTTTATTAGCGGGTGGAGCAATTGGATAGCATATGAAATCATTGTTATTAGTGATAGTAAAGTCACACAACTTGGTGTTTTCAGTGGAAGACATAATGATAAGATAAAATAACAAGACAGGAATAAAGACTACACTAATTTTTTTGGGTTTTAAAATTTTGCAACAAGAAAAAATAAACTAAACGAGAAATAAAGCAAGCAAGACAAAAAAAAGTAAAGTGATTGAGAGTATGAGACTCCCCTTGCTGTAGCTTCAAAGTTCCCGGCAACGGCGCCAGAAAACTGCTTGATGATCGGTGATGGTAGCGTTGGGTTGTGCCCCAAGCGAAGGCATGGATGTAGTAAGTAGCAGTTTTCCCTCATTAACGAACCGAGGTTTATCGAACCAGTAGGACTTGAAATCAACAACAAAGTGAATGTTGAAGATCTCCGGCACTTAATCTTCAACAGACGTGGACTGATACATCCATTTTGCATCACTATTTTACATCATAATTTATCTTTATTTATTGATACATTTCATATTATGATGCAATACTTATGTTATTTTATCCCATTTTGCATGTTTGGCAATTATTGGAGATGCATCCGCCGGAGCCTGGAATCAGCTGGAAAAGTACCTGTCAAGACACCTGACTTCGGAAGCCCCAAAAATTCCAGAAAAATTCAGAGCGTAATATTTCGAGAAATAAGTCACGGAGCCAGAAGGGGCAAAGAGGCGAGCAACAGGGGGCAGGGGCGACCCCTACCACGGGCCCACCTAGGGCCGCGGGTGGGGCCCGCCCCTGGTCCCTGTGGCCCCTCTCCGGCTCCCCTTCGGCGTATTATTGACCCTTGACCTAAAAACCTCGGGGGCATCGAAGAGGAATTTTTTCGCCGCCTCCACGAGGCGGAAACCAGACAGAGAGAAGAAGAGCTCCGGCAGGACGAAATCTGCCCGGGAATTTCCCTCCCGGAGGGGGGAATCGCCGCCATCGTCATCGCCATCACACCAAGCATCATCGGGATCATCATCAACATCATCTCCATCATCAGCACCATCCTCACCGTCAACCAATCCCATCTCATCCCGTTGTAGCAAATCGTCATTGTTTTGTTATTAGTTCATTGGAATCGTATCCCGGGTATTGATTACTACTTGTAGTTGATGCTTGAGAGTTTTTATCGGTGAATTATCTTTACGATCAGATTGTTACCCTTATTCATATCACCTCTGATCGTGATCTATATGATGTCTTGTGAGTAGTTCGTTTGGTTTCTTGAGGACATGGGGAAAGCCTAGTTGCTAGTAATTACATAATGTTGAGTAATAGTTAATGGTTTGATTTATGTTGTGGTGTTATTCTCTAGTGGTATCGTGTGAACGTCGACTACATGATACTTCACCTTTCAAAGGGCCTAGGGGAATGCATAGTGTATTTAGTTTGCTTATGGTAGGTTGCAGGAGTGACAGAAACCCTAAACCCCAATTTGTGAACTAGTGCACTAGGGAGCATAGGGTCTAGGAGTTTAAGACTGTGTTAGGTTTTTATCTTAATTAATTTCTTGTAGTTGTGGATGGCTTGCAAGAGGTTTAAATCACAAGTATGTATTTGTCCAAGTAAGGGCGGTGCATTAGCATAGGTCCACCCACACAGCATTTATCAAAAACTTGAAGGATAATCACCGGCGTGCAATGAAACAGGCTAGGCAGAAAACTCCCATGTGTCCTCGAGAGAACGTTTATTATCTTCATAAGTAACACAACCAGCTTGTTCCTTTGAGCTTAAAAGGATTGGGCTATTTGCTGCAATTATTGTAGCACTCTTTATTACTTGTTCTTCATTTGTTCTTTAAATCAAAAATCCAAAAACATTTCTCTTTTAGTGCTTGAAAGTGAAACCTTGCTGAAAACTACTTGTCAACACCGCTGCTCCTCGTTGGTTCGACACTCTTACTTATCGAAAGGACTACGATAGATCCCCTATGCTTGTGGTCATCAAGACTCTTTTCTGGCGCCGTTGCCGGGGAGTGTAGCACTATTGGTAAGTGGAACTGGTAAGGAACTCTTTTATTGTAAGTGTTGTTTTTATTTTTGCTTGTTACTTTGCTTCGTTATGGAGCACTCTTCACTTAATATGCTGTTTGGGAGTGACTCTGCACCACCTGTGGTGGATAAGAGTCCTTCGCTCTCTGAATTGATCCATTTAAAATACCCCCATGGGAATTATTGATCATGTTATGAGTAACCGTTATGCAGGGGATGGAACCATCCATCCAGGTTATCATTTGCTTTATTAAATATCTGGTGAGCTATTTAAGATTGCGGGTATGTCAAAAGAGGTAATCATGAGGAAATTATTCTCAATATCACTAAAGGATAAAGCTATGGATTGTTATGTGTCTGGATAATTCTCACTTGATGGATTGGAAAGAGCTTATGTCTCTCTTTTATTCTAAATTTTATCCGCTCATAAAATTCATCAAGATAGAAATTAATTTATAACTTTTGGCCACATGAAGGAGAAAGCATCGCTCAAGCTTGGGGGGGTTGAAATCTTTGATGCTTAAATGCCCCAATCATAAGCTTCCTAATGATATAATGTTAACAATGTTTTATGCGAGCTGCCGCTATGACAAGGAATGCTTGATGCCTCTTCTCTTGGATCCTTTACAAACAAAGAAGTTAATGCTTAATGGGATTAATTGAAAGGAGTTATCGCAATGCGGAAGATTGGGAGATCGACAAAGGTAAAGAATCAGGTATAAATTATGTGTATGACTGCATTAAATCTTTCATGGAAACTGAACGTTTCAATATGCTTAGTACTAAGTTTGGGCTCGATTCTCAATTGTTGTTGATCTTTGTAAATCCTTTGCTGACCATATTAATATTCCAAAAGAAAAGTGGGATAAGTAT
>QRDG01001243.1:0-22502 GCA_012064385.1 Puccinellia tenuiflora
TAACATCGGATTCGTATTGCTTGTGCTAAAAAATTCAGAGTACTCTCTCCTTATGGGTTTATACTTACGAGATGGAGGCCAATTATGATTCTGGAGCTATATGGACCAGCGTGAGAGAAATATATTATAAACCGAGTCGTGCTGGAAATTTCAATGCCACCTCCACTAGCTCACAACGTTAGTAGGAGTACTGTACTACGGCACAACTGTGAAATTAAATCTAGTTTAGTTTTCCAAAGAGTTAAGTAGCATATCACTTATGAGATCGATGCTAATTGTGACTCCAAAGCTAGTAGGCCGTCCGTAATGCGGCGTATCTTATCACGGTGTCTTGTTGCATGTTGAGCCTTTACATACGTCCTTCACAATGCGTAGTATCTTAAGTGCCGTATCTTGTAGGGCTTGAATTTAATTAGCTTTGGATCAATATTGGTGTAGCAACGTTGTGGCCCATTTGTGGCCAACTGAAATCAAGCAAGTCTACTACCCGCAGCGGATCCAAACAATTAATGATTTATTTTGGGGCACGAGCTAAGAAACGTATTCCCGCTTACATACGGAATCCTTCTCTATCCTCCATAATTACCTGCCACATCAGCGATTTACCTAGGATATCTCGATTGGAAACCAGCATTAGACTAGTCACAATGGAGAGTATCATATGTGTGGTATCATATATAATACTAGTCTATGGTACTACTTATACAATGGGTAGTAATATATGTATGGTATCATATAATTATGCATTTATTAGCCCATAGACTCATCTTGCCTTGTAAAGCGTTATGTTACGGTATCTACTTATGATATCACTACCATCTCTCTCATCATTAATTACAGTGACACGTCAGCTTCTTGCCAACATGTCATGCATGATACCATCTATGATACTCCCACTGTGGCTAGTCTTACGGACGGCCGTATGGAGGAGTGTGAGATGATTCTTAACTGTCTCGAACTAAATACATGCTACTAATTTCCGTGCCCACGTTAACTGCAGCGATATGCGCCACACGCTCATGAGAACCGAATCTAAAATTTAACTTCTCGAAGAGTTAATTAGTGTTAGACTTTGTAATACCTACCTACAAACGGTATGGAGTAGTACGCCAACTGTATTTGTACGCTCCATGTATTGCCATGTTGGGGGCTTTTCCCAACTCATATAACACGCACCCGATCCCTCTAACGAGGGTATCATTCTCCCCAACACCAACATGGTATCACGAGCCTATCTTCTTCAATTAATTCTAGCCGTCGCCGCCGCAGGTGTGATCCACCGCCACCGTGATCTCCTCCAAGGTCCTCCGATTCCCTCCTACAAACTAGATCACAATCTCTAAAATTCCAAGGCCATCCAATTCCGTGAAAAATTAAACACCAAAAACCCTCCCTCCCCTCCCAAGGATCTCACGATGCATGTCTACATCTACAAGCCCTCCATCGGCACCATTATTGGTGCTCCACCTGCCACCAAGCTCATCCGAAACAACTTCCTCTACTGGCAGGCTCAAGTGCTCCCCTCTCTTCGCGGTGCTCCGGTCATGGGACTCCTTAGAGGGACCGATCTTGCGCTGCCTGAGTTCTTGGATGCCGAGGATGACAATCAGAAAAAATCTCTACCCCGAACCCTGCCTATGATGCTTGGGTCACGAAGGATCAACAGGTGGTGGGATTCCTCGTGAATTCCCTCTTCGAGGATGTGCTCTCCGATGTTTTCGGGCTTAAGCACGCTGCGGAGGTTTGGAGTGCTCTCAGAAGTCTCTACTCCGCTCAATCCAAAGCTAGGGTTTCTGCACTTCGCGGAGCCTTCACCAACACCAAAAAGCTCGGTATGACGGCACAGCAGTATCACAAAGATGAAGGGCTTTGCCTCCGAACTTGCTGCTGTGAGGAAGAAGGTCGATGATGATGAACTCAAGGACTATATTCTTAATGGTCTTGACGGTACTTTCAACCCTCTTGTTGCCTCCATAAACGCCAATCCCTCCACTTTTGTCGCCGACATGTGTTCTCAGCTGGTTTCCTATGAATCCCGTGAGGATATGCTTGCGGCCACAGGTCAAAATTCTAGCACTTTAATTCACATCATCTTTTAACGTTGCACCTCGCCGCCCAGCGTATGGTGTTTTCCCTGCCTAGCCGATGTAAACGGATCGTATCGGATCAGATATTGCTATTTCCATATCCTTTACCATATTATTTTGTCGGATAATGATCGGATGCAGGTTTGAATACGGATTATATCGGATTGCGGGTACGGAGCGGATTCGGAGCAGACTCGGATCGGATGCGGATAATTTAATAAATACACACATCAAAATAGAAATTTATTGTTTTATACAATTAACGTGACCAGAAAGGATGTAACACTAGATTATATCCGAAGTCACACGCATGTTCATACAGTACATCAGCTTGTGTGCTAGTACAATATCATGATAATTCAAAGGCAACCCAATAAATTAATAATAAGCACTAAAAATGTGCAATATAGACAATAGCATGACACAATAGACTAATTTTATCGGATAATCCTATTTGTGGACATCGGATAATCCGCAAAAAGAGTCGGATAATCCATATCCTTCGGATATTATCAATACCATATCCTCTACCATTTTTGTTGGATATCTGCTTGTCTAATATCCACATCCGCATCCATATCCGCCGGATTTCTAAAAACACATACCATATCCTCAAAAACGGATGCGGATGCGGATTTAGAGCGGAAATTATCCGTACCATTTACATCTCGACCAGCCGTCGCTTCTGCCCTCTCCCATGCAGCAACCGCCCTACACACCTCAGCCCCAGCCTATGCAGCAGCCCCCCTACACATGTAAGCCCCACTTAGCGAAAACCACGTTTCACAAGCGGAAGCACAATTTGGAAATCATTACAAGAACAAGTACGACACAAAAGGATAAATAAACATAGTTTCAAATACTTTTATTACAACACAGGGGATCATACGTCCCGAATACAGCGGAAGCATAAACACTCGTCTGAGTACAGACTACATCAAAGGCCAGGGGCCGGAAAATAAAAGAGGTGAACCCGCCCACGGCGTCTCAGGCTGCCGCCTAGGATCTCGATCTACTCGTCGTAGTCGGCATCGAACTCTACGAAGTAACCACCATCTGGATCGTCGAACTCCGCTGTCGCTCCTACATCGGTGAAAACACGGGCACCGGACACCCGATGGTATGAGTACGGGGGTACTCAGCAAGACTAACGCACAAGAAGAAAAGAAGGTACAATGCACATGCATTGGGGTTGAAAAAGGCTGTATGTGGACTTGCAGCAGCAGCACCTAACAACTACAGAAGACACGCTACAACTGGCGTCTAATTAGAATAAGGGAAGAGAGCGTTTGCGCTACTGGGCTAAACTACTCACCAAACAAAACCCGTCCTGAGACAACTCCATCGTATCATATTTCCCACGAGGAAGAAGTCCGGACACTCACACGTTGATCAAATTTTATCAGGTTTATTATTCGAATATGGCTATTTACTAGTCAATTTAGCTATTCATGATATAAGGTGATGTCTATGATCTTTTTAGCCAGCACATTAACCAAGTCATCCATAACCGTGGACTCGGCTTTTCGAAAAGATTTAACCCTGCAGGGGTGCCCAAATGTAACCATACACGTTCGATCAACCACACGCCACAGAGGCAAAAGGTATCTCAACACGACCTTCCCCTTCACTACTACATTGGATAGAGAGCCACCTATCTGAGACTGATCCACGTGGGGAGCCCGGCCGAAACTCCTTTGCGGGCCCAAAAGTTGCGAGAACGGCTTCGGGAGGATAACACTCATACGATTGCTCCTCCTTCCACACTCGATAAACGAACGCTCCGCACCTATATGCGTCACTCATCCTCATCATGCTGATCTTTCTGTGATATGCTCCAAATGGTAAACACCCGAACTAGTTGTGGCTCCCTAACCAATATAGCAGATCCGGTACTGAGTTGCGGGGGTTCCATAAGTCTTCCCACGTGTGGGTAGGGCGCTCATTCTTGGATAAGCGGAAAAGAACGGTTTTTCCTAGGCGACACTAGCAGAACAAATCACCGTAGCTGGCCTTCCGCCGGTGCCTTATCTTTAATATAATAAAGTGATTCCCACATAGCAAGTCTTCAATTATTAAGATATACCAGCTAAACATGTGATAGACCACAAACAACTCCTAAGCATGATAGTAGATAGTAACTGGAAAACAAGCATAGGATATAGGCAGGCATATCAGGAATAACTGGACTTCTATCAGGCTATGCAATTCTAATAGGAATCGTAAGACACAACAGAACGGAAGTCCTAAAGCATGCAAGACAGGAATAGGCATCACATGAGAAAGTTGGGGATGGGCTGCTTGCTTGATGGCTCAGTAGCCTGGTACTGGGCAAGATCCTCGGAGGTGTCGGGGTACTCAGCAACGTCGTCGTCTACGGGTAACCCCAAAACATGACAAAAGGCAAATCAATACAAATGCATTCAATCAAGCATGATGACATGTTCAATTTAAATATGCAGCAATTTAAGTGCTAAACATTTTATTAGGCATTTTAAATTAGGGTTTAGCAATTTAATAAAAAAATATGGCATTTAGTGCTTTTAATTAATTCATTTTAATTGAATTTCCAATTACCCGAAAGTTAAGATGCTCATTAAATGCATGAAAAATTATAAACAGGTAGATAGCATTTTTAGCTACAAATTGATATAAAATTCATAATTTTTGGAATTATAGATCAAGAGTTATGAATTTTGCAAAATTAATTATTTAGCAAAAGATTTATTTATTTTAGCCTTTTAAATTTATTCCAAAAATGAAAAAAAAATATATTTGAACAGTTTACATTTTTCTGATTTCAAAACATATTTTTATTGTAATTTTTGAATTCGAAAAGGCCAAAAAATTAAATGATTTAAAAACAGGACAGAAACTATTAGCAGGGGCCTATTTGAAAAAGAATTTCGAAAACTGGGTTTTTCTGGAAAGTTCCAGATCCGGATCTGGATCTGAAACATTTTTCACCGAAGTGGGTTCTACCCTAGAGGATGACAGGTGGGACCCTGGGCCCACTTGTCAGTATCAGACGCAAAGAGGAAAAAAGGGGTTTTTATTTAGGCCGGGAGGGATCGAACACAGGACCGATCTGGCGTGCAGGAAACAGGAACCACCGGGCTGCGAAGGGATGTTGTAAAGAGAGGGGATTGGTTTCCTAAGTAGTGGGTCTGCGACAGTTAACTGAACATTTGACAGCAAGGTTCAGAAATTCAGGGATCGGCTCGTCGGTGACGGAATCGACTGCAGCCGGCGACAACCTAAACTGGCGTCGATCTACGTTCTCGTGTGCGTGCAGGCAGGTGTGAGGGTGCAATGTGCGTGCAGCGGTCGAGCTGGTGCGGGTGTGCAGGTGCAGCTCGAGGCAGAGGAGCCCGAGCTCGCGTGCGTGTTCGACACAGCGGCCGGCGGAAAACGGCGACGGTGCGCTCGAAGGCGACGTCCAGAGCAAGGGGGAAGGGAGAAAAGGGGGTGCCCGAGGGCGGCGGCTCACCCAGAGGCTGCCGGCGTCGAGATTCGGCCCGAGATGACGACGGTGACGGGCATGCGGAGGTGGACGACGACGAGCCGGAGGTGTAGACGAAGCCGGCCCGAGGAAGATGAAGAAGGAGAAGACCCTGGTGTTGCCGTTCCCGCGTGCGTCCTGGCTCCTGCTCCGCGCGTGGTCGACGACGAGCTCTGGTACACGCTCCTCCTTCAGCTACCCCATGGCAAGGTCGACTTCTCCGGCTGGTTTTTTTTTTTAGGTGGAGCTCGGCTACACGGAAGAAGAAGAAGAGGAGAAGGAGAAGAGAGGGGTGGCGGCGGAGAGGAAGGAGAGGGAGATGGCTAGGGTTTTTTGGATGGGAGGAGAGGCTCCGGTGTCTGCTTTATAGAGGAGGGGAGCGGTGGCGAGCGGCGACGGAAAAGGTGCGTGGGCACCGGCATCGCTACGTACTGGAGCGAAGGGGGTGCGTGGAGATGAAGAAAAGGTGAAAGGCCAGGGTTAGCAGGCCGCAGGTGGGCCGTTCCGGGAGAAAGAGAAAGAGAGGAAGAGAAGGAGAGCTGGGCTTCGGCCCAGACTCTAGTTTTTTCCCAGATTTGTGAATTTTCTTTTTTAACAGAATTGAGAAGAGATGAAAAATAGATAAAACAAACAATAAAATTTTAGGATTTGATTTTCCCCAACATAAAATGTTGGTTAAATTGCAAAACCAAAATAACATTTTTAATTGCTTTGTCCAAAATAGTTTTTGGTTGTTAGATTATTTGTTTTTGCAATTTAGAAAAATAGTATTGCATGTGATAACACATGGAAAGCAATTCATTTTTATTTGTTTTCTGTTATTTTTGCAAAACCACAAATGCAACCACTAAGATGATGTCATGATGATGCAATAATTAAAACAAACAAGGAAAGTTAGAGGGGATTACTTTTGGGATGTTACAACACACCTCCTCCACAGTCTATGCAGCAGCAGCCCTACGCACCTCCGACACCCACCCAATATCAGCCTTATGATCTCCTCCGCCCCAATACCACCATCCTCCACCTATGTACCATACTCACCACAATATCCCCCACAGCCGCGTCCTTCCCGCCTACCAGAACAGCCCCAACAACATGGACGCCAGGATCAGGGTCGTCAACCCAAAGGGGGGCGCGGCAATGGTAAAAAAACCGTGGACTTGTTGCTTCCCCATGGCAAGAAGGTGTTTTCTGTCAGATTTGCCAAAAGGAGGGTCACCCCGCTAGTGAATGTTGTTGGCGGTATGGTGACAATGATGATGACACTCCCATTGACACTAAATGTGAATATGGTGTCGACACAAACTGGTACATGGACACAGGAGCCACAAATCATATGACAGGACAAATCAACAAGCTTCAGTCCATGACAACTATCACGGGCATGATCAAGTTCACAATGCTAGTGGACAAGGTATGTAAATTGCACATATTGGTCATTCAGTTTTGCACACCCCACATAGCTCCATCCATCTTAAGAATATTTTGCATGTTCCTAGTGCTTCCATGAATTGCTTTCTGCTCATAAAATTGTTCTAGCCACTAATGCCTTCATTGAAATTCACCCATTCTTTTTCTTGATTAAGGATCAGGCAATGCAGCAAATCATGGTGGCTTATATCCTCTCGTTCCTGTGTCAACGGGGTCATCCAAGCATGCACTTGTCACCATAAAGCCTACATCCTCCACGTGGCATCGTCGTCTAGGGCATCCTTCATCCTTTATTGTTCAGCAAATTCTTCGAAAAAATAATCTTTCATATACTCCAGAAATAAATTCTTATATATGTGATCCATGCCAAAAGGCCATGAGTCATCAGCTACCCTATCATGTTTCCACTAGTGTGTCTACCGTTCGTTTGGAACAAATAGTCTCTGATGTATGGGGTCCAGCTTCTCTTTCTGTAGGCAAACATTCATACTATGTAAGCTTCATTGATGATTTTAATAAGTTCACTTGGATCTATTTGCTTAAAAAATGTTCTGATGTGTATCAAGTATTTCTTAATTTTCAACAATTTGTTGAGCGCAAGTTTGATTGAAAGATTATTACCATGCGAACAGATTGGGATGGTGAATATGAAAAACTCAACGGTTTCTTTCAGAAAGTAGGCATCACTCATCATGTCTCTTGCCCCCATGCTCATCAACAAAATGGATCTGCTGAGCGTAAACATCGCTATATTGTTGAAGTGTGTTTTTCCTTACTTGCTGTCGACACCCTGCCCACCGGGGGTGTCACGATTGAAGACTGTGTGGGCTGCCTGGGAAATCAGCCGAATCTTGGGCGCCTCCTCTAGGGAGTAAAAGAATCCCTTCTTCTCGGGGGGCTATACCCGGGGAGGAAGAGGCAGACATCAAGCCAACACTTGGCAAGACTTCCCTACAGCGTGCTAGGCCGGTCGGCAAGCTGGTCGGCGTGGCAGGGCAGGACAAGACGTTCCGCCTGCTTGTTGTTAAGAGTTGCCATATCACGTGGAGAGCATGGAGGCTACCTCACGTCCATCGACGAGGAGCATTTGAAAGCCGGAACCAGGCGAGATTCGCTCAGGCCGACGGGAACGCTGTTCTAGGCGGAGCGGACTCCACCGTGAAAGTGCATGGTTGCCCCCATGCATGGTTTTGGTAACTAATGACAATCTCTATGGACTAATGTTTGTATTGAGCTACTTTTAGGTGTGTCCTTTTGATTTGCTTGATCTCCATTTGTTGGAGTCAAGGCTAAGGGAAGAAGATTATATGTTGATCAAGACTAAGTGCGGGTTGATCAACACTCATGTCCAAGTGAAGATATGCCGAAGGGGTGCTTCTCCCATATTGGTGTATGGGGGAGCACCATGTGAGTCTTCACCCAGCGAAGCGCAATCAAGAAAGGTGGTTCGCCTTGAGGAGATGGAGATCGTCTTCTTCGACCTCAAGTGGATTAAGCGCAAGGCAAAGGTATGATCTTGATAGGATTTCTATTTTACCGGTCTCATGATGTTAGTTGAGAGACCGGGTTATAGGATAGATAGCCGTACTATCAAGAGGGGCTCTCGACCGAATATCTCGATCGTGTTGTCGTAGAGAGCACAAACCTTTGCATCATTGCAATAATCTTTATTGGTTCTTATTTGGATCTTATCGTGGTGTGGTCTTGGTGCTTGTCGTGCCCGTCATGACAAGGCCAAGGTCACCGAAAACGGTTTTCATATGCGTCTTCTTTTGCGTTTTCGGTATTGGAGATTTTGCCGGTTCATCCGTGCGGAAGGTTTCTCTCTTCCAATTATTTGCAAAATCTCCTTTACTTGTTTTAAACATTTCCAAGGGTAGCATTTGTCATCCTCTTTTCAACAAAATTGGTTTCACGCAATTTGGACTTCATTTGCAATAGTTATGGTTTTCTGATTTGCAATTGAGAGGTTTTACCTTTTGATGCATGTAAAATGCATACATGAACTTTGCACTATAATACTTGTATTACATTCATAATTGCATCATATAAGGGGTATATTACTGTTATTTAATGATTTTTGATAATTAATGATGATTTCCCCTATTTATGGAATTAATCCTGCGCAGGCAGAAAAACCCTATTTCTTTCCTTATTTATTTCAGGGCCTTAACGACGTCATAATGAGCTGCAAATTTTACGGGGATCATTTCTTGGAAGGAGGAACACCTTGGAGCGAAGGAAGCAAGCAAACGGAGGCCGGAGGGCCAAAAGAGGGTGCCCCACGCGGCCCCTATACCTGGCTGCGTGGGCCCACCTCTTTTGGGCCTCGTGGCCCCGTTTGCGTCGATCCTTCTTCTCGAAGCTTCCTCGTGACCTAAAAACTCTTATATAAAGAGCCCCCCGACGTTCTTCGAAAGGGGAGCCGCCACATGAGAGAAACAAGAAACAGAGACCAGGAGGCTGCAGATTGGAGGGGGAAAACTCCGGCGGAGCGCTGCCGGAGAGGTCTCCTTCTTCTCCATCGACATCTCCACCGTCTCCATGATGAAGAGGGAGTAGTCCACCTCTGGACTATGGGTTTGTGGAAGTAGCATATGTACCTCTCTCTCTCTTGAACTTCACTAATTAGCACCGTATGAGCTGCTGAACATGATTACGGTCATCGTTGTATTACCTTTGTGATGGATCTTTTTATGAGTTAATATTTGTTGAGATTGCAATGTTTATTTCAGTTATGAAAGTAGATGCATATTATGTACCCCGTTCTTGTATCCTTGTTTTGATCAAGCATGTTTATGAGAGCGTGTGAGGGGAACGTGTGCATTAGTTGGAGTAACCGGGGTGGTGATGTGATAAGCTGACAACTTAATATCGCGATCCATTGTGTGTTTACCTTACTTTGTTGCCTCACTAGGGATAAACCAAAATACCATGTTGCAAGTATGAGGAGTGACAAGCCTCTACCTATCACTAGATCCAGCATGTTCTTATTTTCACTTCATGTCATTAATCTTAAGGCTATACTCTAAGTCATCTTAATTACCGAGGTGTTATGATTTAGTTCGCATCTTGGTGGAGTATAAGTGAGACTAATAATCAAAAGGTCTCTATGTTAGGACGTGATGCCCATATAATTAGTAACATGTCATTAAACTTGTTTGCAATCTCATATGTTAATTCTATGTCTACTCATTTGCCACACTATATTAAAAAGAGAGTGCATGTGTGAAACCATGAACCCCGGTCCACTTTTAATCATAAGAAACACCTTTCCATTACACTTTTGTTGCATTATTATTCTCTGAAATTATAAAAACTAAAACACTTTACCTTTTGCATCCATTATTATCTTAATATCATTCTCACACCTTGTGCTTGACAACCACTTGGTGAGGTGAGGGCACAAAGCAATCTACTTTGTTTGCAGGAAATCTAGAGAAGGACAAGGAGATAAAATCCCCACTACTGATTCCCCGAGAGTTCGATATTAAACCCTCGAGACACCCTCGTGGGGAAAAACTTCCACTTCTACATACTCTGCACTTGGAGGCTCAACCTAACCCATATTTTATGTTCCACTTGGTGAGGTGAGGGCACAAAGCAATCTACTTTGTTTGCAGGAAATCTAGAGAAGGACAAGGAGATAAAATCCCCACTACTGATTCCCCGAGATTTCGATATTAAACCCTCGAGTCACCCTCGTGGGGAAAAACTTCCACTTCTACATACTCTGCACTTGGAGGCTCAACCTAACCCATATTTTATGTTCCTTTCAGGGTATCAAGAGTGCTTATTGGCGTAGTTGAGGGAGAAGAACACTCTTATCAATTCCACCTTCAGCAAGTGTTTTTCTGGCGCCGTTGCCGGGGAATGCACTAAGGATACATAAGAAGACTCTCCCCCGTCAACTCCGCCATCATGTTTTTTCTGGCGCCGTTGCCGGGGAATCATAGCTAGAAGGTTTTATCCAAGGATATCACAACAAAGTCAACTTCATCACCAACTTGTGCTAACACCTAAGCTTGGGGAGGTTGCACCTACGTGAGCATCATCTTGTCCATCTTTACCTTCAAGCAATTTATTTTGTTTTGTTATTGTCTTGCATATCATATTTAGATTTCGGTTTGCATATTTTATTTTCAGTTTTGCATTAGTTAATTCGGTTTGCATTATTTAGTGTCATTTTATTTTCAGTTTTGCATAAAAAATTTAAAACATATAAAAACTTGCTAAAATGGGTGATAGGACTAAGTTGTGTGACTACACAAATACTCCAAATGATCAATTTATTGCTAAACCTATTACCACACCTAAGATACAAGCTGATAGCTATGAAGTAAGTCCTAGTTTGTTGAACTTGATAACTAGGGAGCAATTTGGTGGTAGTGCTGTGGAGGATGCCTCTATGCATCTTCATGATTTTGTTGAAATCTGTGACATGCAAAAATTTAAGAATGTTGAAAGTGATGTTCTAAAACTGAAATTATTTCATTTCTCACTTAGAGAAAAAGCTAAGGAGTGGCTGCATTCATTACCTACTGATAGCATTAAAACTTGGAATGACCTGAAAGAAGCTTTCATTAAGAAATATTATCCTCCTGTTAAAATTTTGCAAATAGAAACAATATTCTATCTTTTAGGCAAAATGAAAATGAACATGTTGCTATGGCTTGGGATAGGATAAAACTTATGCTTAGAACTTGCCCATCACATGGAGTTAATGAATGGACCATACTACACTCTTTTTATAATGGTCTGAATTACATGTCTAGAAATATACTTGATTCTGCTGCTGGAGGTGCTTTTATGGGAAAAACTATAGTAGAGGCTAAGAATATATTGGAAAGCATTTTGCAAAACTACAGTCAATGGCAGACTGATAGAGCACCTAGTTCATCTAAGAAAGTAAACTCCATAGAAGAAACTCGTGATTTGTCATCTAAGATGGATACTATTCTTGCTTTGCTTAATAAACCTAGTGTTGAAAATATTCCTTTGCAAGAACTAGTTGGTAATAATTCTGAAAATATTGATGTCAACTTCATTAGGAATTATGGAAACAATGGGTATGGTAACAACAATTATAATTCTTATAATAAACCTCCATATGTTCCCAACAATCGTCCTTTTGTTCCATATCCTAATGCTAATGATAAATGGAAGCCTGTGTCATCAAGTAATGATAATTTTGAGGCTAATAAAATTCTTATGGAACAAGTTACTAGTCATAATACCATGATACAAGAGTTGAATAAGTCTGTTGCTTCTATTATTTCTGATATTAAAAACTTACAACTCCAAGCTGCAGGACTAGACAAAGCCCTTTCAAAACTTGCTGATAATCAAGCCACTTTATTGAGTATGTCTGCTGGAAAACCACAAGCACCACCTGTGGTTGGATTGAATTCTATTAATATTGCTGAAAATGTTCCTCTTACTTTGGAGGAAACTCTGAATGAATTGCTAAATTATCTTGAATATCTGTTGCCTTTTATGTCTCATCTTATGGCTTCAAAAGAAGAAGTTAGTAAAACTGAACATGATGAAAGAAAAGTTGAATAAGTTAAGATGCTTAGTGAAGTTAATGATGCTTTGATTGATTTAGAGAATTGTAGCTTGCATGAATTAATATCTATCTTACAAAAATTTGCAAGTGATCCTTCTATTGATGTTAACCAATCTGGTTTTGGGTCCTATATTTCTAATCATGTCTTGAAAGAAAAAATTGCTAGATACAATCAAGAAGCTTGGGGATATATGGATCCCCAAGGTGCTAGTAACTATTGGAAAAGAGACACACCATGCCATACTTGATTTAGGATCTAGTGTCTCTGTTTTATCTAAAGAATTATATGAAGTACTTGAATTAAAGAATCTTGAAAAATGCTCTGTTGAACTTGCACTTGCCGATATATAATACCATTAAATGTGCTTTAGGAAAAGTAAGTTATTTTATGGTAGAGTTACATATGACTTTTGTACCTGTGGATTTTCTAATCATAGATATGGAGAATAAAACCTCTAGTCCTATTATTCTTGGAAGACCTTTTCTTCGTACCACAGGGGCTATTATTGATTCAAAGGAAGGGAATGTGAAGTTTCAGTTTCCACATAAGAAATGCATGGGACACTTCCCAAGGAAGAAGGGCACAACTTTTAAGCTCCCTCATGAGCTTCATCTTCGGTAAACAACAAGTAAGTAAGCCTAGCTATATGGCTATAAAGAAAGCGTTTTACGGGAGGCAACCCGGTTGTTTTTATTTGGATTTTCTTTGTGTCCTCTTGCTGTAACAAGAGAATGTTTTCTTAGCTTAGTTTCTGGAATTTTTAATAAAGTGCCAAGTTTTACCTATTTTGGTTCGAAAAAGTTGCTATTTCTATTCGGAGATTTTATTCCTGCACGATGTCTGTGTACGGTTTGATTTTTCATTGTTATTCTTTAACTCCTAATGAGCTGAGATTTTAACTGTAACTGCAACTTTTCATCCTCTGTATGCCTGAATGTTTTCAGAATTTTTCTACGAGTTTAAGTAGGACAGAAAAATACATTTTGCTGCTGCTGTTTTTCTGGACAGATTCTGTCCCATATTGTTTTGTGCATAGTTTGAACTTTTGAGTTGAATCTTTTTGATCCAATTGAGTTTATGAGTAGGCATACAATACTATACACTCTCTGAACATTCATATGTATTTTAGTCCATGGATTATATGCAGCAAGAAGCTTATTTGTTTATCTCTACTAATATCACCCCATAGAAAAGAAATGGGAGAAATAGTGTTTTGAAGTTTTTTCACAGGGATTGGAAGAGATGCACCATGAGTTATCCAAGGATGGTGAAAACCATAAGCTTGGGGATGTGGAGAACATCCCCACTGAACCAACATACTCTCGGTTTGCACACGTCTAACTTCTGTTTTTTCATTTGAAACACTTTATCGCATAAACTTGGAGCGTCTTTTTGTTTGTTTTTGCTTTGATTTTTTTATTTTGTGAGACCACCACACTATCATTTATATATGAGAAAGCTACTGGAAATATGGGTTGAAATATCTTGCATGCTTTTATTGAATTGGGAAAAGGGATGTCTAAGTTGATTTTTAATGACACATATAGTTGCATGATTCATGAGCTTCTTTATGAGTAATAATTTACAAATGCTTTATCATGAGCTATCTTTTATTCATGTTTTGATGCTGTATGTTATTTCACCTTGTTTGACATGAATTAGTTAGTTCTATGGACACTCATGCATGCATCTAGATGGTCATCTTTCTCCCTTTTGCTAGCCCAAAAATTCCAACATGCAAAAACTTGTTTCCAACACCTTCAACCAAAAATTTTCCAGTGAGTCCACCATATCTACCTATTAGCTTTATGCTATTCCAAGTATGTTTATCATGTTATTTGTGTTATCTATACCTCTAAATGAAAATGATTATGTTATTTATTGTAATGGGAAAAGTTGGTTAAAAAGCTCTCGCGAACTTGATGCACACTTTACTTTTATTGCATTTAATAAACATGAACCATTGTGATTAATATTATGATGATAGTGGCTTGATAAATGTTTAAGGTTGGGAGTTAGCCCATATGTGCTGTCACATGCAAAGCTTTCAACATGTTCCATCATTTATTTAGTTGATATCATGTACTTTTGTTTATGGATGCCTATCATGGTGAAATAATGTGGAAATAGAGTAAGATTAAATGAGTTTGTATAAATGGTTAGAGAGAAACCTGGGCCGCTAATCTAAGCCATGCATCATTCATGGTGGAAATTTACTTACATGCTATTTTGAACTTTCTATGATACACCCTACAATAAAAAGCTATATTAAGTGGTAAATAAAAAGGGTGTTGAGGTTGTTCATTATGTTTGTTTGTCTTGTTGTTTTGATGTGGGCTTGATCCATATCATGGGACAAGAGGTACCCCAGTTGAGGCTCTTGATAATACCATTATTACTTACACTGATAGATAACTAAAACTTGCTTTGTTTCCCAAGACGAGTAATCATGGTGTAGGTACTTGTATTCAAGGGGCATGAGATATCTAACATTTACTTTATCAAGGCCACTACTCATATTTGCTTTCACATTTAACTTTAATCATTCAAGATGCTATGATAGGGGAATGAGAGCTTGACACCAAGTATTACCATTGCAATTAATAACTCAAGTAGAATAGTTTGGAGGATAGATGAAACTTATGCATGTTTTACCTCTACTCATTTATATATCTTTTCCAAAGTGTCTACCTTTTACATTCAGATTTTCATCTTCACCCTATGACCAACGTAGGATGTTCTTACTTATCATATTGCATACTTGTGGTCCATACTGAACCTATTGGCCGTGCTGTGGGGAGGCCTACTAGTTTTGGCAAGAAAGAAAGAGTATCAACAAGTTGTACGCTGTAGAAGTTGAGAAGAAGAAGAAACCGTGTGGTAAGAAGAGGCAAAATAAATAGATTTGAAATGATGTAGGAATGATGTTGTTGTAATAATTTGGCAATTGTGTTGTTGTAATAATTTGGCACTTGTGTTGTTGTAATAATTTGGCACTTGGTCATTTGAATTCAAGTTTGAACCAAAATTCAAAATTTTACATGGTATTTCGCATTATCTTTGGATGTTACAATGATTACAAACTATTATGCACTTGTTTGATCTAACTTGGTCATAAATTCGAGGCCTTTTGCTAAGTCCTGAAAATGTGTTTCAAATGAGCTCCGAAGGTAGGGTAAACAGCCCCATTTCTAAGCAAGTTTTTTTTCCAACTTGTCTAAATCAGCCAAATAAATTTTCTAGACATCTATTATACCTATATATTGTCATTCCGAAGTCTCACTATTTATTGAATTAATCTTCATATTATTTATTTTCTTTTGAATAATTATGGTTTAATTGAAAATAATAAATAAAACAAGTTTGAAACATGAAAATGAGAAACTAAGTTCGGATCTTTCTTAGTCGCTCCAAAATGAAGCTTTGATGAGGCTTTCGCGAGGTTTTGACAGTTCTCATTTCAAAAATGTAAAACCCACCTCATCTCCCTTGAAATCCCTACTAGTCTGTTCGAGGTATCACATTTCAGTAAAGGCTTTTTTGTCCAAATGTATGTAAACCATCTTTATATTTTTTTCACACTACTATGTGACATAAGATGACTATGTGCACAGGTTTCATATTTTTTTGATTTTTTTGATTTTTTTGAATTAGTTATGCCATACCCTAATTTGGTCATCTACCTCGAAATCCGTACTACTCTATTCAAGATATCACATTTGAGTGAAGCCTTTTTCGTGCAAATATATGTAAACCATATTTATATTTTTTTCTCATTACTATATGACATAAGATGACTATGTGCGCAAGTTTCATATTTTTTTGATTTTTTTGAATTAGTTATTCTCATTTCAAAGTGTTCGAGGTCTCTCACTTGATTTAAGGATTTTTCGTAAAAATGTATATAAACCATGTTTATATTTTTTTGTCATTAGTATACAACATTAGAAGACCATGTGCGCAGGTTTCATATTTTTTTTGATTTTTTGAATTAGTTATGCCATACCCTAATTTGGTCAACCCTCACAAAACCCCGTTGACCCAGCCGAAACCCCTCATAACCCCGCCAAACCCTAGTGGCGATTTCTGGCCATTGGATAAACACTACGTTGGCCGTCCGATCAAGCCTTCTAGAAGGATTCCCGCAGATTCCACCAGGGTAGTTGGATCGATGCCTTCTAGAAGGAATCTCGCGTGGACGGTTGCGGTCGGCTGAGCTGTGGCGATCCGCGAGATTCTCGTTCTGCGCTCTGATTGGTTCGGACGTGGCGTTGGGCGGGTCGTCGTACATGTCCGTTGTGCAACGCGTCCGTGTAGGCTTTGACCCGCATGCATGCGACGAGGCTATCCAAAGGCGTGCTGGATGCATGCATGCCTTTGTCGTAGCCTGTCGTTGCGCTGCTCCGTCTCGCCCGACGCTCGACGTAGCCCTGGTCACCCCTTCGACGCAGTAAAGTGTCGCATCCAGGCCATTAGCAGTGATACAGACGGCGCATTGAAGCGGCATCCCGCGTCACATCGATGCACCCCGTGTCGCACCAGGGCTAAGTCTGAACGGCGTGCTCCGCGTTCCACGACAGGAAGGTCAAACGGCGGCGTCCATTACTGGCGTGCTTGCCCGCGCGTTCCACGAGACGAAGGGCCAACGGCGGCGTCCATTACTGCAACGATGAAGGGTACCACGGCCCTATTTAACCCCACCTCTTCTACCTCTAACCATCTTCGTCTAGCTCTCTCCCTCTCAAGCCCCAAACGCCACACTCGCATCAGATCTGAGCTAGCCACACCCAAGCGGCACCATGTAGTTCGTCGGGCCAACCTACCGCGTGCCCAACACCATCCCGGAGAGGGAGTACCCCACCGGGGTCATCGTCGAGAGCCAACTCCGGGTGCGGGCCATCTCGAGGTGGAAGGGTGCAACAGAGTTTGCGACCTTCTTCCTTAGAGCCGGCTACCATCACTTACCTCCCAGCTCTCCTCAAATGTTCCAAATTGAGGAGCCTCGCATGGGAGGAAGTGGCCTCATCGTCCGCTTCAGCAACCCCTTTGATGCCTACCATCTCCTCAGCCAAGTCTTCTTCTATGGGTGCGAGTTCATCGCGTTCACTGCATACAACATCTTCACCAACCTCGATAGCACCTTCCCCACCCCGGGCCACATGCACTCTCTCCCCTACAACATGTCGGAGGAGGAGTGAAGACGTGTCCATGTTGGTACCCTCCATGTTGGTGTTGTTGTGCAAGCTATGGCGATGTAGGAGGGGCGCCCGATGTAGGAGATGGGGCTGGTGACGTCTACCATCTAGTTTCCATGCTTTCGTTTATCGTGTTTCTATCTAGTTTTTAAATTTTTAGTACTGGGTTGTGAGTGTGGTCATGAGTTGTAAGGGTCAGAAGTTCTAAGTTGTAAGAGGGCCCAAGTTATAAGGGTGATGTTCGTGCTACTATATATCTATTGTTATTTGTCAAAACAAATCTATTGCTCGTCCTAACATTTGAGTGAACACATTTTCGTGCAAATATATGTAAACCATATCTATATTTTTTCTCGTTACTATATGACATAATAAGACTATGTGCGAAGGTTTCATATGTTTTTGATTTTTTTTGAATTAGTTATGCTCATTTGTAAGTGTTCGAGGTCTCTCACTTGATTCAAGGCTCTTTCGTAAAAATGTATGTAAACCATATTTATATTTTTTTCTAGGTACTATACGATATAACAAGGCTATGAGCGCAAGTTTCATATTTTTTAAATTTTTTCAAATTAGTTATGCTAAACCCTAATTTGGTCAACCCACACAAAACCCCGTTGACCCAGCCGAAACCCCGCGTAACCCTGGCCATTGGATAAACCCTAGAGCCCTACGTTGGCCGTCCGATCATGCCTTCTAGAAGGAAACCCCCCGATCAGCGCCACTTTTGTTCTCGCTCTGATTGGCTCGAGTGTTTTTGGCTGGAGTGTTTTATTAATTTCAAACATGCATAGGCCATGGGCCAACCAACTAAGGTGGGCCTCTTACCGTTGGGCCTTGCCTTATCTAATGCCACGGTCCAACCAATGGTATTATTTTCCGACCGCCTCCCGTTCCCTTCTTATCCACGGAAAGATATCGTACCCTAGCTATTCCCCACTCACTCGCCACTCCCGCACCCCCGCCGCTGCTCCCAGACACTCGCCGCCGGCGACCAAATCCACCCCCAATGCCTACAGATCCAGCCCCGCCGAGCGACGATGTTTAGGTGGTTGGGTTCAAGCGCTCGCGGTGGCCATTCCGGTGGCAGAAACCGCTCCGACGAGGAGCGGAAGGGGCGGAAGCGGCGGGTTGCCTCTGACCCCGCTCGGAAGAAGGCGGTTGCTTGTGACGGCGGTCGGAAGCGCGGCGCGCGCAAGTGGACGAACAGGGGCCTCACGCCACCGCCTATGTTCTTCTGCCGCGGTGTGGAGGAGTACGACCGCCGCGTGGAGATGGCGGCCGCCGCCGGCAGCCTCTACGAGCATGGAAGCTCCTCCGGCGCGGGGAGCTCCTCCATCGCACGGGCACCGCTGCCGCCGCCAAAGAGGGAGGAGGAGGAGCAGCGGGACTGCCCACCGCGCGCCGGCCTTCTGCCCGGGGACTTCGTCAACGAAGAAGACCTTCCCTGGATCATCGACGAGGTGATCCAGCGCAGCAAGGAGCAGCAGCAGGACCTCGATGCGCGCCGCCGCCTGGAAGAGGAGATAGATGAAGTCCGCCTCCAGAAGGTTCTCGTAGAATCACGCAACAAGGTCATCTATGTCGGCTCCGACTCCGACTCCGACTACGACTACGACTACGACTGGTCCGATTGAGCGGCGCCGCCGCACCCCTGGGGCTCCGGTGTGAGCCCAATTTTGGGTCTTAGGTTAGGGGTAGAGCAGCGGGGAAGCCCAATTAGCTATGTAAGCAGTGTTTGTGCCCGCGTGTGTGCCGTGTGGCTTTTGATCCGATGATCGCCACGAACTTATGCCCGCCATGGAATTATCTATGTAATATGTTTAGTTCAATTTCAGTATATGTTCAGTTCAATTTCAGTTGAATTTAGTGTTATCATGCTTCAGTTCAAAAATGGCGCAAATAAGAGCTCCAGTTCAGAAAAGCTCGTCGCGTTGCCGCGCTTCGTCGCTGGAGACGAAGAAGAAAGGAAACAGAGGATGCAGGGGAGGAGGTTGCAACGGTCGCGGGGATGGCTTGGGGCGGGAAGTAGTGGGTCCCACACGGTGAGGCAGAAGTTGTGGGTCCCGTGCTCAAAGGACATCTTGTGCTGATGTGGATAAGTTGTGGGTCCCACTTTGTGCTGATGTGGATAAGTTGTGGGTCCCACTTTGTGCTGATGTGGATAAGTTGTGGGTCCCACTACGGTCGCATAATCCTAACAGTTTTGCTATTTAAGGTCCATGTCGGGCCAGGGCTATTTGCGCTCACAGAAGCGTCGCACGAGAGCAATTCTTGCCAACTACATCGCTGTCCATCCATTTGCAAGGAAATGTGTCGCAGAGGAGCTATTCGCCCTATATCTTGTGCACCTTGTAGTTAGCACAAATTTTGGCGTAGTCCGTATCAAAATTGATCTCTTATGAAACCCATATTATGTTTCATTTTTTTTTGAGGCTTAAGGCGGTCGAATCCACCGTCCGATTAGATAGAATAGATTGTTATGTACAGCGTTTTGGGTTAGAGAAAACTCCCTTTACATGCAAAAACAGAAAATTAAATCTCCCGGATCCTGCGTGTGGGCGAAAGCCCGCAACGCCATCTCTTCCCGCACCAAATCTGACACCTCCGTTGAAGGGATATCCGCGCTGCAGAAAAACCTCCGGTTCCTCTCCTTCCAAATCCCCCACATCGAGAGGATGATGGCTCCGCTAGCCGCTGTCATCTAGGCAATCTCCGTCAGCCTCTGTCGCGCCACCCCAGTCCCAAACGCCTTCTTCTTCTTGGGTTTCTTGACGGAGAGGACAAGGTCCTCGATGGCCGCCACCGCCTGGTCCGTGAGGGGTTGGCCACCCCACAGAGCCAAGTAGTCCTGCCGCAGGCGCTCTGAGGGGTTGGCCTCCACAGGCCGCGAGCCGACACGTCGCGCCACGGCCTCCATGGTCAGCTGCTCCATGTTGGCGCCTTCCGGGTGAAGCTTGGCGATCCTTCCGCTCCTCCGCACAGACGGCGCCTCCACCTCCTTTTCGTGGACTAACGTCGTGGCTGGCGTGCCCAAAATGGAGACCTTGATCGGCGCCATAATCCGGGCAAGGAAGCCCGACAAGGGGCACTGAGGTGTGCCCATCTCCAGGTCCTCCTTTCCAGAGTCAGCCTGCGTCGGCATGACGATGGCCTTCTCGAACTGCTGCACGGCCTCTCCCTGGTCGGTCGGCAAGCCGGCGCCAACCCCGGACTCGTCGATGCCCACATCCTCGTTGTCCAGCGCCTCCATCTGCTCTCCCAGACTTGCACGGCTTGGCACCATCTGCTGCATGTCCCCATCAGTACTCTGAGCCTCCACGTCTACGCCGACGTGTCTCCTCCCGCCGGTCGCACCGTCATACATCTCCTGCCGAGAGATCACCGCCCCTGCCACTGCCGGTGGAAGCGGCCCATGCATCTCCTGCACAATCGCCTCACGGTCTAGCCGGCAGCTGTGTTGCTCGACCAAAGAGGGAGCAACCTCCCCAGCCTGCATGTCATTGGGTGAGCCCAACATCATGCCAGCAAGCACTTGGGAGAGCTCCCCCACCAGATTGGTTGCACTCCTAGGGGAGTAGCAACCAAAGAGCTCGGAGCCACCATCCGTCCCAGCAAGCGAACGCGGAGTTGCAGTCGTCTGCACCACCGCCGGCGCCAAAGAGAGCCTCTCAAGAGCAACCTCAACCTGCTTCACCAATCCCTCGAGTCGCATCATCAAGCCCTGCACAGACTCCCTCCTCCTGATCTCAGATGCGGCCATCTCCTCAAGCTGAGATGCGACCAGGCCTTGCAGCTCAGCCCGCAACAAAGACGCCTGCTCCTCGAAGAAGGGCTTCTTCAACCCGGCTTGTGGAGTTGCCGGACTAGCAGACACAGAGCTGGTCGACGGCTGTAGATCCCCATGCGCGGGAGTAGGCGCGGCAATAGAAGCCCAGGAACTGTCCAGAGGGCGGCGCGGACGGGCTGCAGGCGACGAGGAGCAGAGCGGAGCTTGGCTGGCCTGCTTGAACTTCCAACAGTCTCTCTCGCGATGGCCAGAGCAGCGGCAGGCGAGGCATCTGATTTGGCCAAGGCAGCCGGCCACGCGATGATCAGGCGCCAAGCAACGGAAGCACTGGCCCAGCACCCGCCGCCTGAAGGCCGAGGCACGGTCACGGTCACCAACCCGTGGAGGAGGGGGTGGGGGCGGCAAATCCCACTACGGGCGACGCCGGTTGCGAACCTCCTGCCACCCCAGCTCGTCGCCAGCCGGCAGCACCTACGGCAAGAAGTTTGGCGGGAGCTGCTCCGGAGGAGGCGACGGCTGGGGTGTCGCCACCGGGTCCTGTCGAGTCCCAGGCGTCTCCTCCAGCTGGGGCTCCTCCTCCACGCCGAACTGGGAGCAGAGGTCCCCGACGACCACGGACTTGAGCGCAGGACGCGTTGGAACTGGGGAGAGCAGCCCCGCGCTGACGGCCAAATCGCCTCCCGCAGAAAAAGACTCCTGCCCACGCAGCAGGGACGCGGGCGACGCCGTCGTAGCAGGCTCCAGCTGGGACTCCGGGACCTCCTCCACGTCGGACAAGGAGCAGAGGACGCCGACGATCACCGATTGGAGCGTCGGCCGCGGTGGAGCTGGGGAGAGCTCCATCATGCGTGGGGAGAAGCCGGACGGGAGCACGGGCGGCGGCGGAGGTGGGACTTGCCTGGGGCGCAGGGAGACGGTGGCCGA